>LPNX010988121.1:20243-132625 GCA_001517045.1 Pseudotsuga menziesii
TTGGTCACCTTTGATCAATGTATTTGAGTCTCTATATTCCCAGCATTGTCTATTTTGTCAGTCACCATTACCCTTAGTATTGTGTCTCCAACAAAACCCTTCATCTGCAGTTTATCTCTCTCTGTTACAACCTATCCCTATATTTCTAATCATGTTGCCGTCAGTTTCTCCTGAATTTTACATTGATCATAGGAAGTTATGAGCCCCATGCTTATCATGTAGTCTTGTGCTATGTTTATTAGTCTAACAATTGGTTACAAAATGATCTTGGTTCGTTGGATAAGACCCTCATCTTATTATGTACTTCAACACTCATTGACATCAAATCACCATATTTTGAGAGTTTCAATGGTTATAGTGGTACCTTGGGGGTCCCTTTCAACCAATATAAGTGATCACCTCGAACTAAGTAGGGATATTCATTAGTGCTCCCTAACTTCATTCATCTATGCTCAATGTCAAAACATCTATAACAACAAGAGGATTTGTACATTTCAAAGGTAATAGTGTTCACATTTGCAAACCATGGTAGCATCACATCTAGTACAATGAGGTGCCCCATCCACTACCCTCACCAATATTCCGGTCCCCTACCCCTGTGGGAATCTCATGATCTCCAACAATTTCGCTTCTTTGACACCAATAAAATCATTTCCAAGTTCATATACTCTCACATAGATTAAATATGCCTTCGTCCATGCCCCAACATTATCATGAGTTGACCCCGCGGTCCCCTCATATTGTAGTCATGTTTGCATATTTTCACAAGCATTGATATGCCCGCCTCGTTTGTATAAAACACCATTATTTATTACAACTTCACCAATAGTATTCCCCCGTGGAAGGAACTTTCCATCCACAATGCTTTACAACATACAATAACAAGAGAGAACAAAAGAAACAATGATGCATTATCAGCCCTAAAGTACCCTTTAAACCTCATACATCAGGGAGCATTTGTTAATGCTCAAATTTAAGACGCATGCGACATTTTAGCTAACCTTACAGTAAGGCTTCATCAACATATTACATGCATCCAATGGAAGACATCCTCATCAAGATATAGAAAGCAGTATGAGTCGGTAATTCCAAAGAATAGTCAAAATACAAGGTTGTGCAACTAAATCTTTGTTTACTGACGCTACTGTACGCGTTATCAATCATATGGTTGTGCAAGCCTAGTTCAAGTTTTCCTTCAAAATCCGTGTGACTTTCAAAACAACGGGATCTCAACCACCAACCACAAGGTGTTTATTGAGGTCTTGTGAACCTTTGGTGTTGATTTTTCCACAGTTAGTGATCTCTGGAGTCAATCCAAGTCATGGAATTTGAATCAATCCTATAAGATTCAAATTTCCTTTATTGTATCATGGATGTATTACATATAGGTTAATGATGATGAGATTAAGTTTATGCTGTCAAATTTTTGCCTCTTGTATGAATAATTTCACCATGATTGTTTGATCATTCTAACAATGAATTTATTCTTCTTTCACAGTGAGGTTCAATCCAGCTTGAAGATCCTATAGCTTGGATAATTTTAAATGGGTTGACTTCTTAAAAGTTAAGAGTGAACTTTCTGACATATGTTACCTACAAGGCCCTTGTAGAAAAAAAATATGGAGGTCACCTACAGAAGTTAAGAAAATATGATCGAGGCGAATATGTAAACAACAAATTTACAAAATGTTACAGTCCACAGGGCATTCATATGCAATATATTGTTCTATGTACACCATAGAAAAATGGTGTTACTGAGAGAAAGAATAACACATTAAAGGAAATTTCAAATTGTATGATCCAATTAAAGGGATTAAATCCTCATTTTTGGGTGGAAGTCATTAATTGTGCAAATTACATAGTTAATTGCACTTTGATAAAGACATAACACAAGAAGAAGCATGGAGTAAAATTTAATTGGATGTAAGCCACTTTTATGTGTTTGGTAGTGAACCCAAACAGGTGTGGCTCATTGGCGTCGCTTGATAAGAAGTCACTTGTTGTAAAGGAGTTCATGAGATCAAATCCCACCCGGGTTTACCTGTGTCCCATGTCTTGCAGGCGGGTGTGGCGCACTTAGGGGTATAATGGTAGCAGAAATATATTGTTCTATACACACCATAGAACAATGGTGTTACTGAGAGAAAGAATAACACATTAAAGGAAATTGCAAATTGTATGATCCAATTAAAGGGATTAAATCCTCATTTTTGGGTGGAAGTCATTAATTGTGCAAATTACATAGTTAATTTCACTTCGATAAAGAAATAACACAAGAAGAAGCATGGAGTAAAATTAAATTGGATGTAAGCCACTTTTATGTGTTTTGTAGTGATCCCAAACAGGTGTGGCCCCATTGGCATTGCTTGATAAGAAGTCACTTGTTGTAAAGGATGTCACGAGATCAAATCCCACCTGAGTTTACCTGTGTCCCATGTATTATGGGTGGGTGTGGGGCACCTAAGGGTATAGTGGTAGCAGGAATGGAGCCCTGGATCCTGTGTCACACGATTACCAACCCAGCCCCAATTGCCGATTCCCCTAGTAAAAAAAAGTGTTTGGTAGTAAATCCTGGGATCACGTTCTTGATGAAAATGGAAATGATTATAGACTAAGTGTGGGAAGTGCATTTTTGTTCGATATATGAAGATGTAAAAGTTTATAGAATTACTCAACCTTGTTAAAATAAAATTATAATTAGTAAAAATGTTAAATCTGATGATAATATATTAGCCTATGAGCCTAGTAATTTGGTGTTTGTTCCATCTTCAACTTGCGTGACATATTTAACAATTATGCCATCTTCATCTTGCGTGACATATTTAACAATTGTGCCATCTTCTATTCCCAAATTTTATACCAATGATCCTATTCTAGTTTCTTCTTTAGATGATGAAAATAAGGATGAAAATACACCTCCACATGCTCACCTTCCTCTAGTTCGATCCACTAGACATGAGCCTACACCAACACCACTACTTCCTAGATGGGTCCATACACCACAAAAAGTAATTAGTGATATTGTTAGTGATCCTATAGATTAATGTTGTACACATTTTCATTTCCAATGGGTGTACTCTCTTTTGGATTAAGTTCCATATGCTCATGATCTATATACATATGCATAATCTTCTGTCTATCCAGATTGGGATGCAAAAATGCATGAAGAATATCATTTCTTAATGGAAAAGGATGCTTGGGATATTGTACCTCTTCTGAAAGGAAGAAAACTCTTATAGGTAAATGGGTGTATAGAAATAAGCATGCATCATATGGAGTGTTGAAATACATAAGGCCCAGTTAGTTGCCAAAGGAATTTTTTTGGTTGAAAGAATTGACTATAATGAAACCTTTGTCTCCATAGATAAAATGGGTTCAATTCACCTTGTTCTATCCTTATTCATTTCACACAAATGGGAGGTTAATCAAATGAATGCCAAATATAACTTCTTGCATGGGTATTTGCAAGAAAAAAATTGCATGGAACAACCCCCTAGATATTTTTAGAACCACTATAACCTTATTTGTCACCTTAAGAAATATCTCTATGAACTTAAGCATGATCCTTGACAGTAATTTTTCTAGATCTAACTCTAACCTCAATTCCTACCAAGAAAGTAGGAAATCATCCCATAATCCTTGTTCTTTATGTTGATGACCTAAACTTTAAACCCATGTGAAATCCAGTCTTAAGAAGAAAATTGAAATGCTCAACTTAGGAAATTTGCATTATTTTCTTGGACTCCAAGTCTTTCAAACCAAAGGAGGATTTTTTCTTTTTTCAGTCTAAGTATGCTTGTGGCCTTCTTCACCATTTTCACATGAAATATTGTAAACTATCCCTATATCCATTTTAATATGGGGTGAAACTAGTTTCCACCCTACACCTGAAGTAGATGGTACCTTGTATCATCATTTAGTTGGTATCGATTTGTACTTGATTCACACCATTTCTTGCTGGTCCCATTGCCTAGTATATGTAGACACACCATGAAATTCATTAGAAAATAAAAAATATACTTCGGTATATCTGGGGAACAATTCATTTTTGGATTCATTATAGTTGAGGGGAGAATCTTATGTTGGTTGGTTCCATTGATTCCATTTGAGTTGGAAACCTTAAGGATCAAAATTCTACTACATGTTATGTTTTCATTCATCATTCCATACCTACCACTTGGGCTTGTAAGAAACAATGAGTGTTTTCTCTTTCTTTACCAAAAGCAGAGTATTGAGTTGTAATTGATACAAATTAAGAAGCCTTGTGGATTATAGAGATACTTTTAGAGTTTGGATTCTAGTAACAACATCTAACTACCCTCTAGTGTGACAATTAGAGTGCCATCAAGATCACCAAATATCTAGTTAAACATGGATGCAACAAACACATTGATCTACACATGCACTTTATAAAAAATATTATTCTCTAAGCTGAGACTTAATGTTATTAGCTTAAGACTACATTAAGTCTCTTGTATAAGTGAAATCCAGTCTTAAGCTAATAACATTAAGTCTCTTGTATAAGTGAAATTTTCCAAACATTGATCTATGTTAGGAGTTCATAAAGTTGTAAATAAGGGGGGAATAGGATGTAATTCCTCCTTCTCCTATTGTGTCACCATTGTAAATCCTTCATTCCTATCCCAAGTTTTTATTAAGTGGGAATATTAGAATATTTAGAAACTTAGGAGTTAGTTGAGATCAATTTTGTCTAATGTGTCTTTAAGTAAGGTGTGTTTCTTTAGTATTCATTAGTATGTATTTGTACTTTTTCAATCTAACAGTCACAATATGTTCTAGACTTAAATTGATTTGATGGTTCATTTTCTCCTTGATCTTAATGACTATATTGATATTGTGGCTTAACACCCTATTGGCCCATGATCTCTATTTAAAGAGCATGGAGTGTCATTTGTTGAATGATAGATTGTGAGGAAACTCATATGTAAATTATTTTCATTTACATTAACATATTTCCTGAAGTGGTTAGGGCCATGGACTATTTCCCTCTCTAAGGGTTTTAACTATATAATACATTAGTGTGTCGATATATGATTTACTTGTGTGAGTAGTTTCTTAAGGTGCTAGACTTGTGTGGAGATACCATGTTTTAGTCAAATACATGTATATACAAAACATGCACAAATATAGACACCTTGTTAGAATCATGGTAATCACTCTATTTCTCTTTCTAGGGATAAAAACTATAATTCTTAGCCAAAGTCTACCACTGATAAGATTGTGCTCGACTCTAATACATTCTAAAATGATTTGAATTAAGAAGCTTGCCACCTATACTTGTGAGAGTTTTTGATATATTTATAAATCCGGTTTTAAAACTTTCCCATGAATATTGAAATGGGGATATTGTCCTCAAGCAATCCAATTCTATTAGAGGCCACACACAAAGAAGATGATAGGTTCATAGTAACATACTCATATTGCCTCTATGTGACTGTGATATCTGACAATCTAGGGTGTGTGAGATCCATAGGAAAATTTCTATGCAACAATGTCAAATTACCACATTCAAGGAATCTTCTTCCACCTACAAATATTTTACTGAAAAATGCATATTTAGGATTCCTTGGACATAATATCATTGGATTAAAATTGTGCATTGTTGGAGGAGGGTTACCTTGCCAGTTCATTTTGCAAAAATATACCAATGTGTCATAATAGAGTTGGAATTCAGTGTGGTACTGACAACAACAAGTGCCATAAAACTGTGTCATCTCTAGAACATGCTTACGATGCTCCTCATGCAAACCTCTAGATAAGCATTGTTGTAGAAAAATATTCCAATCTAGTATAACACAAGGATGTGTTTACCAAAACTCTACCACTGCCTCTCTAATTCCTTCTAGAAGTCTACCTCAATAGGGTTTCCTACAAATAAAATCCCAACAAGCAACTTCATTGTTTTCATCTATGCATGCCCTTAATTTAGTATGCATCCAAAATGTTTTTCTTGAAACATGAATAACTTTTAAAATCATTGCCACAATTTGACTTCTTTAAGTGCAATTTCCTTGTGTGCAATTCAAATATCAAGTTTTCTTGATTTTACAAATAAAGAGAATATTTTTTTAATACATTTTATAATATATTCTCATGTGTCTTTGTGTGTTTAGAATCTTGGAAACCCAAAAAATTTGCTTCATGTTTTAATTTTGTGTGTTTTATCAATCCATGTAGTATTTGAGCTTGTGCGATCATTGTTTTTTGCTAAAAAAAAGACTTAATTAGGTCACTAATGTGTTCTCTAGTTGTTGTATTAGGACTTCAATCCCTAAATTATTCTCTTATGTTTTCATCCAAACTTTTTAAAAGGTTTCCAACCCTTTCAAAACCAATACAACTCCCAGTTATTCTCAAAACTCAAGACATGACAAGGTCCTATGGAATTTGATTAGATTTTATCCCTACATGGTCCAATAAGCTTACCATTTTTATGTTATAAACTTGCAAAGACCATGACCCATCATTTTAGCTACAATGCAAATAATTTAGACTACATTGGTTTTGAACACAAAAAGAAGTACTAGTCTAGCGACAAAATACAACAAAATGATCATTATTAAAACATATAAGGAATAGAACAAATTTTCTTATTGTGCTTAAGTGTCATGGTCCTACTATGGAACAAATATCCCTTACTCGATCACGAATTACAATCATTGACAAATGGGTGAGTTAGATGATTCAACATTCTACTTTGTCGAGTTATCATCTCACTTAAAAAACCCAAATATTTTTCTTGATTTGTTGTATGCTATTGTGGGAGGCGATTTGCTACAAAAAAAAAATTACTAGTCTAGTGATAAAATACGTCAAAATTATCATTAAGAAAACATATAAGGAATAGAAAAAATTTACTTATTTTTCTTAGGTGTCATAGTCCCACTATGGAACAAATATCCCTTACACAATCGTGAATGACCATCATTGACAAATGGGTGAGTGTTGGGGATAAATTAATCCTCCCTTTACCACATAGTCTATTTGTTTATTTTCCTAGCTTAGGAGGTCATCATCACTTCATTAGTGCATGGGGTGCATACCTAGGATACACCTACCACTTACTCCGCATGTCTGTATGAGTTTTGGTGCTCTAGGGATCAATCCTTATAATTAGGAATCCACTCTCAGTGCCACCACAATGTCCAATAGTTGACTCCATTATGTATTCAGTTATGTCCAGTTATGATCTGGTTCCCATCAGTTAGTTCATTATCCATCTCTCTAGTGTTAGTTTGCATGATTCAAGGGAAGTAGGGTACATTTACTCACCTACTCTCTTTAGGTAACTGATTGTAGACTGAATCAATAATCCAGAGTTGCATTAGTGAGCTCTAGTGGTGATTTTCCCACACTGAGTTAGCTCTTGAGTTTGTCTAGGTTGGTATATTCAATTGCCTCTTTAGGAATTCAAATTATCCTATATGTGTAACCATTGTATTAGATATTATTTACTGAATATGTGGATTAATGTTGATTAATGGATTCATATCATTTATTCCAATTATTGGACTCATGAGTGTTTTATTTTCCATGGATGATTGATCTGAGTTTATCAATTGATTCTCTCTCTTCTACAGTTCTCCATTTGAATTATGCAGGCCTGATGATCCTATGCTTAATTGAATTTTAGATGGTATCAAATTTGGTATCAAGGCCAACAAAAAACCTCAGAATCTTCCATTGATGCACCAGAAGCTATTGGGTTCCACATAAATCCTGGAATTATTGCCTCTCCCTTTGGATTTTGTCCAGAGAAGTCTATCCAGGTGTGAAGAACCCAGATAAAGTGTACATGTTGAAGTGGAGGTTTTTTGGTCTAATTTGATTCAAATTGAATTGTTTTTTTAGGTACAAATTCAATATGGATTCGAGAGTATCAGTTCCTCTTCTTACTCCATTCACAAGTTATTCAAAGTGGAAATTGAATATGATTTAATTTCTAAAGAGACAAGGTCTATATGAGATATATATTGGAATTGGTGAAGAGTATTATGAACAACTAAATGACTGGTTGAATGACTATGATAGAGATTTTGGAACTATATGTTTGGTTATTTCTCCAAGCATGTGCTACCTTATTGATTTTTCTAAATACCCAAAGGATCTCTGGACAAGATTGGACAGAGATTTTGGAAAGCACAATGAGGATCATTCTATAAATTTGGAGAGAACACCCAACACCAAAAGAGTAATTCCTTCCAAATCCTCAACCTCAATTCTCTCCGATGAAGTTGTTCAAGATGAAGAAATAACGAAATATTCAATTCATTCAATTCGAATTAGTGAAAGTCTCATTGAAGAGTCTCCTTCTCCTATTTCTCCAAAAGTTTATGATATCTTTGATATATCATATTCTCATATAGTTGATCCAGAAGAAGAAATTCGAACCTCCATTGTTGAAGAAGAAATCTCTTTCCATCCCCCTCGGTCATTCTCCTATGATTCTTCTATTCTAAATTATGTGCAAAGTTTTCCGGTGATTGTTCAAGGAGTTGAAGAGAAATTCAATTCCTCTCTCTCCAATCATACTGTTGGTGTGCAGAGAAGTGATATTTTTTAGGTTTTGGAAGAAACGTCAGATTTTGGAAGTGATCCATTTTCCCTCACTTGTCCAATTATTCCAGTGAATTCCTGCTTGATTACTTGCACCAATAGTCAAAGTTTTTTTAAAGGAGAAAATTGTGCAATTACCATATCAGTGGTGTACTTGGAACTTTTGTTCCACATTCTTGGAGATTCTCTCACCTTATTTGGTTCTAAGTTAGAGTTTTAAGGTCTCTCAGTTATGCTTGTGATTGATCTCATCAATCTTGGTGTGATAAATCAAGCACCTCAAGTCTCTTTCAAATTTACTGTTGGGGATTCAATGTTAGTTTTTTCTTATGATTTTTTGGATATTAAATTTTGTAATTTCATGGATATTTTGAAATCTATATCAGATTTTGGAGCTCAGGCATTTTCTCTCCATGGTCCCAAGATTCCCACTCCTTCCTACTTGATCACATGCTCATCTCCTCACAATACTAGTAAAGATGGATACCTATTGCATTCGCTTGGATGCTTGCTCCTCACATTTGGAGCTGATTTTATCTCACATGGTTCAAAGTATCAAGCACATCAAGACTCATTTGGACCTAATTTCAAGATCAAGTTGAATGAGCACCTATTTTTCTCTTTTGTCAGATTATCCATGGTCACCTAATCTATTGTGTAGATGTCTATGTTCCTGATCAAGTTGAGCATATTCATCTTCTTCCAAAGAATAAAATCCATCTAGACATCTACTCAAGTTCACACCTAATTGGGTTTGGAATAGTTTATTTATTGTGTATCTCATTGTCTATTCTTAAGGGAGGATTTTTCCCATGAGGTTTTGCCTCTTTCCTCATTAACATGGACAAATAATTTTTTACATTTATATTGTATGGGTGACCTTTGGTCTTAGTCTCTAGGGCCCAAGTTGTATGAATTTAGTATTAAATGGGGGTGTTTGGATAAATTAATCATCTCTTTACCCACATATTCTATTTGTTCATTTTCCTAGCTTAGGAGGTCATCATCACTTCACTAGTGCATGGGGGACATACCTAGGAGAAACCTACCACTTATTGTGCATGTCTACATGAGTTTTGGTGCTCTAGGGATCCATCCCTATAATTTAGGAACCCACTCTCAGTGCCATTAGTAGCATCCAACAGTTGACTCCAGTAGGTATTCAGTTATGTCCAGTTATAATCTGATTCCCATCAGTTAGTTTACTCTTAGACTCTCTAGCGCCACTTTGCACGATTCAATGGAAGTAGGGCGCATTTACTCACCTACTCTCTTCAGGTAACTGATTGTAGACTGAATCAATGATCTAGAGTTGCATTAGTGATATCTAGTGGTGATTTTCCCACACCAAGTTAGCTCCTAAGTCAGTCCAGGTTGGTAGATTCAAATGCCTCTTTAGGCATTTGAATTCTCCTACATGCATAACCATTGTATTACGTATTATTTACTGAATATGTGGATTAATACTGATTAATGGATGAATATAATTTATTCCAATTATTGGTCTCATGAGTGTTTTATTTTTTCATGGATTATTGATATGAGTTTATCAATTGCTTCTCTCTCTTCTACAATTCCTCATTTGAATTTCGTTGGCCTGATGATCCTATGCTTCATTGAATTTTACAGTGAGTTAGACAATTAAACATTCAACTTTGTTGAGTTATCATCTCACTTAAAAAACCTAAATATTGTTCTTGACTTGTTGTATGTTATTGTGAGAGGTGATTTGCTACTACTTGAAAACTTAAATGATTGTTTTTTGTTTCCAAAAATAAATGACATCCACTCAAGGTATTTAATGGATATTTTCATGGGGCTTTGTTGAAGGATAATACATAAGTCTATATGAGCCATTAATTCCCTTTAGTGTTAGAACATAAAATCAAGCAATGAAGGAGGTGATAATACACAAAAATTGAGAAATCAAATCATACAAGTTTAAATTATATGTTAGGGCCTAGTGAATAGATCCTTCAACACAATATGCAAGGATACTATGCAAGGATTGAAAGTCATGGGGTTGGGAAATTAAAAAAAATGGAAAGTGAAGCTAACAACCCATAACCATGTACCATTTCCACCCTAATGCATTGAAATAATACCAATGTGTAACTTAGAATAATCGACTTGAGTGATGTCAAACATTAGAGCACAAAATACACAGGGATTAATACACTATAGAGATGAAATCAAATGTAATTGACCAACCCGAATAATCCACAACAATAACATAGCTATAAGAAATTACTTATAACCATACAATCATTGAAAATAAATCAAGGCTAAATAATGTCTTCCTCATATAGCTTTCAATGTTGCATATAAAATAATTCCAATTCAAGCTCATGGTTGCGCCAGATTCCCACCTAAGAATTCCCCAACACACAAGAGAAAATCCCATGATGGAATGGAAATTACAATAACAACGAAGGATTTTAGTAGTACCGTAACAAAGTGCATATAAATTAGTAGTAGTAGTAGTAGTAGTAATCTAATAATAATTATTTGATTTCTAAATTATATGGAGTTGTACATACCCTAAACCCTTTGATTTCAAACTTGTGAACTCCAAGAAACAAACACATGTTCTGAACAGTAAGTCTAGTTAGAATGTCCATCATCCCCATGCAATGTTAAATGTCAATGTGAATACTCAATAAAATAAGGATGAGTGGCAAGTGATGGAGTGAATCAACATAACAACAAATCTTGATGCCACTATGGCCTCATGATTACCAAAGGTTACATTCAAAGTCCTCCCCTTTCCATTATTCCAAACCATCAATCATCACCATGATAATGTGTCACAAGGTCAACAAATTCTGAAGGAGGACAGTACCAAATAAAAAAAGCCATAAACATGTACCACGAACCAAATTTTATAGGACATCTATGATCAAGTTTCCCAAGTCTAGTGCTATGTGATCGCCATAAAATAAATATCGAGGAAGTTTTTCATTGATTCAAAATACTATGTTTTAGCCACCATTCATCCCAATAAATTGTTTTTTATTTATTTTATATATATTTGCTAATACTATTGAAGTGATGCTCAATTACTAGTGTTGTTGCATGCTCAAGTTGCCTAGTCAAAACGGTGTGAATATTTCCATGATGACAAAACAAACCAACCATAACATTATTCACTTCTCCAAACAAAGTCTCATTAGAATAAAATCAAATGCAATGATAGCACATTCTAAAAGTTATAAAAAATAGTATGTCATCACTATAATGCAGTTAACACTTAGGACATTAGCATGATATTAGGAAACATAGGACACTAAATGTCCTATATGTTTGATGTTTCTTCTTTTTATTTATTGCACTAACTTTGTTAATTGTGAAAATAATAGTATGTTGTAGGGTATTAGACAATAGTAAAACAACAATGCCATCCATCATATCCATAATTCTCATCAAAATATGCAACTACGATCATAATGAAAAGAGAGTTTTGATACACCATATCAATATATGGTGTAAACAAAGTAATGTAATGCATTGGACGCGATCTATATATGATTGACATGCATATATAATTTAAATCAAATGACACATGTGACATTGTAGCATCACCACTAGAATCATGATCATGATCATAACATTGAAAGTACTTATAACACCATGCCCTCTATCATTCCATTATTATGTCTCTAGTGAAATCCGAGGAGTTGGAATTGTGGGTTGTGAAGTATCATACCTAGATATCCTAAGAGTGAGTACTAGAAAAATCAATGTAGTCATGATTGGAGTCTTAGTTACATGTGATGGGGGAAAAGAAATGGGATATGTGTAATGGGATCCCCTGCAAGGGGATATAGAGGACGTCATGCCTAATGGGTGGCATGAAATGATAGGTGATGGTGGCATACTTGACATATGTGACAAGGTTGAAGGTGCCTCATCTGCTGTTAAGATGGTGTATATAGGTACAAAACCTATAGGTGGTGGTTGGGGTGGGTCATCAAGGAATGTCCCCAACAATGAGGAATCCTTGTAGACATAAGGACTAGTCTTGGTGTAGCATTTTAGTTTGTTGAATGGTGTCAAGAGTTGACAAGTAAAATTAGTAAAGCCATAGGATCATGCGACTGGATTGAACCTCACAATGAAAGAAGAATGAATAGGAATAATTCTAGTGCAATAAATTTTCAAACAATCATGGCAAAATTATTCAGACAAGAGACACAAATTTTACGACATAACAATAATTGAATAATCATTAACTTGCATAAAACTCTCAATTTGAAGGTAAACTAGTTCAATCACACTCTACTTAGACATGTGCACATTATCAGGGTGCTTTACACCTGGATAGATTTCTCTGGATAAATCCAGAGGGAGCAAAGCAAAGATACCAAGATTTATGTGGAACCCAGTTGCTTCTGGTGCATCAATGGAAGTTTCATGGATTGAAATTGGCCTGATCTCTCTCTGAACCATATAAGAATTTGCATAGGAAGATCTTGAATCAAATGTGACCTCATAAGAATTACAACATAGATAAGCATAATAATGGAGAGAAAATAATGAATCATAAACATAAGAGTGAAACTCAATCGGTATAAACTCCATCTGATTATTATTCACTTATGAGGTGACATTTATAATATATCTCCAAGGGAGATAGTGAGCTTAAAGAAGAAATTTAAATCCACACACATGCAAGGCTTAGATAACATAGAAAACATCACTAGACATAGTTTCCAGTCATAAATCTTGATGCAGATTAGTTAACTGAGTGTAACTAACAGTAGGTGGACCAAAAAGGCATATTAACTGGTTAACTGATGATAACTAATGATGGATGGTGCATAAGAGGTGTTCATTTGAGTGTTAGTGGTCATCGAAGCTCATACTGACTTAGGTGATGTAATCAAGGCTAGTTAACTCAACGTAGGCTTCTAAATTATAGGAACTGACTCAAGTGCGCTTAAAATCATGCATGAGAGTGCATTAACTCTTAGAAACAAGGAAGAGGGTGCATCTGAGGACAATGAGGATAATAATGGAAAAATAATAGTCCAAAGTGATCAATATACTTATGACTATACACTAGGTGGTCAACTGATAATGGTCTAAGCACTATAAAATCAAATAAATGATTGAGGCTAATGTCTAGATGTGTTGAATATTCCAACAACAAGATTCTATCTAAGTTTATGGTTGGGTGAATTTCATGGTGTGTAAGTTGATCAATCTTCCTATGACTCTTAATGATATTCTTATAAAAATGTAATTGAGCCTCCCAAAAGTCCTAACGATAGGTAATGAAGTCCCCTGAAGATGATTAGTGAAGGCATGATAGATCCATTTATAGAAAATCGCACTAAGGGCATATCTCCATACCCAACAATTATATTCCTCAACTATAATCAAAATTGACAAAAGTAACCTTGGTAATAATCCTATGTTTTAGCCACTAAGATACCTTCATCAAGTGCAGATAATAAATTTGGACTTAAACGGTCACGAGTCATAGGTAAACACGAGATGATGTTTCAATAAACCTTAGAGAAACATTGAACCTCGACTTTAGCATCTTGGTGCACCATGTCATTCTCAAATTTATTTGTTCACATTTGTTATTGAAGGATTTCAAGCTCCCTAACAACACAACTATGTTTCAAATGAGAAATGATTAAGGAGCATTATTTGGATGCCCAGCCAAATAGTCCTAACTTAGACTATAAATTATTGTGTGACCTCAATAAAGAGGAATTAAGTTGGTTAGTTATGATTCTTGAATTAGGGTTTGCATTTGGTTGATTAGATTTCTCAATGGTTTCCAGTAAACATTTAAAGGAATCTGCATGGAGAATTATAAAATAGATGTGCATTTTAATGGTTAAATAGAAACCCGAAGAAATATAAAATAGATGTGCATTTTAATGGTTGAATACAAAAATGAAGAATTATCGATATTTACCTCAACTAGATGCCTTGAAAACTCTTTAGATAGATGCACCAAAGGTTCAAAAAATGGGTTGACCTACAATTTCTTCCTATTGTTCTCTCAATTTTGATCATCTTTGTCTAATCCTCTCTCTATCCTTCACTTGTACTTCATTTTCGTCAACTTGTTGGTGATCATAATTACTATTATTCTTTTTAATATTTCCCATCTTCTGTGCAAATTAATTTAATCTTTCAAATGTATTTTTCCTAATGTTGATTGTTAATTGGTTAATGTACATTTTTTCATTTTTAAAATTGAAAAATGATCATAATTTTGAGATATATGAAGAGTTTGTCGATTTTGCAAGAGATCAATTGAGCTCCACAGCTCCTAGAATTGTGAGATATATGAAAAGGTTGTTAGGTTAGAAGAAGCTCAATTGAGCTATATTTTAAACCAGACTAACCCTTGGTTGAGGGTTTTCTTAACCCTCGATCGATCTCTCTAAAAATATTTACATAGCCCCCGATTGAGTTTTTTAAAAAGCTTGGTTGAGCTATATAGATCGATCAAGCGCTTAAATTAACGAATTCCAGCCCTCTTGATGTAGGATTTTTTGTAGCTACATCTCCTATAAGGTGAAACCCCTTTATCTCATTATTCTTAGGTGGTGGAATTTAGGTAAGTGGATTCCTTAATGAATCATATATCCAATGACATCATTTTCACAATTTCAATTTCATATGATATTTTTTTCATTTAATTTCTTTTAAAACTTATACTGAAATTTGTTTTTCATAGTTTCAAAATGCTTAGAGAAAAATCAATAGCATAAAAAATACACAACCAAAAAATATTAAAAAAATGAGGGTTCCCCATGCTCTTTCCTCTCCAAAAGTTAATTAACAAAAACACAAATGTGTATAGAATTTGATCCAAATTGGATCCTCATTATTAAAATAAAAAAAACCTCTCTTGTAATAATTTGTTAAAGATTAATTGTTTTTGGCAAAGTGCTAAAGGTCCAATTTTTCCTTGGAAGTTGAAGAAAATCGTTGTGATGGTTTACCTTCCAAGGCAATCCAAATAAAAATTGAAGGTTGGGAGAGAGAATTATTACTCATCCTTGGGGGAAATGGAGGAGGAAAAAGAAAGCAAAGGTTAGTAGCACCATTGAGAGCTCAAAGATGAAAACTTCCTTAAATATTGGTAGACAAAGGAGTCAAGGATCATGTCCATGAATAATGAAGGTGTCTCTGATCCATGGCCATTTAAAATTTGGAGTTTTCCAGTGAGTAACAATACATTAATTTTGTGTATAGCTCACCCCTTTGTATTTATATTCTAAGAAATTATAAATCCCCATGAATGTTGGTTTTCACTAGTGGATTTCTAGGGTAAAAAAACTTATGTGTTTACTACACATAAGAATTTGTTTGGTTGCTTCAATTATTGTTCTGATTATTAAATTGTTGGTCTTTCCAGGGAAATGCTACATATTTTCCTCCACTTTGATAGATAAACTAGAGAAAACATTTAATAATTTTTCCATAGAGATATGTGTTAGTTAGACTGTTAAGATATGACCCTATAGTTTACATATCATATATACCATAGCAGGTTCCTAAGATAGCTTGATAATACATGTATGGTAAGCACCTGTCAGGGATATCAAAACAATCAAGAGACTTTTCTTTTGGGTATACAAAGGAGAAGGAACCAAACATGGATGGAAGTTTCCATGAGGAAAAGGAGGACCCTGAAGTCAGGTTGGATTGGTTGGACAAAAGCATTACCACACTTACAATGTTGGTCATGCAACTAGTGAAAAAGGATAGGGAATTAACCTTAGCAAAGACCGATAATGAAGAGTACAAGGTGGATCGAGAAAGATATGAAGGAATAAAACATGAAGACTTGAGTGAAATTCATAATTTTTCTTCATCTTCCAATGTCCCTTTTAAAGTTGTAGTGAAACTTGATATACCCATGTATGATGGACAAGTGATGTTGTAGTCTTGAGTACCTAGTTGAAGCAATTATAAATTTACTTTGGCCTTTATGAAATCCAAGAATAATAACATATTTCTTTTCCCCATTTGAAGATTCCTAAACATGCTATGTTGTGGTTGGGGAGCTATGTGGATGCATTGAGGATAGGAAAAAATACAAAGGTTACCAAATTAGAGACTTCAAGGCACTGTTTAAATCACAATTCTATATCGTCGGTTACGAAGAAGAGAAGCTCATGAATTGACAATAAATTCTACAGGAATGGGGACAACGAGCGCAAGATTATATTTTTGAATTCCGAAAGCAAGCCATTAAGATGGGAATTTCTTTGGAAGAGATGGGAGTGGTGGCGAAGTACCTTGGAGAAATATTTGGCCATATCTAAAGGTAGTTGCATCTTCTTAGTGTGAAAATCATGTGTTGGGTATGTGTTATATTCTTTGCATGCGTGTGTGGGGGCGATGTGCATGTCAGTGGCGTGCCTGACAATCCCTGTCGGCACCTTTAAAAAAAAGGTCAGTAGGTTGATTTCATTCAGAAATGACCTTGAAAACTATTTCCAATGTCGAAACGGCCTTAATGGTTGTTTCCAATGTAGAAAATGGTCTTTAGGTCATTTCTGATGTGAGTGCGATGGGCGCTAAATTTGGGGTTGTTTTTGGTTGTTTTTGGGAATCTTCTAAACAATATGTAATTTAATATTAGTTAAGGGATTGAATTCTCTTTTCTAATATGGGTTAATGTATTAGGGTATTGGATTTTGTTGAATACCTATATTTTGTATTGTGAGGGATTCATAAAGATAATGAGAAAATAGGAGGTGTGGCTCCAAGGTTTGTTGGTTTTCCCAGTTAAGGGTTTCCAGGGTAAATATTTGTGTTTTATGTGTGAATGTTGTGGTGCATTCTCTGTTTTGCTTAAAAGAATCTATATTCTTTGCTTCTCTCCACAATTTTAAAACTTACATGTGGTATCGGAGCTCGATTATTGGCATCAAGGGGACGCCTTTGTTTCTAAGGGTTCAACACAATTGATAGATCTTGGGTATCTGATAAACATCGGTTCAATGGGAGCTTTGTAGTGTTGATATGTGCATTGAAAGAGAATGGTGAGTAGTTCAAGAATTGAGATCGAGAAATTCCATGGCTATAATTTTGAGCTATGGAAGCTCAAAATGGAGGATCTTCTTGTATATCGGGAACGGTGGATTGTTGTGGATCCGAGTACGAAACCCACTAGAATGTCACAAGATGATTGAGATAAATTAGAAAGAAGGAAAAGGAGTACAATACGATTGCTATTATTAGAGCCAGTGTTGTTGAACGTATTTGTTGAATATAGTGCAGTAAATATTTGGGGGAACTACATAGTTTGTATCAATCAAAATCCCTCGTAAACAAGTTGTTTTTGCAAAAGAAACTATTCCATCTTAGAATGGATGAAAATGAAACAGTAACAGAGCGTCTAAATTTCTACAAATATACTTTGGTAATTTAGATAACCTTTGTTGGCATTAAAATGGATGAAAAAGATACATGTATTATTGTGTTATTTGCTAGATTCTTAGGACAACCTAATTGTTGCAATAGGTAGTGCTAGTCAAGAAACCTTAAATTTGATGAAATAGTATCATCCCTACTATCAGAAGAGATGAGGAAAAAAACCATGGATAATCATAGCATGGATGCCTTGTCTATGAGAGGTCGCCCCCAAGATAGACAAAAATAAAGGATATGGGGGGAGATCTAAATCCAAGGGTATATCTAAATCCCTGAGAAAATGAATAATGAAGAGATGGAAATGCGGTAAATATGGGAACTATAAAAAGGATAACATATCTAAGAATGTTTATAAAGAAAAATGATATTAGGATACCCATTCCACAGAGACAAAGAACTCCTCAGAAGAAGGAGGGGATGTGTACCTAGCTTCCATAGGTAATCATTCAGAACATGATATATGGTTGATTGACTCAGGTGAATCATGTCATATGAACTCTCATAGGGAGTGGTTATGTGAATATGAAAAGTATAATGGAGAAGATGTGTACTTGGGAGATGATTCACCAGCTGGTATCATTGGATGTGGTAGAATCAAGCTGAAACTCAAGGATGGAAGGATCAGAACTCTACTTGAAGTACTACACATTCCAAACCTAGTAAGAAACTTGATATATGTTAGAAAGATGGATGTTGCAGGTGTAAATACTGTGTGTGGAGATGGTGGTTCCAAAATGGTTTGAGGATTAATGGTATTAATGAGGGGATTTCAGTATGGAACTCTGTACAAACTATTGGGATGCACCATCATTGATGAACGTAACAATTTTGTTGTGCCTGGGGAAGGAGGTAAATATTATAGAACCTTGAATGCATCAAGAGGAAAGACAATGCTATGGCATCAAAGGTTGGGGCATATCAATGAAAAGGGCCCTAGAGCATTGCAAGGTAAAGGTATGGTTGAAGGTGACTGATTGCACTTTGGATTTTGATTTCTGTGAACAACAGATATATGGAAAGTAGAATCGAGTAATTTGCATTTGGTGCTACAAGAGAAAAGGGAATTATAGAATTAATACATAGTAATGTGTTTGGACCTGTGCATGTTCCATCATTAGGAAACTATGTGTATTATGTTTCATTTATAGATGATTTCTCAAGGAACACATATATTTTTTTTCCTTCGAAATAAATCTGAAGTATTTGCTAATTTTAAATAATTTAAGGCTCTTGCAGAGAACCACACATAAACTAAAATAAAGGTGTTGAGGAGAGATAAAGGTGGAGAGTTTTGCGAGAATGAATTTGATGAATTCTGTAAAAAGTGCCTTATAGCAAGGCATAAAACTACTCCATACACACCTCAATAGAACAGAGTTGTTGAAAGGATGAATAGGACATTGATGGAAAAGGCAAGGAGCATGCTAAGCGGTATTGGGATACGACAAGAATTTTGGGCAAAGGTAGTGGAGACAACATGTTACTTGGTAAATCAGTCACCCACGTCGACATTGGTTGACAAAACTCCACAAAAGGTATGGACTGGTAAGAAACCCTCTATTAAACATATGAAATTTTTTGGTTATGATGCTTATGTACATGTTCCAAAGGAGAAAAGGAGAGAAGTTAGATAACAAATTTGAAAATGTATCTTTATTGGCTATAAAGACGACATGAAAGGTTATAAGATTTCGAATCCTGTGACTAAGAAAATTGTTTATAGTTGAAATGTTGTGTTTAGAGAGGTCAAAGAAGTCCCTAGAAGGGAAGTGACTCCAACGGAAAAGGAACCAGAGAAGATAGAGTTTGAGTTAGAAGGTGGAGAATATGACTCAATGGAAGAAGCTGAATAAGAATAAGAAAAACCTCATACCCCAGTTTTGAGGAGATCATCTTGAGACAAAAGGAAACTAGAAAGGTATTACCCTCCTGATTTTTGCTCCCATTTTGCTTTGTCTATTACTGATGATGATCCTAGAAATGTGAACGAAGCTATTGATTCAGAGGATAATGATCTCTAGAAGAAGGCCATGGTTGAAGAAATGGATTCCTTGGATAAAAATGAAGCTTGGGATCTAGTCCAGTTACCAGCTGAAAGAAAAGTCATCGGGAGAAAATGGTTGTTTAAAAAGAAGTTGAATACAGGAAAACATAAAGTGGAGAAGTACAAATCTTGCTTGGTAGAAAAGGGATATTCTTAGGTAGAAGGAATCGATATTGGTGAAATATTTATTCCAGTTGAAAAATTAACTTGTATTAGATTTCTTCTTGTTATTGTTGTTGATTTTGATCTTGATGTAGAGTAGATGGATGTGAATACAACATTCTTACATGGACATCTCGATGAAGAAATCTACATGAAGCAACCAGGAGGGTTCACGGTAAAGGGAAAGAAAGAGTTGGTATGTAAAATAAATAAGTCCCTTTATGTTTTAAAGCAATCTCCAAGGACATGGTACCAAAATTTTGACACATACGTACTTGGATTGGGGTTTGTGAGAAGCAAGGCTAATCACTGTGTATACTCCAAACATATTGGTGATCAGTTCATTAACATAGTACTATATGTTGATGACATGTTTTACTGATACGAAACAACAAAGATGTTATAAAGGAGGTGAAGTATCAGTTCTCCTCCAAATTTAACATGAAGGATCTCAGTGTTGCAAACATTATTCTGGGAATGGAGATAAGAAGAGACTGCGCAAATAGGAAGATCTGGTTAAATCAAAGAGAAATTTGGAATAGGAATATCTGGTTAAAACATGCATATACCCCCATTTGGAATATGTAAATATCGGATAGAAATTTCTAATAGGATATTGAGCGCCCAAATCAGAGATTGTATGCAAACGTTATGACCCCGAGAAGTTGATTGTTGAACTAACCACCTTGGGGCCGCAAACTTTATGACGGTTCGTCTTCTAGGGTTATGTTTTGGACATTTATATTTTTTTCCCACATGCTTATTATAAATAGGACCTTTTTGCCTCATCTTCTATTCAACTTGGAATGAATGAATGCAACAAACACATCTCTTCTCAAAGATATCTACCACCATTCTAGATGTTGTATTTACAGTTTGTTCTATTTCATCCATTTAATAGAATGTGTTTGTTGTATATCTGTTTTCATTGCAATATGTATGTGTTTATGATTCTATATCTTTTCTTTCATTTCGTTCACACATAAATCTGGATCAGTGGTATCATAGAAATCTTCTCTTTGATTATCTCTTGGTGCATGTCCCCGATGAGGTCAGGCTACAGAGAGTTAGGTCTTGAACTAGTTTCACTTGGGAAACACCACACTCGCCACCCCAAGCGGCATCCCATGGTGCAAGAAAAGAGAGATGACTGAGCAGGAGATCCTATCAAGTTGTTGCTCGAGCAATCCCTCATTTGATAGAGAAAAGAGATGATGGATAATTTTTCCCAGATCCTTCGACAAACACTATCAGCGGTAGATGCACCTTCGACTAATAGACGTTTTAGAGATGCAACTCCCTTCAAGGTACAAGCTAACTTTGATATTCCTTTATTTGAAGGCCATATCGATGTTGATTCCCTAGATAAGTGGTTGAATGTTATAGAAGGGTATTTATCTGTCCACAATTTTTTCAATAGGGGAAATATCACCTTTGCACTCCTTAAGGTCTTCCCACATGTCAAAAATTGGTGGGATACTTATTGAGAGAAAAAATTACTAGACGAGTGTGGAATGTTCGAGGCCAATCCCACTTGGGCCTCTTTCATAGATTTTGTCAAGGAACAATATTACCTTGTTGGAAACTATGATGACCAGTACACAAAATGGACCATTCTGTGTCAAGAGAGGGACCAGACAGTGTCGAAGTATACCAACGTCAACTTTCATACCTTGTGTACAAAGATGGGTATCAAGGACTCTAAGTGGCACCTGGTACTGAAATATCGCAGTGGCCTACATAAGTACATACAAACAAAGATGGAATTCCTATACATCTCTTCATTGGGAGCTGCTTATTGGTATGTTGTCAAAATTGAGGAGAAATTTCAGCAAAAGAACAAGAGAGACTTTGGACCTGTGAATACACCACAGAAGCAAGGAAAGGGAAACCCTGGCCCGTAGAACACATGACAAGGAAAGGACAACCAGTCCTCACCAAAAGAAAAGAAGGGTAATGGAAATAAAAAGAAGGACACTAGGAAGTAGTGTGAGTTCAAAAAAATACCTTGGCACAAAATTAATGAATGTCGCTTAAAGAGGTCATTGGTGGCCTAAATCAAAGCTTTAGAATCAGATCTCGATTCAGATTCAGAACCTGATGTCATAGCTACAGACTATGGGAGCAGATCATTGATGCAGAACCCAGTGTCACTATTGCTACAACACAGATTCAACCAGAGGAACCTGAAGAGTCAGAGGTAGAGGAACGTCTCTTCCACTCACAGATGTGGGTGAAGGGAATCCCCTTACATTTTGTTGTTGACTACGGCAACCAAAATAACCTAATATTAATAGAAGTTACCAAGATATTGGATATTTCGACAACACCGCACCCACAACCCTACAACATCGCTTGTCTAAGCCAAGGACGAGGTATCCATGTTAGTTAGCAATGTCTCCTACCATATGGAATCAAACCTTTCAAAGACGAGGTACTGTGTGGTGTGGCCCCACTTGTAGTTCAAGATTTTATTTTAGGGAAACCATATATGTGGAAGCATCATGTTGTATATGAATCATAACCTTGTAGTGTCATTGTCACTTTGGGAGGAAAACTCTATTAGATACCATATATAGTTGCACCTGCCACAATATTGCAGGGAAAGAAGATAATTTGCCACACCAGGAAATCACCCCTCTTCACAATTGCCTCTAAAGGAGAACACCATATCACAAATACCTCCACATCCTCTACACAGGATCCCTCTGCTTAGAAGAAACAAAAAGAACACAAAGCCAGTGTTCCCTCATCCATTCGAATACCACCACAGTGAAAGGCCACACATTCAAGGTTCCCGTCTAGAAAGAAATCATCTAGTCTAATTCAGAAAGATAACAAATACACCCGAATTGTTGAAAAACTCTAGTGCATCCATCAACAACAATTACAACCCTCTCGAGATGTCAAATAAAGACAACCTTTTTATTTCAGCGAATGTCGCACCAGGATATCAACTCAACACACAGTTTGAGATATGATACAGGATTTGACGCAATGGAGACCATTGATTCCTAATGGGGGAGGATTGATCCATATGGATATCGATGGACACCCACCTATTCCTTTGCCTCAAAAGAATTGTCTATTTTGGAAGTTTCCTAGATATTTTTATACGATTTTTTGGGTCCTAAAATCTTGGGGCAGTTCTGAGGCCCTAAACGACATTTTTTAGTGATTCTCGGGGAAAAATGGATTCCAATGGCATGCATTTGGACCCATTCAAAATATGTATATCTCATATATACCTTTCCAATGGATATCGAGTGCCTAAATCAAAGACTGTAAGCAGAAGTTATGACCCCGAGAACTTGATTATTTAACTAACCACCTTGGGGCTGCAAACTTTATGACGATTCATCTTCTAGGGTTATGTTTTGGACATTTAGGGTTCTCTCCCTCATGATTATTATAAATAGGACCTTTTGGACTCATTTTGTATTCATCTTGGCATAGATGAGTGTAGCAGCCACATCTCTTCTCAGAGATAACTACCACCATTCTAGCTGTTGTATTTATAGTCTATTCTATTTCCACCATTTAATAGAATATGTGTTTATTGTATCTTTGTTTCCATTGCAATATGTCTGTGTTTATAATTCTATATCTATTCTTGCATTTCATTCACACATAAATCCGGATCAATAATTTTCCTGGAAAATAACCTTGCTTATCATTCTAAGACAAAGCATATGATGTGCAATATCACTTTGTGAGAGATATGGTTGAAGACAAGAAGGTGTTGTTGGAAAAGGTTGACACCTTGAAGAATGTTGAAAACTCATTAACAAGGTCTTTTGGTACAGAGAATTTCTCTTGGTGTAGAGAATATATGAGAATTGATCCCCTAAACTTGTGACTTTATGAGTACATGACTCTTTTCTACACAAAGAAAACAACAAGTGGGAGAATGTTTGGTATATGTTATATTCTTTACATGTGTGTGGGCGGGGAGTGTGTCTATCAACGACGCACATGACGATCCCTGTTACAAATGACCGGTAGGATGTTTTTGTTTGGAAACGATCATTAGACCGTTTTTGATGTCGAAAATGGTCATTAGTACATTTTTTATGCAAGCACAATGAGCACCAATTTTTTTGGGGGGTTGTTTTTTATTGTTTTTTGGAATCGAGTCTAAAAAAATGTAATTTAATCCTGGTTAAGAGATAAGAATCATTTTTTAATCCAGATTAGCGGATTAGGCTATATTGAATGTTGTTTAATACCTATATTTTGTATTGTGAGGGATTCATGATGATAATGAGAAAATAGGAGGTGTGGCTCCAAGGTTTGTTGTTTTTCCTGGTTAAGGGTTTCTGAGGTAAATATTTGTGTTTTATGTGTGAATGCTATGGTGTAATATATGTTTTTATTAAAAGAACTTGTATGCTTTGCTTCTCTACACAGGTTTAAAACTTACAGTAGGAAGAGTCTCTATATTGATCTATAATCCAAGAAAGGACAAAAATACCAAGGCCAAGAAGAAATCAACAAGAGAAATAATAAGTAGTTTGCATCCACAACCGGAAAAAAGGGACCATCATAGGCATTGTAAACGTTGCGATGTGGATGGGCACATGGATGAGAATTGTTGGACACTTCATCTGGAATTGTGTCAGAAGTGGCATAAGTTCAAGAGGAAGAGAAAGGAAACTACCAAGACAAAGGAAGAAGTGGTAGAAAGCACCTATAATATGGATGAATCCATAGCTTACACCACATTGTAGCAATCAAATGTGAGTGGAGACAAACATGCACTATTCTGAATCAAAGTTCAAGTGAAGAACCAAAAGGTAAATTCTCTTTTTGATAGTGGGTCTCAATGTAATATGATTTATGAAATATTAGTTGATGAAGTCGGGTTGGAAACTTATGATGTAGTACGTCCAAGTTCGCTAGCATGGTTACAGGGGAAATTTGTTAAGAGAATTACTCATAGATGTAAAATTAAGTTTGCCATTAATTCTAGCTATGTTGATGAGGTAGAATGTGAAGTGGTTCCATTGGATGCATGCAAGGTGATGTTTGGTGGCTCATACCTGTGGTACATGATGATACATTTTATCGAAGAGAAAAAAATCACTTGGTCAAGGGCGATAAGGACTAGCTCATCAAATCACATAAAGGGAGAGAGAGAATATCTCCTCTATCAGGATTCGATAAAGCATGGGTAGACAAACAAGCAACAAACAACCTTATGCAACAATGGAGTGGTGGATAAGGAGAAGCAAGTGGAGGCCATGTGCTTCCATCTCCCACATGGTCTAGATTTTGGAGACCAAAATCCTCCCAGTGGGGACTTAGTGTGATCCGAATTGGATCCCCATTAAAAAAAACCTCTCTTGTAATAATTTGTTAAACATTAATTGTTTTGGCAAAGTGGGAAAAGTCCAATTTTTCATTGGAAGTTGAAGCAAACCATTGTGATGGTTTACCTTCCAAGGTCAACTAAATAAAAAATGAAGGCATTGAGAGAGAATTATTACTCATCCTTGGGGGCAAGGGATGAGGAAAAAGAAGGTAGAGGTCAGTAACATCAATGATAGCTTGAAGATGGCAGCTTGTTTAAAGATTGGTGGACAAAGGAGTCAAGGATCATGTCCATGAACATCGAAGGTGTCTATGAATTTATTCCTATTGCTCTCACAAATTTTCTCATATTTTTCTCATTCTCTCTCTAGCCTTCTCTTGTAATTCATTTTTGTCAACTTGTTGGTGATCGTATTTCCTATTATAATTTTTAATATTTCCCATATTGAGGGGGGTTTTGTTAATTGATTCTTTCAAGTTTCTTTTTCCCAATATTGATTGTTGATTGGTTCACGTGCATTTTTTAATTTTTTAATCAACAAATGGTTATAATTGTGAGATATATGAAGAGTTTGTCGAGTTTGCAAGAGTTGAATTGAGCTCCATAGCTCTTAGAATTGTGAGATATATGAAAAAGGTTGTTAGGATTGGAGAAGCTCGAGCGAGATATTTTTTACACCAAACAACCCTCGGTTGAGGGTTTTCTTAACCCTCAATTGAGCTAGCTAAAACTATTCTCATATCTGTCGATTGATCTTTTTAAAAATCTTGGTTGTGCTATATATCTTGATCAAGCGCTTAAAATGATGAATTTCAACCCTCTTGATGTAGGATTTTTTGTAGCTACAACTTGTAGAAGGTGAATCCCCTTTATCTCATTCATCTTCTGTGTCGAAATTAAAATTAGTGGATTCCTCAATGAATCATATATCCAATAACATAACATTTTCACCCTTTCACTTTCATATGATATTTTTTCATTTAATTTCTTTTAAGGATTTTATTGAAATTTGCTTTTCATGGTTTCAATGTGCGCAGAGAAAAATCAACAGCATAAAAAACATACAACCAAAAAATTAGAAAAAATATGTGGGCCCCTCATGGATCTTTCCTCTCCAAAATGGTATTTTTGGTTTTTCATTTAATGTAAACAGTTGGAAAGTGGTTGAGAAGAACACAAATGTGTATAAAATGTAATTTAAATATTAATTAGTCCGCTTCAAAAAATAATAAAAGTATAATTTTCAAATAAAACAAAATGAGATGTACTATGTTTTGTGTGGATCATCCTTGTATGTTTTATTTTTGAAAAGTATATATTTATTTTGATTTAGCTTACATGAACAAAACTCACTTGTTAACTTCTCTGTAAATTTACAAGGACAAACAGTTAGTGAAATGCAAATTTGGCACATTAAATGACATTAATATGTTTTGAAAAAAATATCGTTAGAAAGACAACACAAATCTCTACAAGTTTATTTTTACAAAATATTAAAATTCATAAGGTTGTTGTGATTTTGGGGAACTTCACTCTAAAAAATATTTAAAACACTAAATTTGTATCACCACATTTCATTGAAAAGTGTTTCCCGTTTTCATGGATTCACCCATAACCAATATTTCCCAAATTCTTATTACTCAACTTTTCTTCAATGGTTTGATCAAATTAGAGCCATAATTTTTCTTCATTTAATCACAAAAAAATTGCTCGTGATCTTGTCAATAATTTCATTGGTAAATTTAATGAACACTTTTCTCTTTGAATTTTTAACATTTAAATAACATAGTAATTGAGGTTTTTATGCTAAACATATAGCTTCCAATTTAAATGTGTTATCAAAAATTTGACCTAGATAGTCTAGGTTGTAGAGAATATCAACATCATTTTCATTAAAATATATAATCAATATCTCTTCTTTAGGAGAGCTTCTAAGTTAAACGTGGTATTGAAATTTACAATCGAACACTCAAACTAACCTTGTAGCATTAGACATACATGCTCCTTAAAAACTATATGCCATAAATGTTTAGCTTAACTCCCACCTACATGCCATTCAAATCTTATTTGTTCAAAAGGTGGATAGAAAAGTTTAACCTCTATAACGTACATCACATGTAGAAGGCTAATGCCCTAATAATTCCAAGATTCATTGTAACTTGGAAAGTCAAATTTTGTTTCCTCACAAGCAAAACCTAAATTTCCTTTGTGTCTTAGTGAGAGATTTATTTTGATACTTACATTCAAATAGCTCCATAAAAAGGACAATGTTTAGGCTTTGAAAAAACAAACCAATTTTATGGTGAAGGCTCATCCAAAGGAAGAAAGTAAGGTTGAAAGTGATGATAAACTTATATTAATTATTTTTGTGTTTATAGGAAATAAAACTTTGGTTTTTGCAGGGTAATCGTGTCATTTATTAGTAGATCAAATTGAAAAATATTTTGGAAGTTGTTTTAGGAATTGACTACTTAACCGACCATTTGCACTGATCGGACGACTTGGCTAGCGTGAGCGGTCACATCCGACATTGTCGGTCGTCCAATCGGTGCAAATAGTCGGGCAAGTAGGCTACTCTGTTGTTTTGTTACAATGAATATGTTTAAAAAGCTTTAGGTTTAATAGTCTTAAGGCTACACTTGTGCACAAGCTGTATTTATGTGCACTTGTGAAAATGAATTAAGTTAGATAAATCTTAAATAACTTTGACAAAATAAATACATGTCATCGCTTGTACTTTATGAGGAATACTTTGTAACGTAGCAGAATATATTTATTCTAAATTAATATTCATTTGTTCATGTTGAACAAAAAATTATAATAATAAAAAACGTTAAATAAAAAAAACTTATTAACTTTTCCAACGTATACCTTGGCCCGTACTCCATTTGTACATTTTTACCATATAATAATGTTTTTTAAACATAAAAAAAGACACTGAAACTCTTTGGACTAAGCTTTTCCAACGCATACCTTCGCCCTTACTCCATTTGTACATTTTACCATATAAAATGTGAATAGGAAAAATGGATTTTGAACATAAAAAAGACAATGAAACTCTTTGGAAAGTATGTTCTATCAATTAATATTATTAATTAATATGATTGTGGTAAGCCTAAGCATCATGTTTTATCATCACATATTTTGATATTATGATTGTAATGGTTAATATGGAAGTTTTTTGTTATTTATTTATTTATTTTTCAAGAAAATAAAACGGTAACTTGTTATTTCTAAGAAATCAAATTTACAGAGATTTTGATATCGTCGTGCCTTCTTTACGGTAATAACTTTAATCAAGGATATAGTAAGAATAAATCTCATCCATCAAGTATAATAAAAAAAAGTCATACATACATACATACACAAGAAACCGTTGGTCGTCTATACATGCAACTACAAAACCTATAAAAAGGAGATAGATTCCCTCTAACCTATATGTGATCATATCTCAGGACCACACATCAGCTAACAGGGAAAAAACTAGAAGAACATAAGAGTGTCAGATTCGGCCGTCTGGCCAAAAGAGAAGTCCTTTAAAGAGATGATGCCATCCATAGGCCCTATGGCATGTTTGGAAAGAAGGTATGCATGTGAATTTAATTCTCGATATACATGTTCGAAATAGATCTCTGAAAAATCATCAATAAGTTGATGAGTACGCTTACGCCAATGTTCTAGCTGAAGTGTTTATAACTGAGTCTTTCCTAGATCCCAATCAATAGTCACCCTAGAATCCCCAAAGATCCTGATTCAAAAAAGACCTCGACGCTTTGCAAGCCACAACATACCCCATAATGCCAATAACTCAACCTTTGTATTACTCCCCAAGCACACAACCATTTTAAGACAAATATGATAGTCTCTCTTAAGAAACAATATCATACCGGCACCACATATCCCTTTTCGATAAGCCCCGTCAAAAAGGCCATAACACATCTCCTCCGGAAAACCAAGCAGTGAAATAATCTGAGACTTATGTCGAATAGCCTCAAAATGGTTGTGAACAATGTGTTGCATAATTCAGCAAGCCACGAAAGTAACATGGAGAATCTTGTTATCAAATATAGCATTGTTTCTCGCCCGCCATATCTCCCACAATGTATACCAAGGTAGACATGTATATTTAGTCTTGCACTGGATCCAATTCATAAAGCAATTATGTACATAAGCACCCCCTAGTTATCCACGTTCTTCAGCTCTAATTTTAGAGTGTTCTAGATATCTCTAAAGTAATTACATTGTCCAAAGAGGTGATAAGTGGACTCATTCTCAGCAAGACATAATGAACATCAACTAGGTCCAATCCAACCACGTTTCGACACATTTTCCCAATTCAAAATACGACCCCTATAGCAGAGCCACAAAAAACATTTAATCTTGAGAGGGATCTTCACGCAATAAATAAACTGACCACCTGCAAATCAATGAATAAACCTCCTTCCTTAAAATAACCTCGTAAAATTTTCTAGCAAAGATGGTACCATCCAATAAGTCACCTTCTCACACTAATTTATCCAAATCTTTATTGAGTACAATATCTGCTCTACACAATCTATGAATATAGTCCTCCCATTCCGGAGCTACCTCATCTGACAGGCCTAACTCACTAGCATTCAACCAGTATAAAGTAAGAGAACAATCCAATGTAGGGTGACAAACCTGAGGGAATACGTGAATATTCTTCCCATGTAATTGGGAAAGTAGAGTCCTTGTCAACTTAAAATCACCTTCCATACCTACAATTGGATCTATTCCTAAAAAAAATTGAATACCATAACCCAGTTGCCAACCAAGCCTACTACCAACCACCAAGAAGGTCTTAACCAAACTTCTCCAGATAATAGAGATTGTGGTAAAATTTAATCTCGGTTGCCTGATCCACAACAAGATAGGACTACCCCGTAAATATTTAGCCTTCAGTGTAAGACTCCACATCCCTTCATCAAACAATGCTCGCCATAAGTATTTGGCTTTGAGTGCCACACTAAACCAGTCGAGCCTCTTGATACCTCAACCACCAAAACACTTAGGTAGCGCAATGTGTTCCCAAGCTACAAGATGAAATTTCGATAAGTCGCAACCACATATCAAGAGAAAGTGACTAATTTTCCTATGGATCCTATCTAGCACAGATGAAGGAATTTGCATTAGAGAGAACCAATATAACTGCAAACTCTGAATGATAGAATTAATAAGTACCAAACAAGCCCCCCAAAGAAAGCCACCGGTAAGCCCATTTTTTTATACACCGATCAATCCACTACGACAACCAGTTCCAGTCTTCAATTTTACAACTATTTGGTTTAAGAAAATATCCCAAATACTTGAAGCCACAGTTCAGACCCACCATATAGTATGGAAACAATGTTCTAATATGTTCCAAAACATCCTCTTCCAAGTTATTAAACAAGAAACTAGATTTTTCCGAGCTAACTAACATCCTTGTGGCTTTACAAAAAATAGCAGTGATGCCCTTGAAAGCCTTCCATTCCGATATTACTCCCATACCAAGTAAAAGAACATCATCGATAAAGAGAATATGAGTAATAAACAAAGAGCTAGATATTTTAATACCTTTTATCAATTTGTCTTCCTTTGCCTTACCAATGACCTTACTAAGGCCCTCGATGACTAAAATGAAAAGCAATGGAGAGAGTAGGAAACCTTGATGTATACCCATGCTGCTACAAAAAGAAGGTGTGGGCTCACCATTAATCAACACATCAAATAACAAAGAATTAATACAAGCCATGATCCATTTTGTGACCTCCATTGTAAGACCAATATGAATGATCATGAATCTAATGAAAGACCAACGAATTCTGTCACAAGCTTTGACAAGATCAATTTTAAGAATGAGAGCCTATAATTTCTTCAATTTGACTGAATGAAGAAATTCTTTGAAAATCCCCACTGCATCCAATATTTTCCTAGCGGCGATAAACCCGAATTGTTCAGTTGAAATTCCCTTCTCAACAATTGGCTTGATTCTATTTGAAATAATCTTAGTGATAATCTCGTACAAAAAATTGCAAAGAGAAATCGACATGTAATCATTAAAATTATCTAGCTTACCCTTCCTAAGAATAAAAGTTAGAAAAGTAGTATTGAGAATCACCGGAATATGTTCCTTAATTCGTGACTCTTTAATTTCGGCTAGAATCTCCTAACCAACCAGGTCAAAGAAAAGGAGAAAGAACTCCACAGTCCAACCATCCGGGCTTGGACTCTTATCTTTTGCAAATTTCTTTAAAATATCAAGAATTTCATCCAAGCCAATCTTTTTACCAACCTTTCTACCCTCTTTTACTGAGAAAATCCTCGAATATAACGTCAAGAGCCTTAGTTGCTCCCTCAAATTCCTTACCTATTTTTGTTTATTAATGGAATTGAAGTGATCCACTGCTTCAGCCTAGACATCCTCTTGTTTAGACACAAGGCTACCAACCCCATTCCTTAATTCCCATAAAGAGTTGTTCTTCTTGTGTTGCGAGGGATATCTCTGGAAGAATTTTGTGTTGGATTCCCCCTCCAGTATTCATAAAGCACAGATTTTAAGCCTCTAGGTAGACTCAAATTGAGCTAGAATTTTTTCCTTCTTACTTTCTAACTTAAACAACTCAGATTTTATGGCCATCGAGAAAAGTTGGGCATCTGTTTGGCTACCCAACTACAATTTCTTTTCAGTCTCAATTAACTCTGATCAAATACTTTGTTTCTTCTCTTTCTCCCACTTAATAACATCCACCCTTAATAAATTTAGCTTCCTAATCAATGTCTGCATAGGAGAGGTAATATGAGACACATCAAATGAATTCCTTTGTGTGAACCAATTGTGTGAATTCCATATGGAAGCTTAAGCATTATGTTTTATCATCACGCATGTTGATAATTCATTCTAAGTGGGTATCGTAACATTGAAACTTTATTAAATATTTAATAGTAATATTACTAACTAGTTTCATGCTTTATGTAGTGTAGCAATGTTTTTTTTTTGTGAATTGTAACTAAGAAGTCATTAGTGGTATAGGTTTATTATTTCTTTCTAGTTATTTTTATTTTTTTATTTATATTTCAAAATTTTTATTTAAATTATCATGTATTTATATCTTCTAAGGAGAGGTGAAGTAGTGTAGCAACAAACTTTGGAAATTGTAATGGTTAAGTCTCTAGTGGTATAGGTAATGTTTTTATATCTTGTAAGAAGAGGTGAGGCAGTGTAGCAACAAACTTTTGTAAATTGTAATGGTTAAGTCCCTAGTGGTATAGGTTTATTATTTATTTTTAGTCATCTTTTATTTTCATTAAAGAAATTTATTTGTCTTATTTTATAATCATGTGTATTTGTATCTTGTAAGGAGAGGTTGTCTCCTTAAAAATGTTTATTTTTTATTTACTATATTACTTCATTTTGACACGGTAGTATTAAATTGAATTATTTTCATGTTTATTTGATTATTTTGCTTACAACATTTATATTAAAGGAGCTTAATTTTTTGTTTTCTCTTTTAAACAAGTCTTTTAATATCTTCACTACAATTTGTTTTTGGATATTTTGATTTATGTGGACATCAAAAGGCTCGAGGATAAGAGAAAATTAATATATGATAAAGAGGTGATCAACCCTAATCTAGTATATCAAAAACATCTTTATGTTTTAACTAGCGTAAAGAAGAAAAACAACATTGCTAAAATAAAAATCATGAGCTCTGTAGTGAAATAGGGCACTAAACAATTCTTAAAACATCACGGGATGAAAGAATCAGTAATCTTTGTGACACTAAGAGGGTTGAAGACAAAAATCACTTTCTCATAGAATGTCCTATGTACACCTACATTAGAGCACAATTTGAAAATATTTTCTACAATATTGACTTTCCTGACCTTTTCACTCATCACAACTTATGGTGATTTAGGAATGCTTCTCTTAGAGTTTTTTGGTCATAGAAATAAAATTCTAAAGAAAACCAAGTGACTTCTTTATTTTTTAAGGTCCAATAGACCAAAGTTGGTCTTGGTGGGCGTTAATAACTATCATCATCATAATCATCAAGTCAAAATTTCATAGTAAATCCCGTATAGTTTTGGAGTTACAAGGAGCGCAATTTAGGATTTTTGTCTAGACCTAAAACTAGGATTAAATGGGTTGCTTCAATGAAACAATGATATCTGACGGTTGCAAGGTCAAAATTGAGTTCCACTTAAGGAAATAGTAATAAATTGTATAAGGGTGTTTCAAGCCTAAATTTCAAAGAAATATCCAAAACAAGGAAATTGTGGTTATCTATTCAAGTTTTCTCTCCTCAAACACAAAAATAACAAGTTATAGGATATTGCCCCCAACATTAGCTTCAAAAATCTGAAGTCACTAAGCCATCTGGCATTGTGAATAAGAATATATGTAGTTTACATGTTCAAAAATCATACTTAGAGTTGTAGCAATATCAAAGATACATCAAGTACAATGTTTGGCTTGCAAAGTAAGGTTTGACATGAGAAGATATCTTAGATTGGATTAAGGTAAGTTGGAATCCTATTATTGTAAATTTTCCCAAGGTTATTATTTTAAATGGTTGGTTGGTCTTTCAATTTATTCTTATTGAAGACTGTAAAGTGATTGAAAGTTGTTTATGGGTTTTGGGAGAGTTCTTTCGTTCTCTCCCACTAGCACTCTAATTTTGACCCTTGAAAGGAGAATTTGTTGCGCATATATTTTGTTAGGATTATTAATCCTCCCTTGTCCAATTTGGTCATATGTATAAATCAGGAGTCATGTCTAAATCATGAGTCCATCCACTCTATTTTTAGTCACTAGCACCATTGGGTCCACTTGGCCTAATTGGGGCACATGTTCCAATTACTAAAGTGTGAGGAACACTAATTGAGGCCTACTACCACTGATTGCACTTGCATGCATCAATTTAGGAGCCTCCTAGATCAATCCCTACAATTTAGGAGCCACTGGGAGTGCCGATACCAACCAAGGTCAGTTGAGTTGAGTTGGTGACTAGTCAAGCTCAGTTAGGAGTCAGTTACATTCAGTTCTAGTCCTCTACATTCAGTTAGCGCTAGGTTTGCATGGCTACATGTAGGAGAGGCACATTCCTCACCTACCACAGTGAGTTAAGCTTAGTTAACACTGAATTAGACACTTGACTTGTGTTTTAGAACTCCGATGAACTCCGATAATGATTTAGACAAGGTCAGTTAACCATTCACTCAAGTAGAGTCTAATCAATTTGAATTTCCTCACATGGATTCGAATTTCTTGTGCCTATTTATCCATTGTACTGCATTGTAATTATTATCTAATTACTTTTGATTAATGAAAGCATTCATAGTTGCAAGCCATTTTTGTACTGTTTCATTCTTCAATTACTAAGTAAATTGTGTGATCTATTTTATGAGTTGTGTGTTGATCCATAGATCTATGTGCTCAATTTAATATGGAATCAGAGCCCCAACAGGACAAGGCACTTCTCCTGCTATAGATCCATACTTGGATCTTTTTTTTAGCAAAATTGCTCCTTCCATTATTGCACCAGAAGCAGAGAATTTACCACTTAATATCCCAAGTTAAGGAATTGTTGATAAATCTTGCTTGATCATCTATGTTGGGTGTGAAGGAAATTCCAAAAGTGGAGATTGTCGACCTTATTTTGTCTGTTTGATTGTGTGATTTACAAGTTTATCATTCCTCTTCACTGCATTCGCTACAAGCAGCTCGGTCTCCTTCACAACATTCGCTACAAGCAGCTTGGTCTCCTTCACAGCATTCGCTACAACAACTTAGTCTTCTCTACTCATTCTAGATGGCCCCTCAAATGGAGCTCCTCACTCCTTTCAATTATCACCAATGGAAGGAGGACATGGAGATGCAACTACGCTCCAAAAGACTCTTCAGACTCACAATGGTAGTAGAGAAAGAGCCAATTCATTATGTTGACAAAGAAAAGTATTGAAACAAGCCTGATGAAGCCTATAGATGCTTGTGCCTCTCAATATCTCAAGATATTCTTTTCCATATCAATGGATTGAAGACTCCCAAGGAGGTTTGGCATAAGCTAGCATCCTTATTTGACAAGCATGATGATCTGAGGGTCTATTAGCTAGACAATGAGCTGATCTCTCTCCATCCAGCCAATTTCGAAACACTCAATGACTTCTTCACAAAATTCAAGAATCTAGTGTTCTAATTGAAGCTGTGCAAGGTAGAGAAGGAGGATGATCAACTCATCCTTGCCATTCTCTCCAAGATTGGTGCATACTATTTAGTCTTTGTATCAACATTTCATTCTGTGAATCTCTCTACTCCAAACTGGAAGATGCCTACTCTTGACTCTGTCATTGAATCTCTTACTCAAGAGCATAACAAATTGATCCAAATGGGGATCATTCGATCTTCCAGAGATCAAGCACTTGTTGCAGGAGGACCTAAGGTAGCGAATGACAAAGGAACCAAAAGGATGAGTCTCCTGTAGAGAAAGAGCAGTCAAAAGAGCCTATAGGTTCAAAGAGAAGCAAGAAGAATGGAAAAGGAAAGACACTCTGTTCTTACTATGGAAGGGGCTTTCATCCAAAAAGCACATGTATGAGAAGAACAATAGATGAGATGGCTCTTCTTCTGAAGAAGCATAACATTACTGTACCTGCTAGCGCAAGGAAAGCTGATAAGAAGGAAGAAACTAAAGAATATGAAGAGACATGCCATGCATTGAAGGCTAACTGCTCCACAACACATGCCTTCCTCATTGATTATGGAGCTTCCAATCATATGGTTGCATCCAAAGAATCATTCTCTTCCTTGCAATCTTTTGATGGTCCTAGTATTCAGATGGGAAATAGTAGTAAAGTTTAAGCCAAAGGGAAGGGCTCTATCAAGCATGAACATGGAAAGTTCAAATATGTGCTTTATGTTCCCTCCCTAGCTGCAAACCTGTTATCTGTATACTAGATGACTCATACTGGCTCTCCAAAGCAAGTCATATTTGGTCCTGACTCAGTGGAGATCATAGATATCTCTACTGGGAATATCATAGCGGAGGGTGTTGCAAATCATGCCTCCAAATCATATGAGTTCTCACACTTCATGCCATTTTCAGAACCAGTGCACTCTCAGCAGCCACTTGCAAGGGAAGGTTAAAATATTCCATCCACATCTTCTGCAATTTCCACTAGTATTGTAGATCTAGCTATATCAGTTTATGAGATCGAGATTCAGGGTGATTCAGACTTGGATCTAGTGCCTCCTTCCAAATTGGAAGCTAGGAAGATGACTGGAAATTCACTTGACAATTAGAAGGGAAAGACCCTTGTGCTATGTCATGCAATCATACCTCCTTCAGAGAGATGCAATAGACTCCCTGTAAGATGCTACATGGAAAGGGCTCAGTCTCACTACATTCAAAAGAATAGAGCTGATCATACACCTCTTCATCCAGCAAGAGACAAAGGTTACATTCCTCCTTCCTTCCATCGTCATTTTGGGAGAATATGGAGAAGTCTACATGTCAGGCCCCAGGATACCTATGCACAGAACATCATGCATGCTGCTTCGCTACATCACAGAGATTGCAGTAGCACATTTTCAATTTTTTCAAACTTGAATCCCGATTCTATCTGCTTAGTTAGAGGGGGGGATTTTTTTCCCATGTGGTTTTTTCCCCAGCTCCTTGTATTGAGCAGTTACTTTACTTTACTTGATGTAATGGGTGACCTATGGTATTAGTTACCAAGGCCCATAGATTGTCCAAGTTAGCATTTAGGGGGGGTGTTAGGACTATTAATCCTCCCTTGTCCAATTTGGTACGGTATGTCTAAATCAGTAGTCATGTCTAAATTGGGAGTTCATCCACTCTATTTTTAGTCATTAGCACCATTGGGTCCACTTGGCCTAATTGGGGCACATGTTCCAGTTACTAAAGCGTGGGGAACACTAATTGAGGCCTATTGCCACTGATTGCACTTGCATGCATCAGTTTAGAAGCCTCCTAGATCAATCCCTACAATTTAGGAGCCACTGGGAGTGCCGATACCAACCAAGGTTAGTTGAGTTGAGTTTGTGACTAGTCAAGCTCAGTTAAGAGTCAGTTACATTCATTTCTAGTCCTCTACATTTAGTTAGTGCTAGGTTTGCATGGCTACATGCAGGAGAGGCACATTCCTCACCTACCACAATCAGTTAAGCTTAGTTAACACTGAATTAGACACTTGAGTTGTGTTTTAGAACTTTGATAAACTCCGATAATGATTTAGACAAGGTCAATTAACCATTCAGTCCTCCGATAATGATTTAGACAAGGTCAGTTAACCATTCAGTCAAGTAGAGTCTAAGGGATTCGAGTCACTTGTGACTATTTAGCCATTGTACTTCATTGTAATTATTATCTAATTACTTTTGATTAATGAAAGCATTTAGAGTTGCAAGCCACTTTTGCACTATTTCATTCTTCAATTACTGAGTAAATTGTGTGATCTATTTTGTGAGTTGTGTGTTGATCCATAGATCTATGTGCTCAATTTAATACATTTATGGGTTCTAGGCTTCCTGGTTTGTTGTTGGAATCTAAAGGGTTTTACAGCGGTTGGGAACTCTATCGACTGTTTCATTCTGATTAAGGAGAACCAACTTTTGAGTTCGAACTGAAGGCTTCCACGCTTTTTGGTGGAGATTGATCCTGCAGAGTGTTTTCCAGAGGAGTTGGAGGTTGTGTGGGAAGGGGGGTCATTTTATCAATGGCTTGATTATTAGCGGATCCCTTTCTATTGTCATAAGTGTAAGTAGCTTGGGCACGAAATGTCAATATTCCCTAGGAGGAATTATGGTTCCTTGAAGTCAAAGGATGGGGAGGTTAATTCTGAAGAGGGTTTGGATGAGATGGAATCAGACCTGAGGTTTCCTATACCTCTTTATCAAAACTCTACCTCTTCTTTTGTGGGTAAGTTCAAAAATTGTGTTCGTGTTCTTTTAATATTTCTCTCTTTTGAATATTTATTGACCCCTATTGATTGAAAATGATTTATAGTTGGGTCAATTTTTATCTCCTTATTCCGTAAAGAAGTTTATGGAGTCTGGGGAACCTTTGGGAACTTCGGTCACTTTTGATTCAGATGTATACTCTCAAAGATTCTCCTTGTCCAGAGGTTTCCATTTCCAGTCATATTATTATGAATCCACCTGAATTGGTGGAGTGTCCCTTCGAGAATATTCCCTTCAAAGATTTTGTTGAGGACTTTTCAAACCCTACTTTTTTGCAGTCATATTTTCCTCCCCTTTTAGGCAAGAAAGGTGAATCTTTGCGAGTTGAAAATTCAGATTCTCCCTATAGATATTTGAGCTTAGAATCCTCCCCTATTGGGGGGAGGTTACACCTTTACCTATCTATTCCACTACAAATAATGGTAGTTTGTATGTGATACTCATTTCTTCTGTTTTAGTGGTAATGTGACTACCAGAAAGCTTAGAAAGGGGAATAAAGGTTCAGGTGGTCGATCTATCAAGCAATTGCTCGTGAAAGGGGAACAAATTCACTTGAACCCCAAGTTATCTCCTTTGTTTGATAAAGGTTGTCGAGGTTTGATGATTTTTCTATTTCTTTTGAAAGTCAGGCTCTTAGAGTTGACACAGACTCATGAAGGTATTTGTAAATGATTATTTTATCCTTCAATGTGTGAGGGCTTGGCAGTGGCCAAAAAAGGACTGTCTTGAAATGGGTTTGGAATTAACTAAGTCTAACATTATATTTTTACAGGAGATCATGGCCTCCTCGATTAATTCTTGCAATTCATTTTTGAAATTGAAACCTTGTTGGAGGGTTTGTGTTGTGGATTCTTCGGGCCTTTCGGGTGGTTCATTGTTGGCATGGAATCCTATTTTATCTAATCTAAATACTTTTCATACTATTGTGAGGATTATGGTGGAAATAAATTTAAGGGTTTTAAAGAAGAGGATTAGAATCATGAATGTGTATGGTCCATATAAAAATAATATATATTTTAGGGACCGTGTTGCAAATGAGGGTCTACTAAATCATCCCTCCTTTATCCTTGCGGGGGATCTAAATTCGATCACGTATGCAGAGGAAACTTGGGGTGCTAGTAAGGTGTTGGATCCTTCAGCACATTATTTTTTCTCTTTTTGAGGATGATGGACTTGTGGATATTCAACCCAGTGTACTTGTCCTAAATTGGCCTAATGGGAGAAGTGGGAAAGCAGGAATTGCAAAAAGTTTGGATAAATTTTTCTTTCCAGAAGGTCTATGTGATAGCATGGCTTGTTATCGTTCATGGACTTATGCAACAGGTATCTCAAACCATAAGTCCATAATAATTCAATTGGATTTTTATAGGAGTTTCTCCTTTTATCCATTTAAATTCAATCTTGTTTGGCTGAAGGAGAAGGAGTTTTGTACTCTTGTTCAACAGAAATGGCAACAATTTCCTTGTTTTGGGAATCGTTCTCTTTTGTTCGGTTTCGGTAGGAAGTTGTAGATCATTAAAAATGAGGTTTTTTTATGGGAGAAAGAAAATAAAAAGGAATTAGATGAACATCTGAGTAGGTTGGAAGCTGAAATCAATTATCTCCCTTTATATTTTGATGTTGATTCTTTCTCACAAGAGAGGAAGGATTATATCATGGCTTTAGAAGCAAGAAAGATGAATATAATTTGGATGAAAGAAGAGACTCTGGGGAAAAAAAGAAGGGCTATTTGGTTATATGCGGGGGATAATAATACAAAATTATTTCATCATTTTTCAAATCAAATGAGACTTGCGAACTCGATCTAGGAGACGAAAGGGGAACTTGGTGATCTAGTTTGTGATACAAAGGATATTAAGCATGTGGTTGTTAATCATTTTAAGGATTTGTTTGAGAATAATTCATCTACGAATCTAGAAATTCAACTTAATGTTATAAAAAAAATTCCTTGTTTTTTTTTTCTAAGGAAGAAAGCCAGGCAGTGGGAGATCCTATCACTATGGAGGAGGTTAAAAAAATTATGGCTCATTTTTCCAAGGACAAGAGTCCTAGTCCTAATAGGTGGAACGTGGATTTCCATTTGCATTTCTTTGATATCTTGGGAGAAAAGTTAACTGAGGAAATATATGAATCATGAAGACTTGGTAAAACACCTACCCCAATTAATGAGACTTATATTTCTCTTATTCCAAAGCGAGATAGGCCTGTCAATTTTGAAGATTACAAATCTATTGCTTTGTGTAATTTATTGTATAAAATCATTGTGAAGATAATCTTTAACAAGATTAATCCTTATTTGGGTAAGTTTATATCTAAAGAGCAATTTGGTTTCCTTCCTAAGAGACAGATTTTGGAAGCAGTTGGTTTGGTTCAGGAGTGTTTGCATTCTATGAAACAAAAACATATTAGAGATTTCATTCTAAAAATGGACCTCATAAAGGCTCATGACAAGGTGGATTGGACCTATTTTGGGTTCATCTCATTACAGATTGGGATTCCTTGGAAGGTGTTGAATTGGATAATGGCTTGTGCTACATCGGATAGTTTTTCAGTCTTGATAAATGGTTCTCCTACCTCTTTTTTTAAGGGATCTAGAGGTTTAAGACAAGGTTGTCATCTATCTCCATATTTGTTTATTTGGGTAATTGAAGGACTACATATTATAATTCATATGAAGAAGGACAACAATTTGATTAAAGGTGTGCGAGTAACCAAATCCCTTTCTCTTACTCATTTATTGTTTGTGGACGATGTTCTCATTATTGGGGAAGGTTCTTTATCTGAGTCACAACATTTTTGTTCAGTTATCAATGTATTTTGTGAGGCCTTCAGTAAGGCTATTAGTGAACATAATTTTCTTTTAAATTTCTAGGGGAGATAAGGTTTTATGTGAACATGTTGCTCATTTTTTTCCATATAAGGTGGATGATATTGAGGAGAGACTACAGTCTTTTTTTCTTCTTCTGAAGCCTAATGTTTACAAAGTTAGTGATTGGAATTGGCTTATAAGAAAAATTCAATATCAAATGAACTCTTGGTATTACAAATGTTTATTTGCGGGAGGTAGGTTGGTGTTAGTTTCAACAGTTCTCTGGAGTATTCCAGTTTATTGGTTCTCTCTTTTCTTAGTGCTGAAATCAGTCATTGATCATATTAGGAAGATTATATTTCAAATTCTATCGGATGGAAAATTGACCTCTTCTAAGTTTCACCTTACCTCTTGGGAGAGAATTTATAAGACAAAACTCTATGGTGGATGGGGGGTGAAGCATATTTATATTTTTAATCAGTCACTTTGTGCCAAGACTCTTTGGAGGATTCTATTCAACGATGGTTTGTGCAATAAGTTGATAAAGCAAAAGTATCTAAAAAGTATTCATGTTGTTGTCTGGCTTAGAAATCAGGTAAATGTTATGAGTAGGGTTTCTTTGGTTTGGCGAAGCATGTTGAAGGTTTGCCCCATCAATAACCAATTTATAACCTGGTCAGTTGAAAGGGGGATTCATGTTTTTGTGGGAATTGACCCAATTGTGGGGCTGAGTAATAATTTCAAACTATCTCAGGATCTTATTTCTGTTTTGCACGAGAAAAATATTTATGTTTTCAAAAACAGGTTTCTTGTGCACAATTTGATGGGACCGTGTCTTGGTTATGATTTGTTGACTTGCAACTTTCTCAAAACATTGCAGAGGAATGGGATGATTATGTGGCCTCACTATATCGAGCACGGGTCATGCTTAATGAAACCAACGATAGATTGGTCTAGCTTTATAACAGATCCAGTGGGGAAGTGAGTGCGAAGCTAGGTTACCAGTCATTTTTGGAAGAGGCTCAGGATGAAGGACCATGCTAGTAGATGCCTGTGCTATGGAGGGTTAAATTACCTTTGAAGATAAATATGTTTTCATGGTCTATGCTTCTTAGAAGAAATCTTACTTGGGATGTGTTGTGTAAAAGGGGTTATTGTGGGTCGGGTTATTGCGTCTTGTGTAAAGCTTACTTGGAATCAGTGGTCATTTGTTTGTGGATTATGATTTATTCAATAATGTTTGGTCTGAGCTGAGATCGTGGATCCACTTTGATCTTAATTGGGAATGTGGATGTCTTGAAGATAATCTTAAGAACTGTAATGATAGAAGTTGAGATTTCTTTTCTCGTACTCTTTTTGTTTTTTGGGAGGTATGGAAGATGCGAAACAAATCCATATTCAATGACAAGAGTCCCAATATATTCCAGGTTGTTTCCAAACTTCTGAGTTCTTGGAATGAGTGTTGCAACAATTATTTTCAAGTTAATGATAGGAGGACCACTCAACTATTTTTTCAAGAGAATTTGATTATAGTATTTCTTTATGGTGCTCAACAAGGTGGTTGGTGTGGCACAAGTATGGTTATTGTGCATAGTAACTCTGTTAGGACTTTCCTTTGGATGGGGGTTGGTCATGGATCAAACACACGGGAAAAGCTTCTAGCTCTTGGGGATTTCTATGGTATTTAAGAATAATATCGGTTGGATGTGTTCAGATTGTCAGTGATTCTAAGGCTATCATAGATTGGGTGAATGGTTTAACTATTATTCACTCAATGGTTTTGGCACATTGGATGGCTCGTGTCAAGTGTTTAATTTCATACTTTGTTGATATTTCCTTCAGCCACATTTACAGAGAATTCAATATGGAATTGGATCGCTTGTCGAAGAAAGGTATTGGGGAATTGAATGGGATTTTTCATTTTGAAGTCTTCAAAGATGGAGACTGTTTTGATTTTGGATATGTAAACTTTTTTACTAAAGTTTAGTTTTTGTGTAAGTCTATGAGGGGCATCCAGTCGTTTATGTACATTTTTGTTTGATATTAAATTCTTAAGTGGACTTAGTAACTTCTGGTATTGAATACTGTATTTTTGTCTATATAGGCAAAAATTGTTAGTCTCGTGGTGAATATTATTCGCAATTGTAAGGATTTTGATGTAAATGATGGAAACAACTTTGATTCTATGGAAAACAAGCGTTGTTTTTTTTTGGTGTGAAAAAATAATAATGCCAAAATAAAGAATTAAAAGCTAAAAGGTCTATGGTCTTAAAATCGACATAACTTTTCATTGGAAATTTTAATTGAGATTATTTAAATTAGTTGGAAATATAAAATCAAGGAGAATATACTTGTATAAGTTTTTTTACCATCTAGGATAACTATTTAAGTTGTGAGAAAATTGGACTCATATTTATATAACAAATATTTGCCTTCGACAGTTATAGCAAGGTGCTTGATCGTCATGTCCAAATGTAATAATCCAATTGCTAGCTATGGAAGATTCATTCCATGGAACATTGAAATGAATATTGGGACTTTCATTTTCCCGTATCATAACGGAAACTAATGACCATGATAAGCATAACAAGATGTTAAAAAATTTAAGGTACTAATTAGTTAACACTTAAAGACCTCATAAAAAGAAAGGTAGGAAATAAAATTTTGAAGAAATCAAGACAAGAATAGATGGCAAGGATTGAATATTTTAAGAAAGGTAGGAAATTAAATTTTGAAGAAATCGGGACAAGAATAGATGGCAAGGATTGAATATCTTAAGACAAAGATGACAGGAAATGAATATTGATAAGATATGGAGGCTTTATGAAATATGGATTAAATATCTTTATTATAAATTATCTTTGTTAATGAAAGGATAAGGAGAAAAAGAGGATCAAGTCTTAATCATATATGGAGAACACATTAATGCATCTAATGAATAAGAGGATAGTCTCAAAATCTTGATCATTCATCACATCAAGATCCACAAAATAATGGCTTCAAATTGGGGCCAAGGAACTACTTCATTCCCAATATCGTTATGAAAACGTTTCATGGTAATGATTGCATGGAATGGATATTCTAGATGGAGCAATTCTTTGATATACACAAATTTCCAACTCTACAAAAAATCACTATTGCATCCACTTATTTAGGACTAGATCAATTTGTGTGATAACGATGGTGTTATGAACACAAAACTGATTTTACTGTACTTTATTCCAATTTTAGATATGAATTGATAATACCGTATAGACATAGTATGAGCAACACATTATCTATCCAATTACAAATCTCAAGCAAAGAGGATTGGCTATAAAGCACATTCAAAAATTTCAAAAGATTAATCTTAAGAGTGAAAGGCCTTCTTGAGAATAAATTGTTGGATATCTATTTGAGTAGTCTAAAGGAAAGCATTCAATATGTGTGTCTCTGAGTTGAAACCCTTGCATAAGGCTTTTAGTATAGCAAAGAGAATTAAAAGTAAAAATGGATAATACAAGGGTTGTCATTAACATTTATAGAGGACTATAATTTTGTCAATCCTAACCTCACTCAATCTACAAGGTTGACACCTCAAGGAACATGGAAGAAATAAGAGAAAGGAACAAATGCAAGAAAGAAGAAAAAAGGACTACGATTCAATTATGATGAAAATTGTAGTGAGGGGCATAAGTGTGGTGAGAACAAATAAATATTCATATATTAAAAATGGGAACAAGAACAAGCATGGGAACCTTCTCAATACCCAATACCAAAGGAAATTATTCCCACCACAAGTTGTCATGATTTGTTAGACATTAGCACTCTCCAAACTCTCAAGGTGGAAGGACATATCAAGAAAAAAAGGTAACAATGTCAATTATTTGTGTTAGTTTCTATAATTTCATTTATCACTAATTCCAAAACTTCTCAATTGCTTTATATATCCAAGGAAAGAGTTTCAATTAGTTATTGCAAATGGAGGTACCATAAACTATTCAAAGAAGTGTCATAATATTAATCTCGCTATGGGGAACTATTTCTTGAACAACTGTAAATGATCCATATTCCTACGGGTCATGTTGATGTGTTCTTAGGGGTCCAATAGTTAAAACCATTGGGAACATTTTCAATTAATATTCAAAACTTTTCATGAGATTTTTCTCAAATGACAAGGAAACTAAATTCATAGGTATTCAAAGGAAAACACTTAAAGTGATAAGCTCCAATATCATGTCAAAACCATTAGTATAGATTGATAAGATGAAGAGAAGAGGATGACATATCAATCTACCCTAATCTTCTTCACAAGAGAAAACCTAGTCACAAGAAAATTTACAACAAAGGTGTCTCCTCTAGGTTCATAACTCCTAGGGTACATGAGGAAACCTTAGCAACTTACACTAAGAATCCAAGTACAAAGAAAATACTACAAAGAAAACTCTACCCTAACCTCATAATAAAATCCTAGGGTAGAAGAGAAGAGAAAAAACTATTTCCTTGAAGGTTGTATTGGAGAGAATCCTACACTTGGATCTCCTAGTTGAGCTACAATTTGATGATTTACCCTAGCAAAACATTTTTGAATTGTTGAGAGTTTTGTACTAGCCTTGAGAGAAAGTTATGGTATGTACTTGTACTTCATATTGAGCTAATAAATGAAGTTTTCAACTATCCATACATTTCTTTGTTCTCAAGCTTCTGTGATCAATTTATTGATGAATATCGTCTTTTAGATCCATCGCATGAGTTGATCAAATCTCGATGTTTCAGACCAATCTAGCATGGTCCATATCTTGTTCAATTTTCAAATTTGAATTTTTAGAGGAATTTTGAGGTAAAAAATAGGCTTCAAAACAAAAAATGACTTGTAAAAAACAACTTTATAAAAAACAATAGGATTCAAGATGATGATGTCAACCATAAGGTTAAATTCATTTTGAAGGGAAAGGGGAAAAGCTAATTTTTTCTATCGTATTTTCAACTTATTTCCTTCTAGGTTTACTCAATTTTTGGGTGAACACTCATTAGATGGGGAATCAAATTTTGCATCCAACGACTACGCACTCAACAGACTTTTGACAAACTCCCAATAGGAAACAAACTCAAAATACATTTAAAAAACATATTTGTTGAAGGAAATATGTTTTTTTTTATGTATTTCAAGTTTTTTCCAATCAAGAATTTATCATTAGTATGTCGAGTGGGTACTTGTTGGATGTGGAATTTGATTTCACATCCAATGAGTGATCACACTCAAAATTTGAGTAAACCTACAAGGAGATAAATTGATTATACGATAGAAGATGAAAAAATTGGTTTCCTTTCCTTTAAAAAAATAATAACTCTTATTTTATTATTTTAACTAGTATTTTATTATTTCCCTTAGGAAACCCATTCTAGACCTCAAAATTGCTTGAATGAACTATATATGTTCTTTATGCATCATTATTTATAGTTATTTATGTGTTGTTGATTTGACATAAGTAATTGAGCAAATTGTTAAGTAATTTGACATCTAAGGAAGAATATAAGGGGTTGATTGTATTGTTGTTCTACCACTGTAATCAATGTTGTAAAAGCACATTTCCAAATCTAGTTATTAATGATAAGTTCCCTTATAAAGGGTCAAAACTTATATCAATGTTTGGTATCTTTTCACCTTGAATTGTCATGAAATTTGGGGTTGTTTGAAGTGAATTATTGTGATAATTTTGTTATTTTATACTCTAATTCACAGCAGTCATAAGGTTGATGGATAATATTTAGGAAACCTTCTAAGAAGAGGGTGAAATTTTGAAATTGTATTAGTTGTCTGAGTGCACACAATTTCAACATGGTATCAAAACTTGTTATGGATGAGATCACTCTTGAGTAAGAGGGAGTTTGTATTTCAGCTAGAGTTTACCTAGAATAGGTACTTGACTTAGTTGAGGTCATCAGATGTGAGACCCTAAGTTTCTTAGAGAAGCACTTTGACCCAAGAAAGGGGTTTGTCTTCTTCATTCATTGATGATTTGTGATTGATATGAGCACTTGTACCTGTGACATGTTCCCATCACTTTCTCTTGTGATGAAATATGGTGGATCTATTACATTGATAATTGTTATGGATATATTTTCAGTTGGTGTGATTCCTAGAATGACTTGTGATAGGCGGTCAAATTGTTCTAGTGGTTGCTAATTATAGGTGGTAGATCTATGTAAAAGGTCATTTGAACTTTTCTTCGGAGTATGGCATGTGTTACTTCAATGTTGTAGCACTTGGTACTCAGACATTAGTTTGAGGCATTCTCTTTACCCCTTCTTACACTGAAAGAAACAGGATCACCTATGTAATTATTGACTAGCATATTTTTATTTTTAGCGGGTGAGATACTCCAGAGAACCTATGAGAGATCGTAGATTTGATCCATTAGATGTTAGTTTGTTTTTTAGTTGTGATGGGTGGAGGATCTTCTTCATATTGCAGATTTTTCAAGATGGATATGGCTTTGGTCTCTTGCTTGAACTCTAGTACTATGTCTACATGGTTTGTGGACATTAGAGCTTAGAAACATATGACGTATCACAAATCACTGCTCAACATATTTCAAGATACAAAGGGAGGCAGGGTTGTGTATCTTGGTGATGATGCCATTTATCCTATGAAAGGATTTTGATTCATTTCCTTTTAGACACCTTCGGGTGATGTTCTTGAGTTGGATTGTGTTTTCTTTGTTCTTAGTTTGAAAGGCATCATCTTCCAATTTCTTTTATGGTAAATGTATATTTTATAATCCTTTTGAAGGATAACAATGCTAAAGAGTTTGATAAACATATGTCAAAAGAGTTATACCAAACATAATTTAAAACAAAAGAATTAACAATTTCTCACATACAATACACATAGATTTTCCCTAGAAACTCAAAAGCAGGAAAACTGGTATGCCTAAGAATTTCTCCATGCTCTATCACACTATATTTTTATCTTTTTATTTACAACACAATTTTATATCATCCAAAACCTCGATCCATTATCCCATATTATATTACAAGACTAATTCTTTCACCAAAATTAGTTTACAATGGACCTAAAACAGATTGGCCATAAAAGCTAAAAATGACCAAAACATAGCCAAAATATTTCTTGCAGGGGATTCACCCCCCAACCAAGGGGGTGATCACCCCCTTGAACCCACTTTGCTTTGGGAGCTTACAAAGACTACAAAACATGTCTAACAAGTGCACCATTGATGATTGTAGTTTGGTTAGTCTAAGGACTTTGGCTAGAGGGGTGAGAGAGGGTGGCGTTTACAAGTTACTTGTTATTCTAGTGGGATTGTACATTCCAATGAGGGGTTGGTGGATCCTTCTAGGTCTGAGGAGGTACATGCATGGAGGATTCCATGATGATAGGTTCAAAACCTCTTTTGGTAGGTTCAAAACCTCTTTTGGTTTCAGTGATTGATTATAGGGATCGAGATGTTATGATACCATCTTGTGTTGATGAATACAACAATAGTTATTCAACTGATAGAATAGACACTATGGTTAGCATAAATGATATATTTTATGAGGACATATTCTAGTTGACATGATTCTTATTCAATGATTGAGTAGAATATAAAGGTTGGCATTCTAAAGATTGACTCATAGACTTAAGATGAGTCAAATTTATAGATTTGAGATTAATCAAATTCAGAGGGAGTTGAAGTGAGACTAAGTGTGGATATGCTCTAACCTATTCCAAAATTATGGGAGATTGAGATGTCTCACTCAACAATTACAAGATGCATGGTGAGAGGTCATAGAACTAAGCACAACATCAATCCTAGATACTTCGATTGCATCTCATGTTGATGAGGTTGTGAGATCTCTCAATGCACAAGGATCTCCTTCAATGGTTGAAAAGAATTTTGAGATTGTTGTTCCATATTTAGAGGCTTGGGAACAAGTAGGAGCACCCATAGCTTCAATGAGGGCAAGTGTAACTCCTAGGAAAAAATTTAGTCATACAACATTGGTTTTTTCCATTCATTAAAGGAGAGATATGATGCCCTACTGGAGGATGATATTGAAATTGCTTCCATAATTGTCATTGATACAAGTATTAAAAAGTACAAGGTTGGAGGAACTTTGGATTCTATCAAACAGAGGGAGTTTCGTTTAATGTTACTCATACTTCAAGATTATCCTAAGATGAGGGAGTAGACCAATTTTAGGTTGATGGTTTAGTTACTATAGAATTTGAGGTGCATAAGAGGGATTCTCATGTAGACAAGGTTATGATGGCCATGCTTAGTTTGTTGACGATAGTGTTGGGATAATTAATTACCTTAGTAATTAAAGAGTTCAAACATTAATTATCAACTAAGGGTCCAAGTGCTTGTAAGATGTCGTGCACTGTATATCCAGGCTACATTGCTTACCTTGCATCAATTTATCTTAACAATGATCCTGTACTGGAACACCAATTAAGCTACTAGGACCCTAATGTCATTAGGTTATTTATTGGCAAGATTTAGGAATTTCCTCATACATCATCACTCTTGTTGTTGGAAAGCATAGATAAAAACTAATCTACAAATTGAAATGACATTGCGAAAATGAAAACACACCACGCCTCATGAGGAAATAACTCACACTTGCAAAATAAAAATACTTGAACTAAAACACACTTGCGGAAAGTAAATAAATCATACTTGCAAAATTAAAATTAAAACACACAAAAGAAATAAAATAATACTACTTTGCATAATGCTCTAATCTCATGGAGCGAGCTCTTTCTCCCAAGAAGAAAGAAACATACTAAAATCTACAACATCATAAAATAAATTAAATTAAACTAAAAAAAATAATAATAACACTACAATTTACATCAACACAAGACCTTATGAAAAATAATCTATTCCATCATAAATTGGATAAATGCTCTAAGAGCCCTCTCCATAGAATGGAGAAGGAACTCCCTTTCATACATGATTTTTTTTAAACTAAAATAATAAATAATAAATGTAGACCCAAAAGATCATCAAATGGTTTCAACAATTTGCTAATAATTAAGATCTCAAAACCAACTCATAGCTAATTCCAAGATGATTGCTAACTCCAATCAAATTTTGGATATCATTGACTTTCCAATTCGAATTGAGATGTGTGGGTTGTAACAACTTGTCCACTATATATTCCAAATGTTTTTTAGTGGTGTTGGATTCCTAGATCCATGGCATATTCAATGGAGATCTTCAAATCTGGTGGAAAAACAAATATACACTTACAACCACCAACCATTTTCCCTCTCTTTATCTCAAACTATTAAAATCATAATTTGAATTAGTTGGCAAATGAATTGTAGCTCCCCAAATTATTATGGAACATGTAAAGATGTGGAAAAGCGGATTTGTACAAGCGAGTCTATAAAAATCCACCCTCCAACCATAAAAATCATGCAATTCATCTTTTAATCTCTTTCCCAAGTGGGTACATGGTCAAAGGTGGTTGATTCTCTCTTCTATAGGTTGATCTATAACAATATCCAAATTGAATCATTATTCTCAAGTGAATAAAAAATACACTAATTCTTCATAGTGTTAACAGTCTTCAACAAAATACAAAGAAACGCAAATGGGAAATGCTTTAAACCAAAATCCTACAAATAAACATTAAAAATTATTAACACAAGGCCATGGGTAAGTAATATGGGATTTAAAATAGGGAAGAGAAAACGTAACAAGATGAAATTTATGTGACCCAATAGATACCACAAGTCTTTGGTATTAAAGGATCGAGGAGTTGACAAGCCTTTCTATATTTGTGCCTTTGATAGATGTGATACACTTGTCCTCATATTGCATGGAGATGTGACTATCTTTACAAGATATCATGAAGAGATTATGATGTGTTGCCCACCAATTTTGACCCATGACATTTACTTGGAGGATGATGGATTTTCGTAGGTGGGTTTTGTTGTAAGAAGATATTCCTTCTAATTCATAGGAAGCCTTATTCAATGGAGGATCAAGATATTGTGATAGCATGGTTGACAACTTTGTTGTAGATGATAGTGATTGATTATGTGAGCATGGTCAATGCAATTTGCAAATTGCGAATTTGGTGGAGTTGCAAAGGGAGTCAACAAGTGTTAGTGCAAATAATTTCCTCATAAAGAGGGAGTGTTAGATTATCAGGTTACTTCAAAAGTATTTACACCATGTTTGGGATGTTTTTTTAGATTTGGGATACATTGTATATGTTCACCCCTTGTATGGTCTAAGATGGATTGTAGCATGAGCGATGGTTTATGATGGATACGCATAGTTGAGATAGCATGCTCAATGGATGCTTGACCTCAAGATGGTGTTGGCTTAGTGCTTTTCCCTTGGGCATTGAAGTTATCTTGCTTTATTGGCGGATTTCCTTCATGATGACCACATGGAGGAACCACCTACTAAGAGATCTCCCTACTTGGGATGAGGAGTGTTTTGCATCATGGAGGGATTCTATCTCAAGATGACATGTGTCATCTTGGATTCTTGTTTTAAGGATTGGAGATGGCTTTGAGACACTTGGGGCTTCAAAAATATTCTTGAAAGGGTGGTAGTTGACCTAAGGGATTCTATGGAGGGTTATGATGGAGTGATAAGGATGTTCTTGTGTAGCTACATCAACTTGGAGCCATTATTGTGTACAACGTCATCTAAGTGTATGACACATGTACTTTAGAGTGGACGCCTCACTTGTGTTGGCCTCCAAGGATCACATAGGTGCTTGTAAGGGGTGCCCACATATTGTTGGCCTCCTTTACCTCTTATATAAATAGAGGAAGGAGAGTGCATTTCTACATATCATCATTTGAACTATTTTCTTTGTACTTAGCTTCTTGGAAAAAGTCTCTACGGTTTCCTCTTGAACCCTTGGAGGAGTTATGAAGTCTAGAGAAGATGTCTTTGTTGGTGTTTGATTATTGTGACTAGGGTTTTTTCTTGTGAACAAGAAGACATTAGCGATGATCATAATTTTCTCTCTTGGATCATTTCATGTACTTGATCTCTCTCTCTCTCTCTCTCTCTCTCTCTCTCTCTCTCTCTCTCTCTCTCTCGAGGTGCTAGTGTTTATTACTCTTCTTGGAGTATATTGGAGTTATAGGCTTTGGGTTTGTCACTTGGAGGTTGGAGACTAGGGCGTTGTGATAAGAATCTAATGTGGATTTGTGAAGAAGCAATGAAAAGGTTGATGGATTGCCTTCTAAGTTGTGTTGAATAGATTCTTGCACTTAGATCTTCTTGGTTGAGCCAGGATTTGATCATTTACAATACCTAGGACTTGCATAGTTGAGAATTTTTACTCATGTTGAGAGAAGGTTATTGTATGTACTTCTAGATTTTAAAATAATAAATGAAGTTTTTAGTTATCCATATCCTGTGCAATTTTGTAATATATCCAATCATATTTATGGATTTATTATCTCAAACACCAAGATCTAAATATAAAAAAAAACGAAACTAGGTGCTAGAATTAAAAGTTAGAATTGATGGAATTAAATCCAAACATAATTAGAAGATGGATTTACTCAAACTCAGAAGATGGATTTACAAAAGTCAATTATAGGTCTGCAACAAATATATTAGAGGCACACCAAATCAAACCCTTGTGCAATGATGGCAACATGGGTTGTACTAGCTCAAGTATCCTTTGTACAATGTAGTGTGACCATTTATGTTTCGAAATAAGTTACTGTTGAAGTCTACTCCAAGAATACCTGGGTACATTAGCATATGCAAACTAGATCCTTAGAATTGGCATGACTTGAATCTAGAGGTTTAGGAATAAGTGGCCCGGTTTGGAGGTCAAACAAGCAGAACTAGCAATCGAGACTACACAGAAGGCTGATTTTCAATTTGATTTTAAGCATACCCAATGGTCTCGAAACACTGAATTTGGAATTGGAATATGTTTATCAGGACCTTAGCTAATTATGACAATTTCCAGAACTCAATTTCATTTAGTAGAATACAATTAATCAATGCAATATTGAAAACTAGTTAAAATTCATGAAAATCTAGAGAGGGTGTAGAAAACTCATATGAAATTCATATCTTTGCATTAATAAAGTTTAGAATTGATATGAGACGTCCAACAATATAGAAATTTCATCCATGATATGCCAAGAGACCTTCCAATTTGTTAGGATTTATAATCCTCCCTTGTCCAAACTGGTCTATTAGATTATATTTTCCTAACTTAGGAGTCATTTAATTATTATTGGGTCCACTAGTACCATTGGGTCCACTTTGCCTAATGGGGCCACATGTACCAGTCACTAGAGTGTGGGAAACACATATAGAGGCTAACTGCAACTGATTTCACATTCATGCATCAGTTAATGCGCCTCCTAGACCAATCCCTACAATTTAGGATCCACTAGGAGTGTTGACATCAATCTGTTGGAGACATTTACCCACCATGCACACTTAATTTGGTCAATTTGGCCTTGTTAAACCACTATCCTAAGTTTTATTGACTTAATCGACATCAGATGAGAACACTATGACATCATCATGAGTACACCCATGCCTACCTTCAGTCAAGGAGGCCAACTAAGCCTTCTCCTTCATTCGGGGAGGCTAACTGGGCTTCCTCCTTCAAACAAGGAGCATTCCGGGGGTGATATGATTGTCATAAATGATAAATGATTGTTAAAATTAGTTAAGCTAAAAGGTGAAGGCACCTCCACTCATTATATTGATTATTTTTATTAATATTTATGAACTGGAGTCAACTAGGGCGCCTCCAACCACCTCTGATGACCAATTTGACTTCAGTTAACCTCATCAGGGTTCATTGGAGTTAATGATGCACTACCACTTGTTGATTGGCATGCAGTGACATGTGTCTGAGCTACTTTTAGTCATACTCAGCCATCCATTGCACTCTGACTTTAGTTAGGACTCAGTTGAGTCAATCAGGACTTGATCAGTTGGTTAACTAGGTGTGTTGACTGTGGCTTACATTCAGTTAAGCTACACCCATTCATTCAATTTGAATGACGTCCTTGGGAATTCGAATTGTCTTGGAATTCACGCATATTGCATGATCATTGTATTGTATTATTCATTCTTCATTTGATTATACAGAGCTGCTACTCCAATTGCAACACCATTATGCCAATTTTATGCTTAATTGTTTGAAATCTTTGTCAGACTGTGTTTTTAGTCCCTAGATCACCGTGACAAATTAATATGGTATCAGAGCTCACGACGGGACGAAGTTCATATCTCTCAAAAACATGGTTTTTGACAGATATTGCATGAAAAATTGAGCAAAAGCTCAAAAATCCAGCACTGCACCAGAAGCCAAGGCTTACCACTTAATACCCCAAGTTAAGGAATTGTTGGTCAAGCTTGCTTGATCAAGTATGTTGGCTGTGATGAAAGCCTAAAATGTGCAGGATGTTTGACCTTACAGTGCCCCTTTTGTTGTGATTTGCAGGTTTTAACAGGTGAAAAGCATTCGCTCTAGTAGTTTGAGATGGCTTCTTCTGTCGAACTCTTGACTCTGTTCAATTTCCATTCATGGAAAGGAGACATCGAGATCCAACTACGTGCCAGAGGAATCTACCGGGTCACTATGGACACTGAAGAAGAGCCTACTCATGTGATAGAAAAAGCTAGATTCTTGAACAAGAAAGATGAAGCATTCGAATTCTTGTGCCTCTCTATTTCCTTGGATCTTCTTTTCCATCTCTCGGGATTGAATACTCCAAAGGAAATTTGGGACAAATTGAACACCCTATATGGAAAAAAGGATGATTTGAGAGTATACCAGCTTGAAAACAATTTGATGTCTCTCCATCCTTCCAATTTCGAGGCCTTAAATGATTTTTTCACAAAGTTCAAGCACATTGTCTTATTGTTGAAGTAATGTAAGGTTGAGAAGGAGGATGATCAGCTCATCCTCACCATACTCTCCAAACTTGGAGCTGATTATTCGGTGTTTGTTTCTACATTCCATGCGGGGAATCTCACAACCCATGGATGGAAGATGCCTTCACTCAATGCCTTCATTGAGTCCCTAACAAGTGAACATGATAAGCTTGTCTAGATGGGGATCATCAGATCCTCCCGTGATCAAGTCCTCTATGTCTCAGGGCCCAAATATCTGAAGCCTTAAAGGAAAGCGACAGAAGAACCCAAAAACCAAATTCGAAGCTCCTAAGCCTAAAGTTGAAAATCAAAAGCATGAAGAGCATTTCGGCTCGAAGAAGAACAAAAGCAAAGGGCATCATGGGAAGGAAAAATTCAAGTGTTCATACTGCGAGAAGGGCTTCCACCCTGAACATGCCTACATGCAAAACAAACTTGATGAAGCTACTTCTCTTCTTGAGAAAAATCACATCAATCTTCCGGAAAGCTTTCAGAGGAAAGATCAGCAAGATCGGGAACCACAACATGAAAGAGGTCATGCTCTCATGGCAAGCACTTCGAAGTCCAAAGCTCTCTTGATAGATTCTAGAGCTTCGAATCACATGATGGATGAAAGAGACTCTTTCTCATCTTTGGAGACCGGTAAATCCATTCCCATCCACATGGGAGATGACTCAACAATCATATCTGAAGGATAAGGTACTGTAGATCTTGAGCATGGTTATTTTTCCAATGTTCTGTATGTACCATCTCTTGCATCAAACCTCCTACATGTTTATCAAATGACACCTACGAGATTTCCCAAGAGAGTCTCCTTTAGCCCGGATGATGTATATATCAAAAAAATTACATCCAGAAAACTTGTAGCAAAAGGCCTTGCAAACCATCATGCAAAAGCCTACGAGTTCTCCCATTTCGTGGCGGATGCAAATCCCACCGCATTGCTAACTCATGGAAATGAGGTTAGTAGACTGTGGCATGAGAGGTTTGGCCACCTAAACTTCAAATACTTGCAGAAATTACAAAAGAATTCTATGGTTGAAGGCCTCCCGGTCATCAAATCTACCACTGGAATTCGCAAGGGTTGTGTTGTTGGAAAGAACCTTGAGCATAAGTTTGATCGGGGGAAGGAAAGCCGAGCATCATGCATCTTGGGACTGATACATTCTGATATCAGCGGTCCCATGCCTATCACATCCATGAATGGATCAAGGTACGTTCTGACTTTCATTGATGACTTTTCCAGATACACATGGGTCTTTTTTATCAAAAAGAAGTCGGAAGTCTTGGAAAAATTCACTGAATTGAAGGCCTTGATTGAGAATGCATATGGAAAAAAGATTAAGATTTTGAGATTTGATAATGGTGGGGAGTATATCAGTAATGAGTTACTGCATATATGTTCCCAAAGTGGTATTCAGATCCAGCATTCAATCCCCTACACTCCCCAGCAGAATGGTGTAGCGGAGAGGAAGAATCAGTCTCTCAAGGAGATGACCACTTGTATGCTAGAATCAAAGAAGTTGGCTGCAAATTTGTGGGCAGAATCCATGCATGTTGCAACATATATTCAGAACATAGTGCCACACTCATCCATGAAAGGAAAGACCCCTTTCAAAGCGTATTTCAGACACAAGCCGGATGTGTCGAATCTGAGGGTGTTTGGGTCCACTGCATGGGCCCGAATTCCGCTTGATAAAAGGAGGGCTTTGCAACCGCAAAGCATAGAATGTCTGTTTATTGGATATCCTGATGAATCTAAAGGTTTCAAGCTGCTGAATATCAAAAGCAAATTGATCATCATTGAAAGGAGTGTCATGTTCGATGAGCCTCTTCAGGAGGTGGAACTAGTGAAGGAGAAAACTGCTGAATTTCCTTCCTATTCTACTGAATATTTGGATGATGAAATTGGGGGTGCTGACCCTGATTTGGATCCTATAATTTCAAATATCAGTGTACAACAAAAATTAGATGTTGAATCAGAACCTGAAGTACAAAATCATCTCCCAACTTGGGCCCGACAGACACTCTCCTCCGTAGGTGATAACACTGGAAATCCGGATGATCCAAGGAGAACCCGGTCTGGCTTCCAAAGAGCAGGTATTGCAATCTCTTTGCCTGATTATTTTCTATCTGAATATTTTTATTTAATAATAATTTCAGACCCTAAGTCTTAATACCATGCTTGGAAGGATCCGAGATGGCAATTTGCCATGGATGAAGAGATGAATTTTCTTCAGAAAAACACTACTTGGGAGCTAGTTTCTCTTCCTCTGGGGAGGAAATTGGTTCAATGCAAGTGGGTGTTTCGGACTAAGTTTTCTGCTGATGGAAGAACCTAAAAATATAAGGCAAGGCTGGTAGAAAAATGTTTCTCCCAGGTCCAAGGTGTGGACTACCATGAAACGTTTGCACCAGTTGCAAAAATGGACTCCATCCGCCTAGTTTTGGCAATTTCTGCATCTAAGCACTGGGAAGTGCATCATATGGATGTTAAGTATACCTTTCTACATGGAGATATTCATGAGGAGATATACATGAAGCAGCCTGAGGGATACATTTCTGATCCATCTTTGGTTTGCAAACCAAAGAAGTCACTATACGGGTTAAACAGGCCCGAAGATAGTGGTATTCCAAGATGGATGCCTTCCTTCTCTCGCAAAACTTCCAAAGGTGTAAATCAGATCCGAATGTGTATATATAGAAGTATGATGGTAATTTGATTATTATTGTTTTATATGTTTATGACTTACTGATCACATGTAGCTCAGTTACTTCTATTTCAGTCATCAAAACTGCTCTCCACAATGCATTTGAAATGAGTGATTTGGGGCTCTTAAAGCAATTTCTTGGGCTCGAAATTGAGAAAATTTTTGATGGGATAATGGTCACTCAGTCCAAATACATATTAGACCTGTTATTAAAGTTTAACATGGCTGAATGTAAGGCTGCTCCATTCCCTTTCCTTTCAGGGATCGGCCTTGAAGAAGGAAAAAGCACACCTCCCATGGATTGGATTATTTATCGACAGCTGATAGGTAGCTTGCTCTACCTGACTCATTCTCATCCTGATATCTATTATGCCATGAATGCTATGTCAAGATACATGCCGCAGCCTCATGATATTAATTGGAAGGCATCCAAGATGATCCTCCAATATATTTAGGGAATCAGGACCTACGACATTCACTATGCTGCAGACTCCGAGCTAGAGTTGGTTGGTTACACAGATTTCGATTGGGCGGGTGATTCTATTGATCGGAATTCTACTTCTAGATATGTTTTCATGTTTGGTGGTAGCCCCATTTTCTGGTCTAGAAAAAAACAGGCCGCCATAACATTGTCTTCAGCAGAGGCCGAATACCGAGGAGCAGTGAATGCTTGCATCCAAGTTGTTTGCTTGCAAGGCATTCTTTCAGAGTTTGATCTTGGTAGTACTTTGTCCATTGTCCTCTTTTGCGACAATCAAAGTGATATTAAGATATCCATAGATCCAGTTACCAGGCAGAGTACCAAGCATGTAGAGATACACATGCACTACATCAAAGAGTTAGTGCATGACAGGACCATCATTCTGCAATACTTCCCTACTGATGAGCAGATTGCAGACATCTTCACCAAGAGCTTTTCAGAAAATAAGTTCACTTACCTCTGTTCACTGTTGGGGGTGAGTTCATCAGGGTGATCAGACTACTTTCATTGTTCATCTTGAGGGGGGATTTTTCCCATTGGATTTTCCCTCTTTTCCTCACTTAGATTTATTTTTGAGTTACATTATTGTACAGGGTGACCTATGGCATTTGTTTCCGGGGCCCTAGCATTTCATGCATTTTATGTTTCTACTTCTCCTGAGTATAGCTTAAGGGGGGGTGTTGGAGACATTTACCCACCATGCACACTTGATTTGGTCAATTTGGCCTTGTTAAACCACTATCCTAAGTTTTATTGACTTAATCGGCATCAGATGAGAACACTATGACATAATCATGATCACACCCACACCTACCTTTAGTCAAGGAGGCCAACTAAGCCTTCTCCTTCATTCAGGGAGGCTAACTAGGCTTCCTCCTTCAAACAAGGAGCATTCCGGGGGTGATCTGAGTGTCATAAATGCTAACTGATTGTTACAATTAGTTAAGCTAAGTGGTGAAGGTGCCTCCACTCATTATATTGATTATTGTTATTAATATTTATGAATTGGAGTCAATTAGGGCGCCTCCAACCACCTCTGATGACCAGTTTTACTTCAGTTAACCTCATCAAGGTTCATTGGAGTTAATGATGTGCTACCACTTGTTGATTGGCATGCAGTGACATGTGTCTGAGCTACTTTCAGTTAGACTCAGTCATCCATTGCACTCCAACTTTAGTTAGACTCAATTGAGTCAATCAGGACTTGATCAGTTGGTTAACTAGGTGTGTTGACTGTGGCTTGCATTCAGTTAAGCTACACCCTTTCATTCAATTCAAATGACCTCCTTGGGAATTCGAATTGTCTCGGCATTCATGCATCTTGCATGATCATTGTATTGTATTATTCATTCTTCATTTGATTATACAGAGCTGTTACTCCAATTGCAGCACCATTATGCCAATTTTATGCTTAATTGTCTGAAATCTTTGTGAGACTGTGTTTTTAGTCACTAGATCATTGTGACATATTAATACAACCTCCTTTAGTTGTTGGCAGTTGGTGACTAGTCAATATTAGTTATGCTTCGGTTACATTCAGTTAGATGTCCTCCAGTTCAGTTAGCGTCAGTCTCACATGGTTGCATGTGGATAGGCGCTTATTCTCACCTACTTCTCACCTACCAAATCAGTTAGACTAGTTTAACTAATTATAACTTATTGAGAGACTGAATTAGACAACTGGAGCTTCGCTAGTTAACTCTGATAATGATTTAGACGCTTCTAGTTAGCCATGCGGTCAAATTGAGTTGGTAGATTCGAATCATATCCACATGATTCGAATTCTCCTTTATGTAACACTGTTGTATACTGTGGGGATTAAATGAAGTTTATATTGTAATTATACTGAAGAATACTTGTTTGTTTCCTATGAAATTTGTCTTGTTCAGTGGGTATTATTCATTCCTTTACACTACATAATAATTCAATCTAATTGCACTCATTGCCTGAAGATCAATGGCACATTAATTCTAATATGGTATCAGAGCCTCCTCATGAAATCTTTGAGTCTGTTTGATCTCCATTGTACACCAGAAGCAGTTGGATTTTCACAGAAGTCCTACAAAGAGTGCCTTCCTAACTTTGGATTCATTATGAGTGGTGGTGCGAGCGTGACAAACCGTGAAAAAGTGTACATGTCGAGATGGAAGGCTTGATTCTGACATAGTGCAATTTTTTTTGTATTTGTAGTGTTTTCTTACAAGTGTTGCGTAGCTTGATTGAAGAAATTGACTGATCATAAGGAGGATTGATGGATTCTCAAGCTTTCTTACCTCACATCCTAACACCCTTCAACTATGTTGATTTGAGGGCAGATATGCAGGTCTCCTTGCTCAATCTTGGCCTGTACAGGATGACAATGGCTCGATAGACCAAACCTCATCATCCTGCTGAGAAAAACAAGTTCTTGAACCGGTTAGATGAATCCTTTGGCTTCCTTTGTGCTCACATCTCCATAGACTTCCTCTTTCATATTGAGGGATTGAAGACTCCCAAAGAAGCTTGGGAGAAGCTCAAATTCTCATTTGGAAAGCAAGATGAGTTTCATGGACACATTCTAGAGAACAAGCTAATATCATTAAAGCCTAGCAGTTTCGAGACCATACATCATTTTTTTACTAAATTCAAGTCTCTTGCACTACAATGTAAGCAGTGTGGAATAGAGAGGAAGGATGATCAACTTGTGCTCTCAGTGCTCAGCAAGCTTTGTTCTGAGTATTCTATATTTATCTCTACCTTCCATTTCGAAAGAGCATCTATTCCCAATTGGAAGATGTCTTCCCTTGATGGATTTTCTGAGACTTTAATACAGGAGCAAGAAACGTTGGTCTAAATGACAGTCCTCTAAACTTGGAAGAACTAAGATCTTCTGATGTCGGACTCTACCAATGCACAAGCTAAAGTGAGGCATAAGGGGAAGGAGCCTAAAGCATCTGATTTGAAACCAAAAGAGAGTCAGAAATCTTCTGAAGGAGCTTCGGGCTCCAAGAGAAAGAAAAAGTTTGAAAAGACAAAGTGTTCTTATTGTATGAGGGGTTTTCATCCTAAAAGCCATTGTATGAAGAAGCAGATCGACCAGTTGTCTGCCCTCCTTGAATAGAACAGCATTGCTCTTCCACATAGAGCAAGGAAGTTTGATGTTGGACCACAGACAAAAGATCATGAGAGGTGCAATGCCTTGAAGGTTGGCCTTACTCAGTAGACAACTTATTTGATTGATTCTGTAGCATCCAACCACATGGTTTTCTCCAAGTAATCTTTCTCTACCATCACACTATTAAGAGGACCTAGCATTCACATGGGAGATGACTCCCAAATTACAGCAGCAGGAAGAGGTTCAGTTAAAATCCAGCATGGTGAGTTCAAAAATGTTCTCTATGTTCCCTCCCTTGCAACTAATTTGTTTTCTGTTTATCAAATGACCCATACAAGCTCTCCCAAGAGAGTTACATTCGACTCTGACTCGGTTGAAATCACAGAAAAATATACTAGAAGGCTCATAGCAAAAGGTGTTGCTAATCATGCCACTAGGGCTTATGAGTTCTCACATTTTTTTCCTATCTCAAATCCTACAACTCTATTGACTCATGCTAAGAACACTAGTAAGATATGTCATGAGAGATTTGGGCAACTCAATTTCAAATATCTCCATCAAATCCACAATGATAAAATGGTTGAAGGTTTCCCATTCATTCAAACTTTCGATGGAATATGTCCTGGTTGCTTGGTAGGTAAGAATCCAGAGAAGAGGGATGAAGTTGGGAAGGCACATAGGGATGCCTCTATACTTGATTTGATACATAGTGATGTGGCAAGACCAATTCTTACAACATCAATTAATGGTTGCCGGTGTTTCCTTACTTTTATTTATGATTGTTCTAGGTTTTGCTGGATACACTTCATGAAACAAAAATCAAAAGTTTTTCAAATTTTTAAAGTTTTTAAAGCTATGGTTGAGAATAGTTTCAGGAAAAATACCAAGTCCATAAGATCTGATAAAGGAGGAGAGTACGTTAAAAGAGAGTTCCAACATTATTATGAATCGGAGGGAATTTGAATGGAACACTCGGTTCCATACACACCACAGCAGAATGGTGTGGCTGAGAGGAAAAAAAGATCACTGAAGGAGATGGCAACGTGTCTTCTCCATACCAAGAATCTTATTCCTTCTCTTTGGGAAGAAGTTGTAAATTGTGCTTCATACTTACATAATAGAGTGCCTCATAAATCAGTGGTTGGAGCCACTCTATTCGAAGCACTGCATGGGCATAGGCCCAATGTCTCTCACTTGAGAGTTTTTGGTTCCAAATCTTGGGCCAAAATACCAACTGATAAGAGAAAGGAATTCCAAGCCCAAAGTAGCGAATGCATGATGCTAGGAAAGTGCAATATGATAATAGCGAATGATCATTCGAATGAATTAAGGCACTGGTGATTTATTTGATCATTTTTTTCAATTATATATATATATATATATATAGAGTGTCGTTACTATGCTTATATGCTTTGAATCTTGCATCTTGTTATCTTTTGCTTTCACTGGTTAACTTCAAAACTCCTAAACAACTTAATCATTATAACACCATCACACTAAGTAATTAGCCTTAGTAATTTAATAGGGTCTACCCCCCTTGGCTTCGTTAGGAGTTATCCTGAACGGAGGAGTCAAGAACAAGGTGACAACCTTGACTCGAGACTTGCCCCCAAGAACACACCGAGTGGCTTGAAGATTTCTGCCACGTAACCTAGGTGTATGAAAGGAGGCAACATTTTTTTGGCACCGTTGTTGGGGATAAATATTTTTATTCTCGACGACTTAGCTTAACTTTTTTCCAAACAACTAAAAAGATAAAAAAAAAATTCGATTGATCTAGTCTTTAAAAAACATAAAAATTAAAACTCGATCCATCTAGCGACTCCACTGTCTAACATCCCTTCAAGAATTTCTACCCGAAGAAACCGCCGACAATTATTCAATCCTCTCTCTGATCCCGAAAGGTTTATCAGGGAAAGATTGAATAGGCAGTCTTCCCGTAGAAACCTTGAAGATTTAGCAGACCAATCCCTCTTAGATATCCATCACATATTTGTAAAGAGTCATACCTACCAATCTCAAGAAATGACGGAATTCTTCGAACCCCTTGACTTTTCTCAAATAGCAGGTACTCCCCATGACATTCCAAATGATGTTATCAAGAAGTTCCCCATATTCCAGGGAAATAACGCCATCACTGCTAAGTCTCACCTTCGAAAGTTTGAAAAGCACCTGGTCAGTTATTGCAATGATGTTGCCCATAAACATGAAGATGTCAAAATGAATCTCTTTGCTTTATCCTTAGAGGATGATGCTGTATAATGGTACTCTGACCTAGGTGATGATTCATATAAAACTCTTAGTGAATTCCTAGAGGGTTTTAAGAATAAATGGGGAGAAAAAAAAGAACCAAGACATCTGCTTGCTACCCTTCATAACATAAAGAAGATGGAGAATGAAACCATGGATGAATTTAACACTAAGTTCAGGCGTGTGGTTGCGGATCTCCCTAAAGACATCAAGCCAAAGAATGCCTCCATCCTCATATCTTACATTGAAGCTTTCACTGGTGATTTGAGGTACCAGTTAAGAGACAAAGAGCCGGCTGACCTAAGAATTGCTCAGCAATTGGCCGAGAAAATAGAAAAGAATATGCAATGTTTAGGCAAGTTGAACATTCTAGGTTACACTAGGGGAAACACTTCATACAACAAAGAGAAGGGCAAATCCGTTGAATCAAAAGAAAAGGGAACCTCTAAAGATCCCATGGAAAAGGTAACAGACATGATAAAAGACTTGGTTCCTAGTCAAAACCAACTTATGGTAAATCATTCCGCACAACTCAATCATATGGACAATAGAATAATCACAATGGAAAGAAATAATGGACCTAGGAACTTTCAGCCTAAACAGAATCAAATGTAGAAAGCTCCTTAGCAAGAACCTAGGATTCCAAACCAGTTAGACTCAGCTAACATGGTAGAAGAAGTCATTCCATGGTGTAGACCTTGTGATCAATTCCACCACGAAAGCACTTGTTATATTGCAAACCAAGTTATAGAACATGGAATTCCTGAGGTCAGTAATCAGGAAACAATGTCAAGTGAGTCTGATCATGTGTACATGGTAGGCCAAACCTACCCTTTATAAAACCAGCATTGGCAGCAAGCCACAGATTACAGTTATGAGAAGGATCTCCTTTCCAACTTTTATGGTGCAATGCCTTCTCTGGAAACAATCAAGGAAAAGAAGGAGGCTAGATTCAAGGGTGCAGTTTATCAAAGAAAGGAGAAGCCATCACCATCTAAACAGTACAAGCCAAAGGTAACCGCTCCTCCTCTCCTAGATCCCCCTATTATCCCTGAATCTAATGTTGATAAGGGAGAATGGATAAGTAGTGCTAAGATTCATGTTTATGCAACTGATGTCCTTAAAATTCCTGGTCAAAAAGAAAAGTTGTTGAAATCCATAGAGGATAGTCAAAGTAAAACTCATAATATTGTCAAAGAGGATCCTCTCCCTAATAATAATGCTATATTTGAAGCTAAACATATTGAACCTATAGATATGCCTATAGTCCTCAACAGTGTTGATCCGAAGAGAGAAGACCACCCGCTTTTTTATGTCTCCCTCTTAGTTGATAACCTTCTCCTTCATAACTGCATGTTAGATTCAGGTGCTTCATCAAATGTCATGACAAGAAAAGTAATGGAACAACGAAATCTAAGGGTCACCCGACCCTACCACAATGTTTGTGCAATGGATGCAAGAGAAGTCGAAGTGGTAGGGATAATCTTAAATTTACAAGTTAAGTTGGCCAAGTATCCTAACATCGACATGTCGATGGATGTGGTAGTGATAGATGTTCCAGATAATTGGGGTATGTTGTTATCTATAAAATGGGCCACAACTCTTGGTGGGTACATCCAAATGGATTGGAGATATGCTACTATACCCGCATCAGAAAACACTAGGGTGATACTCCACAGAGAGAAGCTAAGGAAATGACATGTAGAAAACCCTAAGAAGCCCGAAAATCCCAGAAATGAATTTGTTCATTTCACTAATAACTTTGGAAACTATGCTATTTTGTCAAATTTCATGGCCCCTATTAAGGAACACATTAAAAATGAAAAGATAGATGAAGTTTGGAAAATGTACTTTGACGGGGCTTATTCCAAATCCAAAAAAGGTGTGGGCATCGTGATCATATCTCCTTCAAATAAAGTCTACAACTTTGTTTTCAGGTTAGAGTTTGAAGCATCAAACAATGTAGCCGAGTATGAGGCATTGCTCCTAGGGTTAGAAACCGCTAAAGACATGGGGATAAATATGTTGAACATAAAAGGTGATTCAGACTTAGTTGTCCTCGAGATTAAGAATCAGTATCAATGCAAAAATGACAGACTAAGGAAGTATAGAAATGCCACATGAGACACTATGGAATGGTTTGATGCACTTGACATTCAAAAGATCCATAGGGAAATGAATGGCTTAGCAGATAAGTTGGCAGTAGAAGCATCCACCCTCCAGCCATCACATGAAATGATTAGTGGGAATGGAAGGATGGAAATTAATTTCAGACCTTCAATTCTGGATAATGTAGATCACTGGCAGGTGTTTAATGACGATGAGAAACTCTTGAGATTCATCCACAATCTCCAAAAGTTTGAAGGTTGAAAGATCAATTATCAGCAAGAGGGTAAAGAGTATTAGGAATGCGAGGATAATGAAAGGAATCACATCCAGAGTAGCCTTATAGCTTTCGAAAATCTTTTCGATCGACAGGATCATCATAAAAAACAAAAAGAAGAAATAAAAATTGGGAACTATATGAAAATAAACATAGGAACTGATAAGGACCCCAAGTTAATAAAAATTGGAAAAGGTACTTTGAAAAAGGAAAGGAACAATTTGATCAACTTAATCAAAGAGCATAGAGATGTGTTGGCCTTTAGTTATGATGAGCTTAAAGCCTATCGGGAAGATGTGTTTCAACACACTATTCCCCTCATAGAAGAGGCTAAGGAGGTCAAGCCTTTCCGACAAAAACTTAGGTGAATAAATCCTAAGTTGGCCCCCATTGTGCAGAAAGAACTTCAGAAGATGTTAGCAGCAGGGATCACATCACCTACAAGACATTCGTCGTGGTGCTCCAACTTAGTTGTTGTCAGAAAGAAGAATGGGTCAATTAGAATATGTATAGATTTCAGATATCTGAATACATCATGCCTTAAAGATAATTACCCATTACCCTACATGGAAACATTGCTTCAAAGAGTAACGGGATTAGAAATGATGTCCATGTTGGATGGATTTTCCGGTTATAACCAGGTGTTGGTAAATAAGGAGGATCAACATAAGAATACATTCACCACACCTTGGGGTACCTATAAATTTTTAAGAATTCCTTTTGGCTTATTGAATGCTGGTGCCACCTTCCAAGGAGCCATGGATTTTTCCTTCAAAGAACTTATAGGAAAGATAATCAAAATATATCAAGATGACTTAACTGTTTTTTCAAAGGAAAGATCTGACCACATAAGTCATCTTAGGTGGGTTTTCATAAGATGTCAGAAATATGCTATTTCCTTGAACCCCGCCAAGTCAATCTTTGGGGTTGATGAAGGCAAGTTGTTGGGGCACATCATTTCTAAGGATGGTGTCAAGGTTAATCCTGAGAGAGTTGAAGCCATTAATAAAGTCCCCTTGCCTCAAAATCTAAAATCTCTCCAGTCTTTCAATGGTTAGATCAATTTCATAAGGAGATTCATCCCAAATTTAGCAGAATTAATGAAACCTCTACAAAAGTTATTAAAGAAAGATGCTAAGTTTGAGTGGATGGATGAAGGGAAAGATGCCATATCCATGTCCCCGGTCTTGATCAGTCCAAATTATTCCAAGGAGTTCTAGATATTTTCCTTTGCCTCAGAAGACACAATTGCCAGTGTTTTTCTTCAAAAGAATAAGGAGGGACAAGAGCAACATATAGCCTTTATGAGTAGAGCCTTGCAACATTAAGAGTTGAAGTATACCACCATGGAGAAACAGGATTATGCCCTTGTCAAGTCCCCTAAACATTTCAGAACTTATGTAGGTTACTCCAAAATCACTGGGTATGTACCCCATGCGGCTGTCAAGGATATCATGTCTCAACAGGATTGTCTAGGAATCAGGGGTAAGTGGGTTTCAAAGATTCAAGAATATGATTTAGAGATAAAACCTACTAAGTTAATCAAGGGGCAAGGTCTTGCAAAAATGTTGACCCAAGGAAATGAGAAGGCCTTAGGAACAATCTTCTAGAACAGTGATCCAGAACAAAGTGTATCAGACGAGCTTCGGAGATCAGAACAACACCCTTGGTATACCGACATCATCTTTTTCCTCCACAACCTTACATGCCTTGATCATTTACTTGGCCATAAAAGAAGAGCATTAAGGTTAAAAGCAACTAAGTATTGTTTAACAAAAGATGGTTTGGGTTGGAGAAACCCCGATAAGTTAATACTTAGATGTGTCAATGAACCTAAGTCCAAAAAACTCATGGTTGAGTTGCATTCAGGATTTTGTGGTGGACATTTTGCAGCAAGAACAATTGCCCATAAAATCCTTAGAGTAGGCTACTATTGGCCAAACCTTTTTTCAGATGTGCACAAGTCTGTCAGAGTTTGCCCCCAGTGTCAATTATTCACCAGAAAGAAATTAATGAAAGCCTTACCTTTAAATCCAATAGTAGTCCAAGCCCCTTTCCAACAGTGGGGGCTTGATTTCATTGGTAAGTTCAAAGATAACTCGAGCAATGGTTATTCTTGGATTCTTACTGCCACTGATTATTTCACCAAGTGGGTAGAGGCGATACCCACCAAGAAGGCAACCGATACTGTAGTCATGGATTTCTTAGAAGAGAAGATTATCACAAGATTCGGTGTGCCAGTCAGAATCATCACAGATAATGGCCCGTGCTTTGTTTCCTCTGAGATTTCATCCTTTTGTTTCAAGTACAGCATTGTCCTATCCCATTCATCCAACTATTATCCCCAAGGAAATGGTCTAGCTAAGTCAAGTAACAAAAACTTAATGACCATAATCAAGAAAATTGTGGGTGACAATAAAAAGGCTTGGGATAGAAAGATCAAATTTGCATTATGGGCCGATAGAATCACAACGAAAAGTTTGACCAGGTGGAGCCCTTTTGAACTTGTCTATGGCCTATATGTCACCTTACCGGTCCATTTAAAGCTTCCAGTGTATTAGCTTCTCTAGACCTTCAGCTCAAATCAGGAGGCCATTCAGAACAGAATAAACCAGTTGATCGAGTTAGATGAGAGTAGAAGAAATTCCCTTGACCAAAGTATCAGAAATTCAAACAAAGTAAAGAGAACCTTTGATAGATCTACTTGGATTGGATCCTTTCAAGTAGGTGACACAGTCTTGCGTTGGGACAAACGATGGGAGAAACCTGGGAAACACGGAAAGTTTGACAGCTTATGGTTGGGGTTGTATATCATTGATGAAGTAGCAGGAACAAATTCTTTCTATCTAAATGACCTAGAAGGAGAAAGGTTAAGCCTACCAGTGAATGGCTTTCTCCTCAAGATGTTCTTCGCCGAGACAGTTTGATGCCTTTATTGGCATCGGTGGTTTCAGGGCCAATTTCTAAACCTTGCCTTGCATGTATTTTTAAATTTTATGTATCATATTGTTGTATTATAGGTGTTTTGTACCATGTTACTAATCTTGAAATTTTTATTTTGTATATTAGCTTTGTAAAATATTTCCTTTTTGTACATCATAGACTAATTTTGTACATTAGTTTGCTTTTATAGTTGATTTATATATATATATACATGTTACTGACAAACTTTAATTGCTATGCAAGACCCAGAGATTCCAGAGTTATCACATCCTCTTCTTTAATCATAAGATTAGTCAGAGAATGTGTCCCTAGATGGAGCCAGGATGTTACCACCTAAGTTGTACTTAGTGGTTTTTTATCAAGTGAGTCTGGTGAACCGGACAAAGATTTTTTGTTCGAACTTCAGAAGACCTTCGGAAGTGCTTCAGGGAAGTGCTTGTTGTACTATATCACATGTTCATACCCCAAGAGGGAATTGTAATAAATGTTCTAGCATGATAATGTATGTAAAAGAATCGGTCTCTTAGAATTTATTTGTCAATCCGATTAGCCCAGGGTGTTTTTTCCCTTGGTTATTATTGGTTGTTGAATAAACGATTGATCATTTCTGAGTTTTTCACTCAATACCTCAAAAGTTGGGGTGGTCGGCTTTGCATTTAGGCCTATTGAGGTTATTAGAGTCTATGTGTCAATGTATAAACATGTTAGGCATCATGGTCAAGTCATATGAACATGTCTAAGTCCCCCTAGGTTTTTAAGTTTTTTAAATTTTAATTTTTCCACAAAAACTTAGGCTATTTTTTTAATAGTTTAATTGGAAAAATTGGTTTTGTAATAAAAGGGGGCCAAATAATCAGTTTCAGTCATGGGGGGTGCTCATTTTCAAGCTAAGAGCACCATGTAAACCCATAGACCCATTATTTTCAACTTTTGAGTGATTTTCCATCACTCGGGTCAGAAAACCCCAAAAAATCAATTATTGATTATTTTAATTAATAAATTGATGAATAATGGAGCAAATCCAAAATCTTAGATAAGTGGATTCTCAACCGATTTGACTCAAATCAGTCGGATCGGCACCAGATTGACTGGATCTGTTAAATCCTTGACTGAAGGAGGTGATCTGGATAGATCCAAAGTTGAACTTCAGCCTCATTTATGGGGAATTGCGCCCTCTCTCTCTCCTCCACACATGTGGGCTCTTCTAGAAGCTTTGTGGTTGATGTGTCAGTCAGCAGGTTGATATGTCACCTCAATCAGCCCCCCGATTGACAAGTAGGCTCTGTGGAAGCTCAGTTTAGCTTTAGATCGGCATTGATGGACTCTCCTTCAGCTACAGTGGTCTGTCTCCTTGGGATTAGCGCCCCCCCTGGGATGGATCTCCTATTTTTTGTATAAATAAAGCTCAAATCACCTCTTCCAAGCTAGTTAGAACTGGGATTGAGGTGTTGTTGCTATTGTACTGTTGTTATTGTTCATTTGAAATAAAGAGAAGCTTTGGAGGCAAGACAGTGTCATGTCATTGTATGTGTGGATGAGCATTGCCATGTTTTACTGAGGTAACCTGTATCTATGTTCATAATTTGCTGATTGTTTGTGGATTCATTGCTAAGATTGATAATAAGCTTATTATAATATTGATAGGAAATGATCTTTTCAATAAGTTTATTGGCCATCTCTTTCTTTTGATGCATGTTTAGAGATCTACATTCAGCATGTTTTATAAGTTTATATGCATGTTATTCTGAATCTCTGTGTATGTATTAACCAGATCTCACAAGTATTTTGGCAAGTCTTTGGATTCATTTGTAGGTTCCTAGCTTGGAGAGGATGTTGATCTAGTTTGTTTCTTCACTCTCTCCAAAACCATTCAAAGGCATAGTCCCTCGACATTCCACCTGAAAGCTCCACGGTTGATCTTCAAGGCTACCAAACCTCTTCCTCTCTCTTCCTCCTTATAAAAATCCAAATCTTAATTGGTTACTTTGGTTGCAAGCTTTGTTATAATTTATATCTATCATATTAAAGTAAAAAATTACATAGATCTACTATTTCAAAGCTCATAGTCTAAATCTCATTTATGAAAAGTATCATTAAGCATTCTAGATCTAGCTTAGGGAAATCGTCTGTTTTGCATGGTAAGTTAAAGAGAATCCGTAGGTTGCATGCTCTAGATTTCTTTTTCTGTTTTAAAAAGATTAAATCCAGCAATCAGTGCATATTTAATTTTCTGCACAAACAACAAGCCAATATCCTAAGTAAATCTTTCTTTCCTTGGTTCCTTTTTTGCCAGTTTAGATAGTTTTAACTTAGTTTTGTTTGAGTTAAAGTAGGTTGACCAAAAGGTACTCTCAAAGTGCTTTTGGGCATATTTCATTCTAACATGCTTGTTGGTTTTTAGAAAGTTTAACGGAAAATAAGAGAAGTTGTTGTTCTAAAGTGGCCTCGGGATCGTTCAAATCCCCCCAGGGGTCTCCCCTTTGACTAAAACCTTAAAATTTTGGGAAAGTTGTAAGATCTTGGTTTCATCTCGTATAAGGACCAAGAAGATTCTGATGTTTCAGTTTGTTGATATTGTAACCAATAATAATAAAAGGAAATATTTTTTGAGTAGGCTCTTTCGAGCCAGCTCCCCATCCCCCTAGGGGGGATTCGCGTCTGTTTCACTTTTTTTGCATTTTTCCCTTTTTTCTGTTCTAGTTTAGTATTGACATGCAGGATTGTATACTTTGATAATATTTTGCATTATTCCATATTTTCAATTCAAAAGTAATCATACTACTTACCCCACGACTTCCCGATTGACCCGCAAGGGGAAAGAGATGCGTGGTAGGACTAATTAGAAAACCGGTGTTGTGTATCTCTGATTCCATTTTTCATTTATTGTTTTGATAATCGTAATAAAATAAACCCCTTCTTGATTCCCCGATTGAGGTCCACTTGGACCGAAAGAAGTTCCTAAAGGGTTTTCTTTTTAACAAGAACACCTCTTCTAAAATTTACTAAAAATAACGAAGACTCCAGTGTGTATGCTCTGTACTTGGCTGCGGTTCGTCCGATCAGTCAAGCTGCATCAAAAGCACTTGAGTGACTAGATTAATTAGTCCTCACCTCCCAAATTGACAAACCATCAGGCGAAAATCTAACGCCTTGAACAAACTGTAAGTGGTGGCAAAATACCCAAACGAGTGGGAACAACTGGAAAGTGACCTCGAGGCATCGATCTCTGTCACACCCTGACAGGTGCGTTATGAACAATAGTCTCCGAGACTCCGTTCCAGCCCAGAAACACCTTGCGGGTAGCCGTGAAAGTTCACTTTTGAACATACTCCAAGTACCCCTCGTGTATATCTAGAGTCCCCTTTTCGCCTAATTTAATTCATTCACATTCCACATTAATTTAAAATCTACCAAGAGACATTTGCAAAACATTCATTCAAGCGCATGCAAGCACATTATTTTCTCTGTTGACTCCATTTAAGGCACTGGTGATTTATTTGATCATTTCTTTCAATTTATATATATATTGAGTGTCATTACTATGCTTATATGCTTTAAATCTTGCATCTTGTTATCTTTTCCTTTCACTGGTTAACTTCAAAACTCCTAAACAACTTAATCATTATAACACCATCACACTAAGTAATTAGCCTTAGTAATTTAACAGGGTCTACCCCCCTTGGCTTCGTTAGGATTTATCCTGAACGGAGGAGTCAAGAACAAGGTGACAGCCTTGACTCGAGACTTGCCCCCAAGAACACACCGAGTGGCTTGAATATTTCTGCCACGCAACCTAGGTGTGTGAAAGGCGAAAACACTTTTTGGCGCCGTTGCCGGGGATAAATCTTTTTATTCCCGAGTACGACTTAGCTTAACTTTTTTCTAAACAACTAAAAAGCTAAAAAAAATAATTGATTGATCTAGTCTTTAAAAAACATAAAAATTAAAACTCGATCCATTTAGCGACTCCACTGTCTAACATCCCTTCAAGAATTTCTACCCGAAGAAACCGCCAACAATTATTCAATCCTCTCCTTGATCCCGAAAGGTTTATCAGGGAAAGATTGAATAGGCAGTCTTCCCGTAGAAACCTTGAAGATTTAGGAGACCAATCCCTCTTAGATATCCATCACGTATTTGTAAAGAGTCATACCTACCAATCTCAAGAAATGACGGAATTCTTCAAACCCCTTGACTTTTCTTAGATAGCAGGTACTCCCCATGACATTCCAAATGATGCTATCAAGAAGCTCCCCATATTCCAGGGAAATAATGCCATCACTGCCAAGTCTCACCTTCGAAAGTTTGAAAAGCACCTGGTCATTTATTGCAATGATGTTGCCCATAACCATGAAGATGTCAAAATGAAGCTCTTTTCTTTATCCTTAGAGGATGATGCTGCAGAATGGTACTCTGACCTAGGTGATGATTCATATAAAACTCTTAGTGAATTCCTAGAGGGTTTTAAGAATAAATGGGGAGAAAAGAAAGAACCAAGACATCTACTTGCTGCCCTTCATAACATAAAGAAGATGGAGAATGAAACCATGGATGAATTTAACACTAAGTTCAGGCGTGTGGTTGCAGATCTCCCTAAATACATCAAGCCAAAGGATGCCTCCATCCTCATATCTTACATCGAAGCTTTCACTGGTGATTTGAGGTACCAGTTAAGAGACAAAGAGTCGGCTGACCTAAGAACTGCTCAGGAATTAGCCGAGAAAATAGAAAAGAATATGCAGTCTTCAGGCAAGTCCAACATTCCAGGTTACACTCGGGGAAACACTTCATACAGCAAAGAGAAGGGCAAAGTTGTTGAATCAGAAGAAAAGGGAACCTCTAAAGATCCCATGGAAAAGGTAACAAACATCATAAAAGACTTGGTTACTAGTCAAAACCAACTTATGGCAAATCATTCCGCACAACTGAATCATATGCACAATAGAATAATCACAATGGAAAGAAATAATGGACCTAGGAACTTTCAGCCTAAATAGAATCAGATGTATCAAAAGAAAGCTCGTCAGCAAGAACCTAGGATTCCAAACTAGTTAGACTCAGCTAACATGGTAGAAGAAGTCATTCCATGTTGTAGACCTTGTGATCAATTCCACCAAGAAAGCACTTGTTATATTGCAAACCAAGTTATAGAACATGGAATTCCCGAGGTCAGTAACCAGGAAACAATGTCAAACGAGTCTGATCATGTGTACATGGTAGGCCAAACCTACCCTTTATCAAACCAGCATTGGCAGCAGGCCATAGATTACAATTATGAGAAGGATCCCCTTTCCAACTTTTATGGTGCAATGCCTTCTCCGGAAACAATCAAGGAAAAGGAGGAGGCTAGATTCAAGGGTGCAGTTTATCAAAGAAAGGAGAAGCCATCACCATCTAAACAGTACAAGCCAAAGGTAATCGCTCCTCCTCTCCCAGATCCCCCTATTATCCCTAAATCAAATGTTGATAAAGGAGAATGGATAAGTAGTGCTAAGATTCATGTTTATGCAACTGACCTCCTTAAAATTCCTGGTCAAAAAGAAAAGTTGTTGAAAGCCATAGAGGATAGTCAAAGTAAAACTCATAATATTGTCAAAGAGGATCCTCTCCCTAATAATAATGCTATATTTGAAGCTGAACATATTGAACCTATATATATGCCTATAGTCCTCAACAGTATTGATCCGAAAAGAGAAGACCACCCGCCTTTTTATGTCTCCCTCTTAGTTGATAACCTTCTCCTTCATAACTGCATGTTAGATTTAGGTGCTTCATCAAATATCATGACAAGAAAAGTAATGGAACAACTAAATCTAAGGGTCACCCGACCCTACCACAATGTTTGTGCAATGGATGCAAGAGAAGTTGAAGTGGTAGGGATAATCTTAAATTTACAAGTTAAGTTGTAAGTATCCTGACATCGACATGTCGATGGATGTGGTAGTGATAGATGTTCCAGATAATTGGGGTATGTTGTTATCCAGAAAATGGGCCACAACTCTTGGTGGGTACATTCAAATGGATTGGAGATATGCTATTATACCTGCATCAGAAAACACTAGGGTGATACTCCATAGAGAGAAGCTACGGAAAGGACATGTAGAAAACCCTAAGAAGCTCGGAAATGAATTTCTTCATTTCACTGATAACTTTCGAAACTATGCTATTTTGTCAAATTTCATGGCCCCTATTAAGGAAAACATTAAAAATGAAAAGATAGATGAAGCTTGGCAAATGTACTTTGACGGGGCTTATTCCAAAGCCGGAAAAGGTGAGGGCATCTTGATCATCTCTCCTTCAAATAAAGTCTACAACTTTGCTTTGAGGTTAGAGTTTGAAGCATCGAACAATGTAGCCGAGTATGAGGCATTGCTTTTAGGGTTAGAAACCGCTAAAGACATGGGGATTAAGATGTTGAACATAAAAGGTGATTCAAACTTAGTTGTCCTCCAGATTAAGAATCAGTATCAATGCAAAAATGGCAGACTAAGGAAGTATATAAATGCCACATGGGACACTATGGAATGGTTTGATGCACTTAACATTCAAAAGATCCATAGGGAAATGAATGGCTTAGCAGATAAGTTGGCAATAGAAGCTTCCACCCTCCAACCATCAGATGAAATGATTAGTGGGAATGGAAGGATGGAAATTAATTTCAGACATTCAATTCCAGATAATGTAGATCACTGGTAGGTGTTTAATGATGATGAGAAACTCTTGAGATTCATCCACAATCTCCAAGAGTTTGAAGGTTGCAAGATCAATTATCAGCAAGAGGGTAAAGAGTATCTGGAATGCGAGGATAATGAAAGGAATCACATCCCGAGTAGCCTTATAGCTTTTGAAAATCTTTTCGATCGACAGGATCATCATAAAAAACAAAAAGAAAAAATGAAAATTGGGAATTATATGAAAATAAACATAGGAACTGATACGGACCTCAAGTTAATAAAAATTGGAAAAGGTACTTCGAAAAAGGAAAGGAACAATTTGATCAACTTAATCAAAGAGCATAGAGATGTGTTGGCCTTTAGTTATGATGAGCTTAAAGCCTTTGGGGAAGATGTGTTTCAACACACTATTCCCCTCACAGAGGAGGCTAAGGAGTTCAAGCCTTTTCGACAAAAAACTTAGGCAAATAAATCCTAAGTTGGCCCCCATTGTGCAGAAAGAACTTCAGAAGATGTTAGCAGCAGGGATCATAGTACCTACAAGACATTCGTCATGGTGCTCCAACTTAGTTGTTGTCAGAAAGAAGAATGGGTCAATTAGAATATGTATAGATTTCAGAAATCTGAATACATCATGCCTTAAAGATAATTACCCATTACCCGACATGGAAACATTGCTTCAAAGAGTAATGGGATCAGAAATGATGTCCATGTTGGATGGTTTTTCTGGTTATAACCAGATGTTGGTAAATAAGAAGGATCAACATAAGACTACATTCATCACACCTTGGGGTACCTATAAATTTTTAAGAATGCATTTTGGCTTATTGAATGCTGGTGCAACCTTCCAAAGAGCCATGGATTTTTCCTTCAAAGAACTTATAGGAAAAATATTCAAAATATATCAAGATGACTTAACTATTTTTTCAAAGGAAATATCTAATCACATAAGTCATCTTAGGTGGGTTTTCATAAGATGTCAAAAATATGCTATTTCCTTGAACCCCGCAAAGTCAATCTTTGGGGTTGATGAAGGCAAGTTGTTGGGGCACATCATTTCTAAGGATGGTGTCAAGGTTGATCCTGAGAGAGTTGAAGCCATTAAGAAAGTCCCCTTGCCTCAAAATCTAAAATCTCTCCAGTCTTTCAATGGCCAAATCAATTTCATAAGGAGATTCATCCCAAATTTAGCAGAATTAATGAAACCTCTACAAAAGTTATTAAAGAAAGATGTTAAGTTTGAGTGGACGAGTGAAGGGAAAGATGCTTTTAAGTCTATCAAAGATGCCATATCCATGTCCCTGGTCTTGATCAGTCCAGATTATTCCAAGGAGTTCCAAATATTTTCCTTTGCCTCAGAAGACACCATTGCCAGTGTTTTGCTTCAAAAGAATAAGGAGAGACAAGAGAAACATATAGCCTTTATGAGTAGAGCCTTGCAACATTCAGAGTTGAAGTATACCACCATGGAGAAACAGGCTTATGCCCTTGTCAAGTCCCTTAAACATTTCAGAACTTATGTAGGTTACTCCAAAATCACTAGGTATGTACCCCATGCGGCTGTCAAGGATATCATGTCTCAACAGGATTGTCTAGGAATCAGGGGTAAGAGGGTTTCAAAGATTCAAGAATATGATTTAGAGATAAAACCTACTAAGTTAATCAAGGGGCAAGGTCTTGCAAAGATGTTGACCCAAGGAAATGAAAAGGCCTTAGGAATAATCTTCCAGAACAATGATTCAGAACAAAGTGTATCAGACGAGCTTCAGAGATCAGAGCAGCACCCTTGGTATACCGACATCATCTTTTTCCTCCACAACCTTACATGCCTCGATCATTTACTTGGCCATAAAAGAAGAGCATTAAGGTTAAAAGCAACTAAGTATTGTTTAACAAAGATGGTTTGGGTTGGAGAAACCCCGATGGTTTAAGACTTAAATGTGTCGATGAACCTGAGTCCAAAAAACTCATGGTTGAGTTCCATTCAGGATTTTGTGGTGGACATTTTGCAGCAAGAACAACTGCCCATAAAATCCTTAGAGCAGGCTACTATTGGCCGAACCTTTTTTCAGATGTGCACAAGTCTGTTAGAGTTTGCCCCCAGTGTTAGTTATTCACCAAAAAGCAATTAATGAAATCCTTACCTTTAAATCAAATAGTAGTCAAAGCCCCTTTCCAACAGTGAGGGCTTGATTTCATCGGTAAGTTCAAAGATAACTCGAGCAATATTGGTTATTCTTGGATTCTTACCGCCACTTATTATTTCACCAAGTGGGTAGAGGCGATACCCACCAAGAAGGCAACCGATATTGTAGTCATGGATTTCTTAGAAGAGAAGATTATCACAAGATTCGGTGTGCCAGTCATAATCATCACAGATAATGGTCCGTGCTTTGTTTCCTCCGAGATGTCATCCTTTTGTTTCAAGTATAGCATTGTCCTATCCCATTCATCCAACTATTATCCCCAAGGAAATGGTCTAGCTGAGTCAAGTAACAAAAACTTAATGACCATAATCAAGAAAATTGTGGATGACAATAAAAAGGCTTGGGATAGCAAGATCAAATTTGCATTATGGGCCGATAGAATCACAATGAAAAGTTCGACCGAGAGGAGCCCTTTTGAACTTGTCTATGGCCTAGATGTCACCTTACCGGTCCATTTAAAGTTTCCAGTGTATCAGCTTCTCCAGACCTTCAGCTCAGATCAGGAGGCCATTCAGAAGAGAATAAACCAATTGATCGAGTTACATGAGAGTAGAAGAAATTCCCTTGACCAAAGTATCAGAAATTCAGACAAAGTCAAGAGAACCTTTGATAGATCTACCCGGCTTGGATCCTTTCAAGTAGGTGACACAGTCTTGCATTGGGACAAACGACGGGAGAAACCTGGGAAACACAAAAAGTTCGACAGCTTATGGTTGGGTTCGTATATCATTGATGAAGTAGCAGGAACAAATTCTTTCAATCTAAATGACCTAGAAGGAGAAAGGTTAAGCCTACCAGTGAATGGCTTTCTCCTCAAGATGTTCTTCGTCGAGACAATTTGATGCCTTTATTGGCATCAGTGGTTTCAGGGCCAATTTCTAAACCTTGCCCTGCATGTATTTTTAAATTTTATGTATCATATTGAATTTTTCTTTTGTATATTAGCTTTGTAAAATATTTCCTTTTTGTACATCATAGACTAATTTTGTACATTAGTTTGCTTTTATAGTTGATTTTTTTTTATATATACATGTTACTGACGAACTTTAATTGCTATGCAGGGCCCAGAGATTCCTTAGTTATCACATCCTCTTCTTTAATCATAAGATTAGTCAGAGAATGTGTACCTAGATGGAGCCAGGATGTTACCACCTAAGTTGTACTTAGTGGTTTTTTATCAAGTGAGCCTGGTGAACCGGACAAAGATTTTTTGTTCGAACTAACCTCAAAGTTGTTTTTATCAAGGGGGAGTCGCGTCCGTTTCACTTTTTTTGCATTTTCCCTTTTTTTGTTCTAGTTTAGTATTGACATGCAGGATTGTAAACTTTGATAATATTTTGCATTATTCCATATTTTCAATTCAAAAGTAATCATACTACTTACCCCACGACTTCCCGATTGACCCGCAAGGGGAAAGAGATGTGTGGTAGGACTAATTAGAAAACCGGTGTTGTGTATCTCTGATTCCATTTTTCATTTATTGTTTTGGTAATCATAATAAAATCAACCCCTCCTTGATTCCCCGATTGAGGTCCACTTGGACCAAAAGAGGTTCCTGGAGGGTTTTCTTTTTAACAAGAACACCTCTTCTAAAATTTACTAAAAATAACGAAGACTCCAATGTGTATGCTTTGTACTTGGCTGCGGTTCGTCCAATCAGTCAAGCTGCATCAAAAGCACTTGAGTGACTAGATTAATTAGTCCTCACCACCCAAATTGACAAACCATCAGGCGAAAATCCAACGCCTTGAACAAACTATAAGCGGTGGCAAAATACCCAAGGAGTGGGAACAACTGGAAAGTGACCTTGAGGCGTCGATCTCTGTCACACCCTGACATGTGCGTTATGAACAATAGTCTTCGAGACTCCGTTCCAGCCCACAAACACCTTGCGGGTAGTCGTGAAAGTTCACTTTTGGACATACTCCAAGTACCCCTCGGGTATATTTGGAGTCCCCTTTTCGCCTAATTTAATTCATTCACATTCCACATTAATTTAAAATCTACCAAGAGACATTTGCAAAACATTCATTCAAGCGCATGCAAGCACATTATTTTCTCTGTTGACTCCATTTAAGGCACTGGTGATTTATTTGATCATTTCTTTCAATTATATATATATATATATATATATATATATATTAAGTGTCATTACGGTGCTTATATGCTTTAAATCTTGCATCATGTTATCTTTTGCTTTTACTGGTTAACTTCAAAACTCCTAAACAACTTAATCATTATAACACCATCACACTAAGTAATTAGCCTTGGTACTTTAATAGGGTCTACCCCCCTTGGCTTCGTTAGGAGTTAGCCTGAACGGAGGAGTCAAGAACAAGGTGGCAGCCTTCACTCGAGACTTGCCCCCAAGGACACACCGAGTGGCTTGAAGATTTCTACCATGTAACCCAGGTATGTGAAAGACGACAACACAACTGATTGCACATTCATGCATCAATTTATGCTCCTCCTAGACCAATCCCTACAATTTAGGAGCCACTAGGAGTGCTGACACCAACCTCCTTCAGTTGTTGGCAGTTGGTGACCAGTCAAGCTTAGTTGTGCTTCAGTTACATTCAGTTAGATGTCCTTCAATTAAATTAGTGCCAGTCTTCCATGGATGCATGTGGATAGGCGCCTATTCTCACCTACTTCTCACCTACCCCATCAATTAGACTAGTTTAACTGATTATAACTGATTGAGAGACTGAATTAGACAACTTGAGCTTAGCTAGTTAGCTTCAATAGTGATTTAGACACTTCTAGTTAGCCATGCAGTTAGATTGAGTTGGTAGATTTGAATCACATCCACATGATTCAAATTCTCCTTTATGTAACATTGTTGTATAATGCAGGGATTAAATGAAGTTTATGCTATAATTATATTGAGCAACACCTGTTCGTTTCTTGTAAAAATTGTCTTGTTCAATGGGTATTATTCATTCCTTTACACTGCATAATAATTCAATCTAAATGCACTCATTTCCTAAAGATCAACGGCACATTAATTCTAGTAGAGATTAGTCTCAATACTTGACATCATGCAGTATACCCATCAATCATTGAAAAGAACAATAAATTCTAAGATCTGAACTGATTAGATGCAAAACTCTTCTTCAAAATTTCGTATTAGACATCAAACATTCCATAGGACATGGTTTACATCACATAGCTTCCAAGATGACAACCATAAGAATATTCATACATATCCCTATCCAGGTCATTAAAGATCTCACTGGAAAAGAGCAACAAGCTCTGGATTTCGAACCAATTGGACCATCAACTTGCCTTCAAAGATTAAAATGACTTGCAACAGTATCAAGACCTACAAATGAATCAAAGGGCCTGCAATAAACATGATGATAATGGCTAGATGTTGTCATCCCACTCTCTAGCTAAGAATTCAACTAGTTAAAGAAGCAGCAGAGGCACATCTCCCAATTGTGACTAGGGGAACATCTCCCAAGTCAAATTGAAGGCTCAGAGCACTCCAAAACCAAAACTCAAACAACCAAAAGATGTGAAATTGAGTTGGGAGCCTTTTGTTATAGATCTCAATTGAATTTTCCCTCTTGAAAATCCAAATTCAAGTTGTGTGGATTTTTTTTGGCAAGTTGTTTTTGCCTTGGAGTCACTAACCTCATCAATTTTGCCCTCAATGACTAATTTTAGCCTCTGCTAACTTTCCCATAGCTATTTGACTGCTTTCTACTTTTATTATCCCTTCTCGAGTGCATAAATTAGGAAACTTCTGACTTTATGTTTTTCATGACTTTACTACTTTTTTGCCACCTTTTGCTTTTCCTTCCTTTCAACTTTTCCTTCTTTTTGGTAGTTGCCAACTTCTCTTTGCTTTCTGCTATTCTTTCTTTTTGTCAGTTTCCTTCTTTTTTACTGACACCTTGCTTTGGGATGCTTTATTCCACTTTCCAACTTTGGTTGACAACTCATAGAGCCATCATTATCTCCTTATGCACCCTCATGGGTCCCTATTTCCAACTCATATCATAATTAATAAAATTAAATAATAATTAAATTAAACCAACTATAGGCTAACCCAAATTCCCAAGTTATTAACTTAATTAACTAGGAAACGCATAGCTCAAAAATTAATCCGAAGCACATGATGAATTTCTTCATAAACCAGTAGGGACTGAATGGGCTAGGGAATTGATAAAAAAAACCACCAAGGAAGGGACATTACAAATTTTAAGGTTTGAAATTCAACTATATATATTATTTATGCATTACTATTTCTAGTTATTTATCTCTTGTTGATTTGACATAAGTAAAGGGGCAAATTGGTAAGTGTGTTGACATCCAAGAAAGAATATAAGGATCTAATTTCATTGTTGTTATACTACTGTGATTATTATTGTAAAAGCACATTTCCAAATTAGTCATAGGCTAATAAGTTGCCCAAGAAAGGAATGACCTCATTGTTTGGTATCTTTTCTACTTAATTTGCCGTTAAGTTCAAGGTTATTTAAAGTGAACTATTGTGATCTTTCTAGTATTGTTTTATACTCTAATTTACAGCAGTCCTAAGGTGGAAAATTCTAGGTCTAATATCCGAGAGACCTTTAGGCATAGAGGTGGATTTTCTATTGTGAATTAAAAATCAAAGAGCACAAAATTTTCAACAACTTCAAGGTGAGGAATTGGGTATTTTTTAGGTTGCAACCATATAAACAAAGATCCCTCAAGTAACAAAAGGATCACAATAAATTAGCATCGAAGGACTATTGTCCACACAAAGTGTTGCAGAAGATTGACATATGTCTTATGAGTTCGAGTTACATCCTTCACATGTACATTTAGGATTCCATGTTTCCTTTCTAAAAAGGGCAATTGGTAACAATGTTTTAGTTCAAACTATTCTTCTGGAGTCCAACAAAGAGGGAAAAATCATACCATAGCCTAAAACGGTGATAGAAACAAAGATGAAACAACTAAGGACTAGAGCAATCACTGAATACCTCAAGTGGAAATAACTTGAATTAGTGATTGAAACAAAGAGGAAACAACTAAGGACTAGAGCAATCATTGAATAATTTAAGTTGGAATGACCTTAATCGATGATTGAAACAAAGATGAAACAACTAAGGACTTGAGCAATCATTGAATACCTCAAGTGGAAGACGATGCTAACAAAGTATGTGACTTGACAAGATGAAGTTTTCATATAAAAACATCCACAATTGATCAACAGTGACAGTGAGGACAATACTTATTTGAAGGGAAGAGGCATATTAAGTCCCCAAGTGCTACCCTTTTTTAGTTATCACTATAATAATTACAATCATGTTAACTTATTATTTGTTTTTAACCCTCTTTATCTCCTAGATATACATTAAGGATGATTTATAAATCATCGTCATTTTGTACATTTATATATTGTAATAAGAGTGTACATTTATGTATTGTAATAATAAGAGGTTGTCCCCTCAAAGAAACTTCTCTTTTATTTAATATTTTACTCTATTTTAACACAGCATTAACCAGTTTAGTCTAGTTTGAAATGGAACAACATTCACTATTTTAGTCTATTTTGACATGGAACTAATAAATTGAGTTGTCTTCATGTGTATTTAACTATTTGATTTTTAACACCCATTTTGTGCTCTTTCATAGCCTCATAGCCATGATAATTATATCACCATTTATGCCATGATATTTATAATGCCTACCATCATGCAATTGCATTTAATGAAAACAAATGGGTTACCCCATTCAATAGTTAGATTTGTGTATATGTTTGACCAATAGAAGCACGTGTCATCAATCTTAGCTTGGTTTCAAATATCTAGCAAGCCATATCCCTAACTAAATTAGTCCCACCTCCAACCTTGGTAATTAAGATTCACGTCACTAGGATATTAAGATAGTTGAATGATTTTTTCTATGAATTCTCATTGAACTCTTAATTAGTTTGTACTTGAAACCTGCTGAAAAACAACTACCAAAGCTGACTGGAATTTTCACATTTATCATGCAATGGAAAACAAAATGCAGTCGGTGCATGTTTGTGTTTGTTTGGTGCTAAAGTTAGAGCCATCGTAATTGGTGCATTCGTGCTCGGTACTTAAGTTGCAGCACATTGAATTCTCGCCTATGTTTTAACTTTTAAGTTTTAAACCTCATTCTAATTCTCGCCTATGTTTTAAGTTTTAAACCTCATTCTAGAAATAGAGCAACTGTATTCTATTCCCAACTTCTTTTTTTTCCCTTGGAAAAAAAGCGAATCTATACCTAACTTTTTTTCCTTGAAAAAAAACGAATCTATTCCTAACTTATACTCTAGCTGGTAATCTTTGAGTAGTCTTATGAGGAAAGTAATGTTAGAGCTTTTATCTCCATGTTTCCCACTAGACTCAATGTGCTAATTATGACCGAGTATAACAAATTTAAACAAGGAAAATTAGTAATACATAGCTAGGCTTCCATGGGTTTCTAATGGAAATCAGGCTATGTACTGAAAGTGTATTCAGGAAGGAAAGGGATTTTCCAAGATATGCATAAAGTCTCACAACCAGTATATCTTTTTGCTATATTACTTTAGATCGATCACCTTGATCGCACATGAATTTATCTTTTTGCTATATTACTTTAGATCGATCACCTTGACCACACATGCATTTGTGGACTTACATGTATGTGGTTGTCGGTGTGTCTTACCATATAGGCCCCTAACTTACCACACATGCATTTGTGGACTTACATGTATGTGGTTGTCGGTGTGTCTTACCATATAGGCCCCTATTTGCTTACAAGTGGGAATTCACAAGTAATGTTAGAGCTTTTATCTCCATGTTTCCAATGGGAACTCAATGTGCTAATTATGACCGAGTATAACAAAATTAAACAAGGAAAATTAGTAATACATAGCTAGGCTTCCATTGCTTTCTAATGGAAATCAGGCTATGTACTGAAAGTGTATTCAGGAAGGAAAGGGATTTTCCTTTGCACAATAAATATGCACTCATGATCCTATCGTGGATTTTCTGGAATCATATGGTTAGGAAGGAAAGGGATTTTCCTTTGCACAATAAATATGCACTCATGATCCTATCGTGGATTTTCTGGAATCATATGGTTAGGGCAGGCAAGGTACTGAAAGTGTAAAGGGATTTTCCTTTGCACAATAAATATGCACTCATGATCCTATCGTGGATTTTTTGGAATCATATGGTTACAGAGATCACTTTAGTACAGGGAATTTATCTGATGCAGTGATTGAATTCACTAAAAGATTAATGAATCTTAAGAGCCAGATTCACATGTTATGATCAGGGAAATTCCCCTTGACTTATTTCATTAAATTAGTTTTGCCACCTCTCAGCATCCTTAAATTAGTTTTGCCACCTCCTATATGCATCACACCAAAATCACTGCTTGTGGATACTTCTACTCTATTCCCAAAATTAGTTTTGCCACCTCTCAGCATCCGACTTCATCACACCTCTCAGCATCCTTAAATTAGTTTTGCCACCTCCTATATGCATCACACCAAAATCACTGCTTGTGGAAACTTCTACTCTATTCCCAAAAACAAGAGATGAAGGCAAACAATGTAGACAATGAAAATTTGTCCCATATGGGACTTCCATCCAAAATACATCAATGGATTTATTGGGCGTATGGGATGAGAAGCTCCACAGACAGCTATCTTGAAAACTCATAAAAATAAATCTGTGATTATCTTTAACAAATTCCAAATACTTATTCCCTGCCCTCGTACCATGCAGCATTGGATTCGTACGAATAGCAGTGCATGTGTATTTACATTTATCAAAATTTCAACAGTGTTAAGTACATGTTAAATTTCCCTTTCCATCAACTCACATTGCAAGGGAATGTAGTTAGTACTTGAAAATTGCAAAAAGAGAAACTACCAGGCAGAATAACGTGTCATTACAAACTCTATGACAACATAATGTTTTAGTTTCCTTGGAGAATGGACATATTTCTTTTGAACTACAGTTATGTCTCTGGCACATCTCTCTAGTATGAGATTAGAATTAAAGATGGCAATTGATGCATAAAGAAATCAGAGCTAACAGCTACCACCAGTGTACAATTACTCGCAGAATATAATTCTGAAAATTAGTTAGATAAGTACATATATTGAGAATTCATGATATGCAAAAATAATGATAAATTTTAGCTTTTGGAGGCTTCCAAAGTCCAACATGTGAGGCATATATCATTTGTTAAGATTATCTACAGAGTAAATCATTAATGCGTGACTTATGTCACATGAGAGCTAATCAGAATGACCAATTTCTCATGACTTCAAATAGCCAAAATTCAGATGGCATGGTGTGGAATATTCAAATTCATGAGAATTTGGTCATTCTGAACAGTCCTCATAGGAGATGTGTCATACATAATTGATTGCTCTACACAAATCATCCCAAAAGAGATATCTCAAATGATATATTTATTTATTATTTATAATATCCAAAACCATTATTATAAGAACAAAAATCCTTCAAGCAATTAACCAGGGCATACAGAAAATGAGGAAAAGGAAGATGTTAAATTCTGCAATATCTATGTACAGTGCAATTTTTAAGCAATTAGACAGCCACTATTATGGCAAAAGCTACTCATATGAACGAGATACTACTGTTTTGGTTTGAATAAACTAAACTCAGAGAGCCCACAAAATATTTACACTGATTGTCAGTTTCCATTTAAATAACCACTATATTTCATTGTTCGTCAAGCATACTGTGGGGGGTAGAATTTGATGTTTCTTGTTCATAGCCCTTGAAATTGCTTCAATGGTATTTGGGGTTGTTCGGCAGCACCCACCTATGAGTGAGGCTCCAATTTCGTGCCACTTGTGTACGTAAGAAACAAAATCAACATCGGATACTCCAGTAGATGCCTACAGTTTCAAAATTAAACCAGGTAATGTCATAAGCACCCTAAAATATAACAGCAATATTTATAAGATAAGAATAGATCTTCAATAAGTGGTTGTTAAAATAAAAATGAAAGAAGAACCAAACCTGAAACAAAATCCTAGATTTAAAAGATCAAAGATTTAAAAGATCAAAGGTAAAATGCAGTCCATTGTTTCTTTACAAGAAATCGTGCCCACCATGGATATACACTCACATCATAAATAGCTATAAACAGAATTGTTAATTGCACCGAGGTGCTCTACAACCCAGTATGGGAGAGATGTTGTCACATAATGTAACATAACATGACGTAACATAATGTAACATTACATAACATTACCAAAAATTAAAAGTAAATAAAAAAATTCATGTCAGCTCATAAAATAAAAAATTAAAGCCAAATGAAAAGTAATAAAAAAAATCTATGTTGACTTATAAAATAAAAAAATAAAACCACCATAGATCCATCTTAAACCCAGATCTATCAAGCACTGAGAGTGGTCGAATTTTATGAGGTGTAAATTTTTTTGTACATGTAATAACTTTAAGATAAAAAAAATTACTCAAAAAACTGGATTCCTCTCGGTGCTCAATAGAAACGGGTTGGTGCTCAATAGAAACGGGTTTAAGATGGATCTATGCTGGTATTATCTTATCCCTCAGCCAATACCAGTCATGTCAAGAACATTTCAAAACTTAAGACTCAAACCATCTACACAGCTATCAAGGTTCTATTTTCTCAATTATATTTTCTGAAGCTACATTCTTTTCTTTAAGCTACATTTTTTTCTTTAATTTATCATCGAGTATGAGAACCCATATCATGTCAAAACATTGATGTGTCTATGAAGACTTTACATGCCTAATAAGATATGTAGCTCAGGATGTATTGTAATAATTTGAATACAGAATTTATCCATGTCATGCATGTCTAACAGCTTACCACCCATTGCTTTCCATCAGCATCATATGTTTCTCCGCTATTTGGATAGACAAGTATAGGCTTCGTAGTGACCTGTATGGAAATAGATTGAACAAGAATTATATATAATTCGACTCGGTCATACAAGGCAAAAAATTCAGCATAACAATCATTAAGATGCAGACAATGTTGATCTGAAATGTATGGACCTGCAACATATACAGTCAGGATATATGAACAATATTTGAAAAACAAAAATTTAAAACTAAATTTCCAGTAAGCAATAAACTAAAATTAGTCTAGTTTATAATTAGAATGATGTTTCTTAACTAATGTGTATTGCTGGATATAAAAGTTTCCGAATTAAACTTAATGCGAATTAAACTTAATGCAAATTCCAGAAAATTAAAAGAGAAACCTACAATTTCTAGAATACGAAGGCTAATGAAAATGCTAAAAAAAAATTATTTTCGGATGGCGAGAGAGGTAAGACTAGTGCCTAAAATCAGCCTGGGCTAATGGAGTCATTTACTTCCTACCAGAAGGGCAGAAATCATCTAAAGCCATAGGATTAAAGGGCAGCCTAATGCATACTACAGAAATCAAGAAATCCTATAGTGACTGCAAATTAAAACTAAAAAGCTGCATGGAAAATAACACCTAATGTGTCGATTTTTAAGATTTAACCTAGGTTTATTTGCTTAAATTTTTCCTCGATCCAATATCTACTAATTTGAAGAAACTAGAGAAAAAAATTCTGAGCAAATAAAAGAAACATAAGGGATTTCATGCCTATATTTTTACTTTCTCTCCACCACTTAATTTATTTGCCCACTTGAATGACCATGATTATCCCTTCGAATGCACATTACTAGCTTCAATATTCAACAACTAAATCATAACGTAGCCTCTCACACACAAGAGAAACTAGAGAAAAAAATTCTGAGCAAATAAAGGAAACATAAGGGATTTGATGCCTATGTTTTTAATTTCTCTCCACCACTTAATTTATTTGCCCACTTGAATGACCATGATTATCCCTTCGAATGCACATTACTAGCTTCAATATTCAACAACTAAATCATAACGTAGCCTCTCACACGCAAGAGAAACTCTTCCCACAATATTTGTTCGAAGAAGACAATATGCAGCGGATGAGGAGGGTTTCAATGCTAAGTTCTTCAAGCACAGTCTCCCTGCTCCAAATTATTACTTGGTTGATCTCTTCAACCAAGTGGTCCGTATAGGTTTCCCACCGACTTTGGAACATCACACCATTCACCTGATACACAAATTGGGTTCCAACTCAAATCCCAACAACTATCGGATGATCATGGTGGGCCACACGTTCTCAAAGCTCTATGCTATAGTACTTCATATGAAGATTTCAGGCAAGCTTGAGAGGAGACACCTTAGAGCTAGAGGGTAGGCAGGTTTCCAACCCACTTATCAAACCATTGATCACATATTTACCGATTAGGCCATCATTGTGTTAGTTTTTCTCTATGTCGCACAAGTTTCCGGAACGCGGGAACGTAGGGAACATAGGTACGAGTATTGGATACATCTAGAGGTTTCCACCAAATTTGCAGGAAACGCCAGGTTGGGAACGTCAATAATATATATTAAAAAAATATAAAAATTAATTAAAAAAACACGAGAAGAGAAGAAACATAGAGAAAAAAAGAAACATTAACACAAATCGAATGACTTAACTTCTCCCTTGTATTACGATTGTAACTAGAACCTCTTAGTGGATGGAAATTGTAATGTCCCCTTTTTGGAAGTTTATTAAAATGCCCAATTTTCCAATTTTTTCACAATTTTGGCTCTTGACTAGTTTTAGTGTCTTGGTCTCCAAATCAGCCCAATTGCTCCCAAATCTTCAGAGAATGTGTATGACTGATATAATAACTTAATTATTATGTTCAGGGATGTATTATGGTCCTCCAATCAGTTCTGGAAGTCTATATCAAATTCTAAATAAGATAGATGAATTTACTAGCAATTTTGGGGCTCAAATCCCTCCCGGTTAATCGTCGGAATGGCTTCCCAAATGTACATAAACTCACTCAAATTTTCAAATTGAAGTAGGGGATGTGTAGAAGACATTATCAGAGACTCATATGCAGAACCAATCGAACTCCCATGGCTGTTATCACTTCCTTCAATCAGATATAAAAAACTAGTTTTGGACCCTTGGGGAAATAAGATGTAGTTTGCCCCAAATGCTATGAAATTCGACCCAATGGCCACAAATTCTCAGTTAAAGACCATGAAACCCATAATATACTTTAATGACAGTTCATTGATTCATAAATCATCAACGGTGCACACATGTATTCGGTTCCATCAAGATTGCAAGAGTTTACAACAAGGTATTGAGGAAATGGCACTGTTTCTTCAATATTGGACAATAATACATGAAATATCTTGGATTTTCGACCTGAGAGCTTTCTAAACTTAAATAACAGAGCATTTACATCAGAATACAAAATACTGGAGCAAGAGAAGCTCCCTCAAAGAGATGAATAGCTAACCAGGTGCGCCTCACTCCATAGAGCTGAAATATGGTGAGAAAACTTGAGATGAATGGAAGAACAAGCTGATATTGAGATGTCCATGAACTTCCTGTAGCCTGCACCTGCAAATAAGACTCCATTAAAGCTCCATGAAAGACCTGAGTGGCCTTTCCAAACGCCAACTAGGATGAGAATCTTTCACCCTCGAAATTGGCTTAAGCAAGAAAACTAGTTATCCACTAGCTCTCACAATTCACAAATGACAATTTCACAAATGAGCAAAAGCTTCTTCTCATGGTTGATCCCTGTATTTTATAAACATTATTAGTCTTCTAAGGTTCCAAATCCATCCATAAACCAAAGCCAAGTCGAATTGGTGTGGCTGCTCATGCTATGCCATGTGGCCTCTCTCTTCACCTTCCCTCTTCTCCCAAATTTGAGTAGGAGCCTCTTGGCCTTCTCCAACTCCCAAATTTGACCTCTAAGATGCTCTATTCAGTCCTGACATGTTAGTATGTCAGCCTTCAGATCTGACTTGTGTCATAACTGTCATAGAATCTCCATCATTGGTGTCATAGATGTCATAAATGTAAGGGGAATCTAGCCAAGTGTCCATGAAACTCCCATTTGGCTCTTCCTCTCCCATTTAAGTTACAATTCATCCCAAATTCGATCTATGAAGTATATGGACAAGTATATTAACCTCATAATCATATATTTGAAATTACAAGAGGAGGATGCCATTTCACATAGAAATTCTAGCTTGAGTGGGCCCCATAGTCTCCATGTGTATCCATTCTCCATAGCTAGATTCAAAATTACAAGAGGAGGATGACATTTAACATAGGAATTCTAGCTTGAGTGGGCCCCATAGTCTCCATGTGTATCCATTCTCCATAGCCATTTCAATTTTCTCTTGTATTTATTTAATAAGCTACATTATTAAATATTGATCCTCTTCTAATGTCTAAACATCATTTGTTATTCCAAATCTCAAAGCTTCCACCCCCAACCTAGGAAACTAGTGATTTTCCTCATTGGCGATTATTTGACTTTTGGCATCCCTTTGACAACTTTCATGAATATGGAAAATGTGATTTGGCCATTGTGACCCAATGCAAAATTTGGGACATTACAGAAATAACAATAAAATCAAGATTACCATCCACGTCATTGAATATATAAGGTAGACTCTTTCTAAAGTGGGGACATTTAGAAGTTATAGTCCCTATATTTGTGGCTATATGTGTAGATTAAGTTTTTTGTTTTGTGTCAACTCTGATTAAAATGTATTAGAATATTATATGTTTCCAAAACATTCTATGCCAAGGTATTTGCAAAGGTATATAATTATTCAAATTTAAATTATTATAAAACAAAAATCAAGATATTTTTTATTTAAATGTAATATATGAATTTAGTTTTAAAGTAAGATTTTAAACCATTTCCAATTAGTTAAAAGTTTACTTTTTATTCATAAAGTAAATAGTAAAATAAATGAATTTATTTTCTTCTATTTAATAATATATATAAAGTCAAAATAGATTTACATTTATTATTGATTAGTGATAACTGCAATTCAACGTAGGAAATAGTCAACCATATATATGTATGGTCGCAAGGAAACAGGAATGTTGGTAACAACCAACATGGCGATCATGCATGTGTGGAAGTTCCCAATGAAAGAAACGCACAAAAAGAAGTCCCCAAGTTCCCAATTTTAAAGGGTAAAAGTTCCCAATAAGTTCCCAACCATTCGGAATGGTTCCCATTGGATTGGGAAAGTTCCCTACAAGTTCCAAAGTTTCCTGGAACGTCGAAACTTCGGAAATGAGTTTCCTAAAAGCCGGGAGCGGTTCCCATGCTACATAGGTTTTTCTAGATCTTATTAGCTTGATTAGGATCTTTGTTTGAAAGAATTACAAGTACAGCTAGATGCACAAGATATAAGAGATACACAACACAAAGATTTTCACGGGGGAAACCATAAAGGAGAAAACCCCGCAAACTTCATCAGAATAGTAAGATGATCAAAAGCAGTAATAAGAAGTATTCAACAGCCATCTGTCTCTCCTCCCTTTCTCTCTCATGCGAACTTGAGAGTTTGAGGTGTATATAAATGAGGGAGAGTGCCTCCCTATTTATACCTTTTAAGTCACTGACCAAACACAAGACTAGGGCCTACTTGTCTTCCCTAACAGGGCCGACTTCTCCCAGAGAGACTCGAAATACACATTACATAATGTTACACTGGGGGATATTGCCCCGACTTACAACGAAGGTTGTACTTCAAGGTCTAGACACAATTAAGACATCTCGCAAGGGGGTAAACACATCCCCAATAGGGGTACAACAACATAAAATGATAATACACATCAGAATATCTTCTTAAGTTACAAATACATCAACACATTGAGGAGGTGTGACATCACTCTTCAAAAGTTTACTGTTGCTTCGTAGATTTTCGAAAAGCTTTTGATTTCGTTCCTCAAGAGGCCCTATTCTAGAGGCTTGAAGACATTGGAATCTCCTAGACCGTATTGACTGCCATCTTGCGCCTATATGAGTTGGTCCTTGCTTATCTCCAAACAGCTCACGGGGTTTCAAATTTCATTAGGAGTCCCATTGGGGTTAGGCAAGGATGCCCCTTGTCCCCTACCTTGTTTAGAATCTATATTGATGAGTTGGAGACCTTCCTTCACAAGCATATCCAAGACGACAATTGGTGCCTCCACCAAGTTCTGATATCTCTACTACTTTTTGTTGATGATGTGGTCCTCTTGGCCTCATCTTCAGAGGGGTTGCAAAGACAATTGGATGCTTTATCTCTTTTCTACAATCTTCAATAGTTAACAATCAACCTAGGTAAAACAAGGTTATGATCTTCAACAAGACGAAGAAGACTTTATCAAACTTTTATTTCTTCTTCAAAGGGAGGAGATTGAAATCACTAGCACCTACACATACTTGGGATCGCAATTCTCAAGGCCTTAATTTAGTTTGCGACATGCCCTTTAGCCTTAAATCAACAAGGGTTATGGATCCTTAGTCCTCCTCGATAAACAATGCTTCAAACACCACTTTTGGAACATCTCATCCAAGATGTCCCTCATGGACTCTCTTATCCAAACCACTGTTCTATATGGCTCAAATATTTGGGCGCCTTGTTTGCTTGAGTCTGATTGGGCCTCAGTTGAGAAAGTCCAGACTCTTCCCCTCCAATGCATCGTTAGGTACAAATAGACAATTTCTCAGTACATCATCCTAGTAAAGTTTGGTGCTTGACCTTTCTAACTTGAGACAGTATTCAATTTGGTCTCTTTTCTACATCACATTCGAAGCTTTTCCTACTCAGCGATAACGTGGGACTAATACTCGTACTCGACCTATTGTTCTTCAAAAACAGTTGCCTCATCTAACCTTCCAGGTTGTGCTCGAGGTTGGTTTGCAGGGGTCTTAGACCCCTTGGAGTCCGTGGGCATTCAGATGGACCAACTCCCTCCTTTTAGATATTCCTTGGATGCACCTAGGAACCTCCTACCTATTAGATAGAAGTTAAACATGATCATCAGTGATGACATTTATAGGTAGTTTATCTAGATCACTTGGGTTAACCCTCAAGGCAAGTTACACCCTAAGATGGCCTTCTACATTGAGCACTTCTTGGAGATAAGCGATGAAGTCATTATTCAACCTCAGTATACCCTCTACCATTGGTTACATGCTCTTCGCATTCCCTTGTCCAGTTCAAAGTGGGTTCTCATAGACTTCAGGTAGAAACTGACCACAAGATTGATCATTCTAAATTCTAATAGGATCTACCAAACTATGCCATCGTCTAGAGGTCGAACAGAGGGGCACTTCATCTTCCACTGCCCCATCTACTATGAGACCAAAGAGAGGTTCCACTGCCTTTTCAAGGGGACTTCGATCCTCACCAACTTCTTCAAAGGTGGTCTAAATATTCTACGTTTTCAACTTTTTTCGAGCATATTTTCTGTCTTATTTTGGTCGAAGTTACGGTTGGAAATCTTAAAATAATCTTAGAATCAAATATATTAACTATGGAAATTACATAGTTTGGGTTCCATGGGGGTATTCGAGGGTGTTGCATCCATTTATGGATTCAAAAACACAATTTAAACACTTCCAAATTTAAATTTTACCAAAAAACAATTATCGGATTCCAACCAAAACCCGTCGTAAAGTACAAAATGTAGAATAAATAGACTATACCTCAACCAGAGATGCTTGGCATTATACATACAGGAGGCCCTCAAGCTCTCAGCCCATATTTTTCATCCTTCTACTCAACCAGATTCTATTGATCAAATCACTTCCTTTTTTTATGGTGCTACCCTCAAGAAGGGGCACTAAGAGACAATTTGTTAGTAGCACAACCTTAGCCTCCAAATCAATGCAGACCCCTGGGACCTTCCCCCTTCCCCCTAGATCTTAGAGACATGACATGACCAAATCCCTCCCTATGAGTTAGACGAGACCCCCCACCCGCCTCAACGACGAGATACCTCCTCTAGACAGTAGCATAGTGGGTGGTCTAGACCTTCCCCTTGTTCTTCCTCTAAATAACATATAATATTTTGAGTTTCCTTCATTTAGCCTCAAATGTTAGGAGAGATGGATCTATTCCATGATAGACCTACCTCATCACTATTAGATTTTCTTGCTCCTAGATCTTTCACTCTGGTACATGTCCACCCTCGTGTGGCCTCCCATGCTCGAGGTCGAGGGTTTTTCATGTTTCTCATGCTTCAACATAAACTTCTCGCACTATTTACTTTACTTCACTACTTTCTACATTTTATAGGAGACTGCTTGGTATTCCTTCTTTTTAATGGCATCATTGTACTCGGCAGTCCCATTGACCTACTTTCAAGGTCATTAGTTGGACATAAATAAAATTATCATATCTTCTCTATCTCTGATGTTATTCACTCTCTCAAACACCATTACAAATGAGGGGAGCCTCTCAATTATAGAGTTCTAGGATCAACCAACTCAAATAAAATAATTAATAAGATAATAATATTAGAGTGATCAAGTTTAATATATCAAACAACAATAAAATAATATTACATGGACATGAATTGGCCATCAAATAATATAATATTCTCTCCTCAATATAATATTCTCTCCTCATGAAAGCTTCAAGATAAGTAGGGGGGCACATCCATAGAGATAATTATTTTATTTGAGTTGGTTGATCCTAGAACTCTATAACTGAGAGGCTCCCCTCATTTGTAATGGTGGTTGAGAGAGTGAATAACATTAGAGTGATCAAGTTTAATATATCAAACAACAATAAAATAATATTACATGGACATGAATTGGCCATCAAATAATATAATATTCTCTCCTCATGAAAGCTTCAAGATAAGTAGGGGGGCACATCCATAGAGAAGTGGTCCACGTCGTTACAACCACTATATAACAAATAATAAAATAATCCCAAAAAGAGTGTGATCTCCGATATTCCTCCAAAATAGCATCAGTGGCCAAAGAAAGTGTCCAAGGCTCAACAACCATCTCAAAATAGTGATACATAGAAGCATGTGCAATATGTCTACATTGACCAAGTGATGTAACCACAAAAAATTCACCATGAGAGATAGTGCTCCCTAGGAAAATGTGCAACAACCCCCAAGAAGGTAGGGTAAATTAGCTCATAGTCACTTAACCTTCAAGAAGGTAGAAACAAAGGTGTGCACAATACCAACCAAACATGCAAGTGGACCACCTAGTGGAGTGCTCCACCAAGAAAACAAATGTGTGTGAACGGAAATGAACTAATGAGGATAAAGGCGCATACATAACTAACCCTCAACCCATGTGCAAGCTTAACCAACTTTGATAGAAATGTGTGCCAAGAGATAAGGCAAAACCCTAGTCAAAGGAGGTGGCACTTGTGACCAAACATGCAAGTGGACCACCTAGTGGAGTGCTCCACCAAGAAAACAAATGTGTGTGAACGGAAATGAACTAATGAGGATAAAGGCGCATACATAACTAACCCTCAACCCATGTGCAAGCTTAACCAACTTCGATAGAAATGTGTGCCAATAAATAAGGCAAAACCCTAGTCAAAGGAGGTGGCACTTGTGAACAAGAATGAGGCTAAATATACCCCAATGAATTGGTGAGATGGTAACCAATATCAAATATTATTTTTTAATGTTGCCTCTACATGTGTGCCAAAAGGGGAGTGCTACCCTCAAGTGTTGAACCTATTCTATTGAGGGATAAGTATTTCCTCATGAATGCACTTTTTTCTTTTTCTTTTCTTTTCTTTCTTTTTTCTTCAAAAAAAATCACCTTTAGGGAATAAGGCCTCAATGAAAGTTTACGACTTTCAAATATTAATAGACCAGTAATGTAACGCTCAGCCTAAGATTTAGGCTTAATTAATTAGCAATGAGAATATCCCAAATGAGTTTTGTGTGTTCACATATGGAAACTAAGTTGCCAGAATACAGATACAAATTCACCAAATTTCAAAGTTAAAAATCAAAACCATTGGGAATCAAAGCATTAAAAATAAAGAATGAAAAGAGATATTATACTCATCTATGCTATTTAAAATGCATAGTTAATAAAATTACTAAACCTACCCACATGACCATGCACAGTTTAAAAATCATTAAACCCACCCATGCATGACCTAGACACAATTTTATGGTAATGTCGAGATGCAGCCCACAATGGAAGTTAGACGGCTATATCTTATCTATGCTATTTAAATTGCATAGCCAATAAAATGACTAAACCGATCCAAATTACCATACACTGTGAAAAATCATTAAACCTAACCACACATGACCTAGGCTCGATTTTATATGGTTTCATGGAAATATCGGGATGCAGCCTAGAGGAAATTCGAGGAAAAGACAGATCTAAAATTTGACGGCTATCGCCCTTCCCAGAGAAGCAATCGAGCCAATTTTCGGAAAATATTTTGTATTAGATACGTTTCAACAACAGATCTTAGCTAGATCCTGGTGAATTTGGATCAGATCCATGGATATCCATTGCACATGGACGTGATCCGTTTTGAATGTTTAGATAACTTTCAGGAACAGATCTTAGCAGGATCCTGGGAAATCCGGATCCGACCCGTCGATCCACGGGTTCAGCACCTCAAAGGGACGGGTCCCAAAGGAAGTGGTGACAAAATGCAATATGGAAAATGAAAGGCTAATTATGAAGGAAAAACTATATGAAAACAGATGAAATGGCTCATGCACCCTCTAAGAATGGGGATATGAAGGAATATGTATATGATGTGGATTGTACTAAGGGACAAAGTGGTAATGTGGTGTCATATGGAAGATACCTAGGAAAAATTATGAAAATGTGATGAAATGTTAGGGTGGAAAGGTGATAGGAAAACATCCCACCATAAGGACACAAACAACCAAGACCAAGACATGAACCCACCATGCAATGACCCAATGACAAGAACATCATGAGCAAGGAGAATAATAATATGGTCTTCTCAATAATGATCAACCAAAAATAAGTGCATCCAACAAGATGAAGATATGTGATATGTAGTTGAAGAGAATGAAAAGGCATGATCATTAATACCTACTAGCTCACTCAGTTAAGGTGTGGGTTTCGTTTGCAATGCAACCTGAGTTCAATACCCTTAGGGGTGACCTGGTTGGGAGGAGACACAAAATAATCCAACCATGTTAAGAGTTGGCGTGGCCTAAGCCAGGTGCAATCCCTGAGTGATTTTGATGGTTTAGATGCCACTGGGTTGTGGTTTCTTAGCCAATGGTTGAAATGCACTGGCTCCAAGTGGCAGGCATTTCTAACAAACAAACAAAAATGAAAAAGCATGATCAATTTATCATGCAAAATTTCAACGAATACCACATATGAGGATGGCATCAAGGAAAACAAAGCACCACATGATAATGCCAATTATATGAAACTGGTCCATGGAAATTCCATAGGTGTCATCTTATTAGGTGTTATGAAATGGTCCTATGATACCCCATACAATATATGGTGTAACAAGAGGCAAAGTAGAGATAAGTTAAAAGACTTTAGAAGGAAGTCGGTGACTAGTAGAATATAAGCATTGGAGAAATGAAGTAGAAGAGTGGTTCCCTAGAGCAAAAGGGATGAGATTGGAGGTGAAATAGGTAAAAATGGGATTTCAAACTCTAACTAGGTAGAAAACCCCTCCAACTCCTTCACGTTCCAATTCTCTTGTTGGTTAACTGGAAGTTTTTTCTTGATCAAACAAAAGAGTATTTCAGTAGACACTTCTAAGGCTCAAAATAAACGAACCCAACCAAGTATGTGGCGAGTCAAGACAAAGCTGAATATTTGACTCTACACCAAGTCGGAACCAAAGACCTCAAAGAAGCTTAAAGAAAAGATGAACCTAGATGACTACAATGTATCCAAGCAAAAGAGTTTGGATGCAAAACAATCTAGTTTTCTATAGACTTTGATGCCTAAGCACATTGAAGATCAAACGATTAAAAAAATGGTTTTAAAACAACTTGGAGATAGTAGATGCGAAGGAGAATACTGCTTTGAAGGCCAGTTTGTAGAAATTGGCAAATGCATCAAATAAGTTCCTTCTTCCTCCTAAGCATGAGAATTGTGACTTGATCCTTGTGAAGTCTCAATCAAACAAATGAAAGCTACTACTAAAGAGAGTGCAACCTATGTAAAGTTCTCAAAAGTCAATGCCAAACTCAGGGAGAGCACAAGTACTTTGAAAGCAACAATCAGAGACCTTCGATCAGAGAAATCACAATTGCAGCAAACCCTCCATCGATAGCATCAGCATCAAAGTGAGTTGGACAAGGAAGTTGAATAGATGATAATGGATACAAATATTAGACAACGATAAAATCTTGAGCAATAGCAGCATAATCTTTTGATAGATGCTTCTCGTCTCCCAATGCAACAAGTGTAGCCCTTTCCAATATGAAAATTTATTCAATGAAGTAATGTTGACTTACAACATTTAACTAATCCAGCTCTTTCGAATAAATAAGTCACAAGTGAGCGGCATATATGCTGCCAAAATCACCCAAGACTTGCACCTGGCCCCAAACACAATAAATGGCCAGCTAGCATGAGTGCCCCGGAGTCCGACTCCAAGGGGTGAACATGTTGCTAAAGGGTTTGAGCCTTGGTGGAGGGAACATAACCACCCTTGCTTCACCAACCAACCAAGCCCCTGTTGACAACATAGGAGCGTATTGAGGTTGTGAAGCCTCTGGTTACCAGCCTGAGATTGGCAAATGCCACTCTAGAGCTCTGTTAGGAAGAAGACCACCAAGAAGCACAAGTATGCAATCAAATTTATGAGCGTATACAACATGAGATTTCAACACTACATAAAGCATGTTTGACTTATGCAAAATTGGTCGACATATTGTAGATCTTTCATGAGCAATTAAGAGATTTATCATCCCTTAATCTTGGAAGATCAATAATCCTGTCATGAGAATGATGTGTACATCATATGACAACAATGAAGTTCAAATATTGTTTCCCGTTGCATCAATACAAACCACTATTACTCACTTGGCATCTTATGTAACCGGGAATGCACACAGGGTCATGATGTACTCATTCTAAAACTTGGAAGCCTTCCAAAATGAGTTACCTTGCAAAGTTTGATGAAGCATCAGTTGTTTTGGTTGGGAGATTCTATAACAAAGAATGGACACTATTAATTTAAGTTTACTAATTTAACCACCTTACTAATTTGACTTAACAAGCTAACAGGAATAAGGATGGAAAACCTTGAGTGTTTTGAATGTCATTTAGAAGCTGTTGCTATCTTCATTTTTTTTCAAAATTCTAGATCCTTCCCATTAGTGAACATAATCCATTCCAAAAAGATGTGAAGCCATTGTAGCATTGTGTTTATAACTAATTTTTTTAAATGTCTTAATCTGATTTCTCTTAGCGTATTTTTCTCCAATTCTTCGATCCTGGTTTCCTAGGAGAATTTTAATCATTCACATTTTTAGGATTAGCAAATTCAATTCTACTTAACCTCCCTAGGAGATATTAGGTCAATTTCCTTAGAACTTATTGCACCCTCCATTCATTTCCTTGCTCACATTCTCAAGGTTCTTTAATTCCCTGTTACTTCGACAGATTTAAAAATTAATCTTTATCATTACAGATTTTCTTTGGTCTTGGATGTTAGATGTACATCCACTCGCATCCTGAGCCCAAGATATAATCAAGAGGCCATATCATATTTAATGATTAAGGAAAAGAAGAGAAGGCTGGGGGGGAGAAATAGTCGTGCAGAGGATATAAGTTGTACGCTCATCTTTATCAGATCACCATGAACCTCATTACTGGTAAGTCGTTATGTGGCACATTTTACTTTCCAATTGCTGTAATACACCCATTTACCTTCCACTCTGCATTCCTATAAAGTGACAAATTTTCCCAAGGAACAAAAACAACTCTTCTTACCTTAATGCATGCTTGAAATTTCAGCAGAAATGGCGTACCCATGTTTTCTTTCGAAAAATTCACATAGGCACCTAATATTGTTGAAGCGGATCTTCTGCAACTACCATCAACTACTCGCACCTCTTTTCACTTGCCAATCATTGTAATTTATTCTATTTGACTCTCATTCTGCATTCCTATAGAATGACAGATCTATGTAGTATGAGGCAACAAGCATGCTGCACAGCACTCCCTCCTTTATTACATGTACATTAGTAGAAATAGTTTATCCACATTAGCTTTTAGCTACTCACATGGGTTCTGCGATATTGTTCCATCAGATCTTCTGCAATTACAATCAATTTCTTGGCAAAATTATATTTGTTTACCCAAGATCTCCTCTGTAAAGAGGCATGCTCTTCAAGAGATTCAATTTGATGGAATACGGCTGTTATCTGTTAAATTTTCAATTCATGGTAAGCAGACATACACTCCTATAAACCCTAGGTAACTTAAAACTGTTTAACCTATCAAAACTGCAAGTAAGAATGCTAGATCTGCAAACACATCGATAACTCAAAACACTGAACAGCTAGCTAAGAATCGAGCACACTAATCCACAGCACTCAATCACATTGTTTATTAACACCAAAACATAAAAACTACATAGCAACTCACTTGCCAAATCTCTAAGACATATCTCAATGATCTTCCCCTGTCTCTCCTTTACAGAATAGGAGAGAATTAGAGTTTACATGCATGTGGCTGCCCAAGTAAGAAGCCTAATTTGACTGTATAAAGCCAAACCCTACCTAGAATAGTGCACCCAGCTTGCATGAGAAACATGTGTATATTAGTGTGACCACTGGAGAAGAGTAAATGCATGTGCGAGTGTTTCTTCTGTATCCTTGGAAACAGTGCCATATATAATTCTGGCAAAACACCCTAACCCGTGCACTTTTCTAAATCTGGAAAAACCTCTAACCTGTGCACTTTAGCTAAATCTGGAAAAGCTAAACTAAAATAAGAAAAGCAATTCTCTAATCCTGGAAATTGTCTGAGGCCACTATCACTGTCCACATAACTGTTGTGCACCTCCTCAACACCGATGTGCCCTCAACCAATGCACCTATATGCTGCACACAGGAACCAAGATACTGTTGCTACAGAATCCGCTCATCATACTGCACGACAACACTGTTATCACTGCCATGCCTCTACTGTCATCATGACTGTACAGAGCTGCTGAAGCACTCCATGCTGAAGGAGATTCAACTTTGGAGAAACCAGTTACAGTGAAAGAAATCAAGGCCGAAAAGGGGCATATGCCTGCAACATGAATGGTATTTTTCCTTTACCCTATATTCTGCTTTACAAAGTTCCTTTTTCATGAATAAATGAAGAAAATTTGCTTGTTCCTCAACAGACCCACAAAGAAGCAAAAAAAAAGACCTCTGTTCCATTTACATAATCATGAAAAGTGAACTTTTAGCCACCGACACAAGGCCGTCTTTCAGACTTTCAGCATTAACAATATATTGCCAATATTGAGAAAACAAATCACAGGTCAAAATTTGATCAGCCTACAATATAGAACATAGAAAAGGAAAAATGCGCCACTTTGTGACAAGGCCAAAAACCAAATTCAATAGAACAGTAAGATTTATGAAACTTCTCTAGGTTGTTAAGCAGCAAAACCAATTCAGGATGATGAGTAGAGTATGTCCTCTTCATACATGTTATGTATTTCATCAGTTTTCTGATTTTTGCTGTATATTTAAATATGGGATCATGATTGACAGATTCCTGAGAGAACATGAAAAATATACAGCTTACAACAGACAACTTATGACTAATTTCATTCTAAAAGTTGTTTCCTTGTCAATTTTTGGGATTTGACATCAAACATTGATATCATCATTTAAAAAAACATAGAAAATGAAGGGACCCGGTTTCATGAATCAGAGGAAAAGAATGCTACCTTCTGAATGGAAAGGATCAGTCCATGAATAAAACGAGGTGGGGTACAATTGATGCCAACAGCAACCACGTTTGTACATGAATCAGCTAAGGTAGCACAATCTGTCAGGGAGTCTCCACTAACTACATTCACACCATCTTTGGAGTTGAAGGAAAACCAAGCTGGTATTTGGATATCATTTTCTTCAAGCAATTCAATGTAAGCCTGAAACGAAAAAAATAATTTTATTACAAAAAATAACATATGAAGCCAAAAGTATTCACTATTCACACTAAAAGCCAAAAAAATATAACTTTTCTTGGTTTCATATATTCTACATCCTATGATAAATATAAATCCAAATTTCAAAAGGAGAATGTGCTTTTCATGCATAGTTGCATAAATCCAATTGCCAGTATAAATATATTTATCCACTTTAACATTTTCCTAATTTCAAGGAAACATCAAACCAAGGACAATGAGAAGAAACTTGTAAACAAAAATTCAAGAAACAGAAACATTTGCAGTTGAAATTGATCAAATAAACTAGCTAACAAGTAGCAGTCAAATGAGGATCAATAAGAAATAATCATTTCCATCAGATAAGATTACCCACAGAAATGTTACAAGGCATAAGTCATTTCTGTGCAAACATTTAAACTTACATTGTGTTGAATTACACTCTAAACAGAGAGAACAGGGTCAACCAAGGAAAGATAGTCAGAAACAGTGTTATGAAGTTGTCATTATATAAGCACGTTAAACCTTCCTAATCTCATATAAATAATCAACTCTCGATTCTTTCGGGGAGTAATCATACTCTTTTCTGTCTCTACTATAGCTTCTGGTATTACAACTCACAAAATACCTATTCAATCCATGTCATATATGTTGGGATCTATAAGGATCAACAGAAGAATCGATGAAACCAAATTTCACCCTAATTCTGAAATAACCTCCTCACAAGTTTGTTAGGAGAGACAGGTCTAGTGCACTAGAGTGCAAATGCAAAAACCAAGCACAAGTGCTGAAATAGAAACACACAAGTGTGGCCAAGAGAAAAGTGTCAAAAATAAGTGTCGTCAAGCTACAACACTTGGTATTTCAGATCAAGAAGATCACAAGATGAGACGATGTAAATGAGAACTTGAGTTGTGCATTTATACACAACTCAAGTGAGGCATCCCTTCAAGAGGGGGTTATGGACACATAAAACAAGGGTACACAGCCAAAGAGGGTTATTGAGCCAACATATCAAGTTTGAATAGGATGGCCTTAACCATAAACTTAGTATATAATAAATGAAATAAAATATGCTCATAGCTATAATTACAAGTATGTAATGATTATACAAAGCTCAAGGGGTTAGCCCAACTCGTTGTCACCAATCTTGTTGGGCATTTGACTAGTTCAATGCCAACAAGTGCCCAGTTCGAATCTCCCTAGGTGAGGCACACCAGTCCACACCGACATGTTTACTAGGGATGTCATCTATGAATATGAAGAAACGTCCCTTGGGTTTTCCCCTAAAGTTTTCCTTGGAAAAAAAGTACAAAATGATACAAATGAATGTGTTGTGACCACATGTACAAACTACGCCAATAATTCTAACACCCCCCCCCCTCCCCTCCTTGAGCTAAATAGGGGGCCATGGAGAGAAGTTATTACAATACAATATTACAAAATTTACGTCCCCCCTTAAGGTTGAGCAGAGGCCCAGATCACCCCACCCCCTCAACTCCACATCACTCCATAAAACCATCAAGATCATCAACCACTAACACTGAGCTCTACAGAGAATTAGGTGGGAGATGTAGTTTGGAAAGAACATCAAAATACTAAGTGATGGCCCATAGTGGAGAAGATTCTTCCTAATAGTACTCAAATGGGCCAACAAGAAACTCAACTACATCAAATTCATTTTAAAAACAATTGGCAATCTAAGCAAGAAAGTCTCAAGGTGGAGAAGATTCTTCCTAATAACATGTGGATGGACAAGCAAGAAACTCTATTGCATCAACAAGAGTGGAGATATCGTAGTTAGGTATAGGCCTTGACCTATCTAAAGGAAGAGTAATTAGTGCGAGTAAATCATGCAAGCTATCACCATCATCATTGAATAATGAGGTCAAAATGTTAGGATCATCTGTGACATGAGCATTGGATAAACGACTAACAAGAGCATTGTCATTTGCAACATGGGGAATGGATGCGCCATTGACAAGGGTATCCTAAAAAAAGTGAAGAGACATCTACAATAGCAAGAATGGATGAGTCATCAATAGGGTCCACATCTTCCATAGGAGTGTACCCAAATTCTATAGAAGTACTTGAAAAAGTACTCGTCAATGTAAAGAGAGGACCAACATCATACTACAAAGGAGAAGGGTCCATTAAAACATGGCAAGAATCATCCAGAAGAGGGCCTACATGGTGATGGAAAGTAGTATGAATTAAAGAAGCATGTTGAGATCCATCTAAAGAATCTTTTGAAAGAAGTAATAGGAGAGATCTTGGCAGACCATGAGTAGGAACCTCGTCAAAAATCCCCTCTCCATATTCAATGGTCAACCATTATGTGATTGGTGGGATCATAAAGTCGGAATCCTTGAAAAGTTTCACTATAGCCAACCAAAGTGCGATAGGAGTCTAGAGATGTTGATGTGTTTCACCTTGCATCAGGGGCATGGGCCCATCCACTTGATGCAAAGCTTCTTAAATGTCAAATAGAAGTTTTGTTGCCATACCATTTCTCATGAGAAGTCATGACTCATACCTATGAATCATGATAGCACAAGTAGGTGTTCTATTGATGATAGGGGTTGCACAAACCACTGCCTCTCCCCACAATGAAAGCTTCATTTTCTTAGAAAAGAGAAATCTCCATGGTATCCCTATTCTTTCGTTCTGCAACTCCAATTTAATGTGGAGTGTAAGGAATGGTTCTTGCCAAGAGATGCTCTAAGATATGAGAAATCACTAGAAAGCATAGCTAATATATTCACCTCCACCATCAATCCTGAGTCACTTGATCTTCTTACAAGAGATTTTAATTCCCAAAACTTTCCGAACACTTCATCCTTAATATTTAATGATGTATAATAGTGTATACCCAAAGAAAGTGGGAGAAATCATCAATGAAGGAGAGGAAGCACTTAGCTCCTCCAAAAGGAGATGTCAACAAATATTACTATGAAATCAATGCGAAAGGCTAGGTAGCTCACCTCGCTTTGTCCTTAGGAAAGGACTCTTAATAATGTTTCCCCATTACACACCATTACAAGCAACACTAGGCAATTCAATCTGTGAAAGTTCATCAACAATAAGAAGACTCATATCTCACAAATAACCAAAGTTGGTATGACCAAGATGTTGGTGCCATAGCATAATAGTGTCATCAGTTTTTCCACCATAGCAACAAACCCTTTCCTTTGTTAGGAAGGGGTCTTCCCCAACTTGTACATATGATCAAATTCGTCAAAATATTTAGAGGCAACCACTTTGAAATCATCATTCATGTCCTTTATAACCCATCAATCTAGGCAAAATTCCACTTTGTTATTGGTATGTGTAATGCGGTAGATCAAAAGAAGATTTGGTCCAACACCTAGAACATGAAGAACATCTCCAAAGTTAGTTTTATTAATGATGACATCACCACAACCTCCAACTTGTATGGTTGAACTATTACCAATAACCACTTTCTCTCCACTATATTGCAATGTATAATTTAAGACAAGATGTTCATGTATGATCATGTGTCGAGTATCTCCAGAATCAACAATTCACTCTTGCTAAGAGAGGACTAAAGTGCAGTTTGTACTACTAGTTGTGCACTATGAGAAGATCAAGCATTCTCATCAAATGATCTTTGGTGGTTATTGTAGATCTTGCAAGCTCTTCAATCATCTAAAGAGGAGCAAGGCAATACTTGAAGGGATAGCCCTCCTTATGATGGTAGCCAGATATGACTCTTTTCTTCTTGGAGGAATTCAAATATTCCCCCTTATTCCAATCGAACTCATATTTAAAAGGGGTAGAGACAACATTTGGATGGGCTTGAGCTCAAGGGTTGATTTGTTAGAATTATTAGTGTAATTTGTACATATGGCCATGGCTCATGTATCGTTATTACTTGTAATTATGGCTAACGCCATATACTTTTTTCTTTTATTCTATTACTAGATATGGTCAAGACCGACCTAGTCAAACTTGATAAGTAGGCTCATTAACCCTCTTCAAGTGTGTGCTCCGCCTCTTATGGGTCCATAAGCCCCTCTTGAAGCAACACCTCCCATCTTGCAAGGACACTTTAAAATGTGTGTAAATACACAACTCAAACTCTCATTCGTATCATCTCATCTTTTAATCTTCTTAATCTCTCTTATGAAGTTTTTTATGCCTTAGGGTTTGGCATTCTCTTGTGCTTGCAATTTCTTTCTTTTACGTGTACTTATGCATTTCTTATGTATCACAGTTGTACTTGGGCATATTTTTCTCTCTCTAGTGCACTAAGATTAGCTCCCTCTATCACACTTGTAATTCAATTACTACAAAGTTTGGGTTTGTTTTGGTCCCATTCAATTTTCTTCTTTCATTTGTAAGTCTCATTCCCTGCTTTCATTTGTGAATCTCAACAAAATCACCCATATTCCTCAAAGTAGTTTGATGCTCAATAAGATTGGAGAAAACCTCCTCAAGAGGAGTTATATCATCCTCAACAAATAAAGAAATGCTATAGAACATATGTGTAGAAGATTTGAATGTTGGAGAGAGATTATTGCACTGCAGTCTGAGAGTAGTGAGGTGCTCTACAACCTAGCATGATAGAGATGTTGTCATGTACATGGTTAACACTTACATGTCAGCTTTAAAAAATATATTACTTATAGTAAATAATAATAATATTATATGTTAGTGAAATATAGATAAAAATAAAATTATCTCTATATATGAAAGAGAGAGAATTGATATTTACACCTAACATAAAAAATGCTATATAGAGAGTTAGAGAGATAAAAGGAGTGGTCCATATTTAAATAAAAAATAAAAATACTATAAATATAATATTTACATAAAAATATGATTGCACCTTTCTTCATCTATTCCTACACTTAGTTCCATTTTAAATAATCAAACAGTTTACACTTCAAGAATTTCGATCCCTCTCAGTGCTTGATAGATCCAAAGTTATAATGCATCTATGTTAGCCTTCAGTTTTTAAACCTTGCAATATACTCCTCAAGTGTGTCGAAGTCACCCATCTTGAGATTAGTAAGTTCAACTTCAATTCAATTGACCTCAGTAGTATTCACCATTCCAAAGAGAGGTTTGACGATATCATATATTCCTTTGCACCTTTGTTATCCTTCATATTGTGAATAAGATTAGGCTTCAGTCTTGACATAAAGAGTGATCAACCCAAGAGTTTTTTCCTTCTTCAAACATATGAGGTCATAATTGTTATCATCTTCAGCAAGTGGCCTCGCCAAGTACATCCATAGACCTTTACTTCCAAGTAGGGTAGTGATTTGATCTATCGAATAATGATATTTGGTTTGACAACAACCTAATAGAGGCTCCTTATGGAATGAAGAATGTAGAAATTCACCTTTATAGATCCAATTGATACAAAACCCTAGGCAACCCTAGGAATGAAAATGTTACCCTTAAAGAAGGGTGAAAAGAGCCATAAAAACACCTTAGAAGAAAGGAACAACCCTAGATTAGGGTTTATCCTTATACAAACCTTAGAATAAATGATCCAAGATAACCCTAGTTCTGCATTGTAACAAAAATGCCACTAGCTAATGTTAGAGTTTGCACTTTAATTCATATTTGTTAGATCTTAAATCTAATGTAATAGGATCACGGAAAGATAGACAAGCATAACACAAAAGAAAAACACAAAGAATTTTATCCTAGGAAACCACTAGGGAGAAAACCCAACAACTTCTTCTGTACAGATTTGTCACTTAGTACAATGTCAAACAAAGATAGAAAAACGAAAGATAAGATGACTTCTACAACTTCTTCTTCTTCTTCTTCTTCCCTAGCGAACTTGCTTGTGATTGTTGTGTGTCCAAATGAGGTTGATATTTGGGCAAAAGTAATATGCACTAAAGCAACGTTATTTGGAGCCGAATTCGAACTTCCCCCACCTCGTTCCCGAAATGGCAACATTACAATCTAAATTCCATGTCAAGAGTGATACAACACCTCAGAGATAAGGAAGGAGGGAGACTCCCTATTTATACTCTTCATGTGAGTGACCTAAAACCCTAACTGGGCCAACTTCTCCTAGGGAGGCTCAAAAATACATTTTACAATCTTTCTTTTGGGGACTATTGCCCCGACTTACAATGGAGGTTTTACCTCGATATGATTACATGACCAAGTACATCAACAACATCTCCAATCGGAGGTAAAACATCTCCGAAAGGAGGTACAATAATAATAATAGTATAACAAATATACAATAAGAATATCTTCCGAAGTTACATTTTCAACAACACTCCCTCTTAAAAAGGAAGGTATTCTTCTGACACGGTCATCACCATGAATGCACATCAACATCATCGATGGACATCGTCATCACTGCAGCAACAACTCTCATCTCGTTGACCATTGACTAGTGACATCTCTTGAATCTATACGTCATGAGAAGTTCTACAGAGCCAACCCTATTTCATGCTAGATGTAGGCCTAGAGCCCATCTAGGACTTCACCATCTCTACAAGCAAGCCATCAAGTAGGTACAGCCAGGATCACACACCTGCACCTCCTATTTTCATCGTCGTATCCAAATCATCTCATCATCTCATGTGGAGAGCAGCCTAGGCGCCTATATCATGTCCCTCGAACAACCTGCGTCTTCCACCCAGTGGAGATCAGCCCAGGAACATCTGCGTCTTCTTAACATGTGGAGAGCAGCCCAGGAGCATCCTGCGTCTTCCTGACATGTAGAGAGAAGCCCAGATGTATTACGTCCCTCGATCAACCTACGTCTTCTTGACATGTGGAGAGCATCCCAAGAGTATCTGTGTCTTCCACTCAATGGAGAGCACCCCAAATCTCCTATGTCTTCCTGAAATGTAGAGAGCATCCCAGGAACATTCACGTCTTCCACCCAATGGAGAGCAGCCCAGATGTATTATGACCCTCGTACCACATGTGTCTTCTTGACATGTGGAGAGCAACCCAAGAGCATCTGCGTCTTCCACCCAGTGGAGAGAATCCCAGACCTCTTGCATCTTCCTAACATGTAGAGAGCAACCCAAGTGCACCTACATCTCCCAAACATGTCACATCACTCCCTCTTTCGAGGAACATCGATCTAGATAACTCCAAGCTTCTCCCTAGAGTACTCGAACTTCACTCTTGCTAACGACTTGGTCAATACATCGGTTGTCTACTCATTTGTCGCCACATATTGGAGCTTCACTGCTCCTCTCTGCACCATATCCCGGATATAGTGATACTTGATCTCAATATACTTCAACTTGTCAAGGAACATTAGATTCTCGGACAACTTCACACAACTCTGGTTGTCACAGAAGATACAAGTCGCCTCTAACTTGAGATCAAACAAATCTAATAGTAGCTTTCAAAGCCATATTGCCTCACAACTAATTGAACAAGCTGCAATGTATTTTGCTTCAGTTGTATTCAATGCCACGCTTGACTGCTTCCTGCTAAACCATGAGATCATAGCTATATTTCCCCATCCACATACGGGGATTAATTAATGGGTGGGAGAACTGACTAATCAAGATCCCAAATTGAAGCAACATCTGGAATTGCTCTTCCTATTTGTGGCACTGCCTACCCAATCCAAATCAACATAACCATGTAGGTTAATCTTCTGATCCGTCGCATACTTGAGCACATACTCAATCGTACCCTTCAAGCACCTCAACACGTGCTTTGCCACAACGATGTGAACACGTCCCGGCTCCACCATGTACTGGCTCAAAGTCTTCACCGCAAAGCAAATATCTAGCCTTATGTTTGTCAAGTATATCAACGAACCGATCATCTTCCTGTAGACTATGGCATCAACTGTCTCTAAAGTAGGATCACACAACAACTTCAAGTTTGATGCCAACAGTGTAGTTATATCCTTGCAATCCAATGCCTCGAACCACTTCAGGATCTCGACCGCATATTTTCCTTGGCTAAGGAAAATCTCCTCTGGATTCTGCCACACCTCTAATCTCAAGAATCATGTCAAGATTCTCGAACTCTGAAATCTGATGTAGTCACTCCCTCTGAAGTGGAGCGTGCCATCCTCCCTCTATATTTCGTACTCTCTACATCGGGACATTCTGTACTAGAGTGACTGGTAGTCTCCTCTGTTGCTAATCATCTATGTTGTCTCTCAAGGTCCTCCATCTCGAACTTTGTTGAAAGTTCCTCTTGCACCCATCTATGAGCTTCTCGTCCCATGTAGGATTCATCTTCAACCTTGTAGCAAAGGTTGAGATCTCCATCACTCTAGGTGATCCTGAAGCTCCTCATGTAATTGTATGTGCTATCCCATGGGTTCCTTACGAGCCTGTACAAAGCCTTTTATACACATGTGGTTCTCCATAGAGAGTCCCGAGTCCTGGATGTTGCTTGATATGTACTTCTACTTCACTAAGGAAGTATATCTGATTAATGGAGCTAGTGTCTCTCCATAATTGACTCCCTCTTTCTGAGGAAAACCACAAACTTTGCTTTGTATTTCTTGATGTTGCCATCTGTTGCATGCTTGATCTTGTAGATCCTCTTGGAAGACACTACAGACTTCCCTTCAGGTTTCGAAACCACATCTTAGACATCATTCTTTATGATTTACTGGTACTCTTTGATCATAGCATCCTTCCATTCTTTCTTCTCGGTTGCTTCTTCATAGCTGGAAAGCTTTGCATCAATGATGCCACAAAGTAGTGCCACATAGCTAGAGTATGATCTCGGTACCTTGCTCTCTCTAGAAGTCCCATCTGGAGCACCATATCTCTCTGCATCTTGGATAGCTTCTCGTGCCCATGTTGGTCTTCTCTTATAAGAGTTATTCTCACAAGTTGGATCTACATGTCTCTGTGGTTCTGTCATGTCATGGTCTTCATGATCTTCTTGGATTATCTCTTCCATAGTTGTATCTTTGGTTCTGGGAACTTCGGTTTCTTCAATGTGGAATTGTCTTGACTTGTTGTAAGTTGAGTCTTCATCGAAGGTAACATCCCAGCTGGTCTCTATATTCTTGAATCCTGGAAAGTATATTCTGTATGCTTTTGATGCGTCACTGTATCCCACAAATATGCCCTTCTTTCCTGAAGGATCTAGTTTTGTTCTCCTTTCATTTGGAATGTGTATGTACACAGGGAAACCAAATATTTTGAGATGGCTGAATTTTGGTTTCTATCCTAAGAAAGCTTCTTTTGGAGCCTTGTAATCCAAGACACGGTGAGGTGTTCTGTTTTGTACATACACGACTGTTCTTGCTTCTTTTGCCCATAGGTGCATTAGAAGGTCTTGGTCATGAAGCATCGCCTTTGCTACTTCCATTATCGTTTTGTTCTTCCTTTCTGCAATGCCATTTTGTTGAGGATTGTAGGGAGTGCTCATCTCCCTCTTAATGCCAGATTATCTACATAGGTCTTTGAACTCTTCTGAAG
>LPNX010988121.1:138738-205849 GCA_001517045.1 Pseudotsuga menziesii
TTTTGAGAGTGGTTCCAACCTCATCAGACTTCATATGCAAAAAGTAGAATTTTAGATCCCATTCAGAATTCAACAGATTTAATAGTTTTCAGGATTTCAAGATTGCAACAATTCCATTGGATTTTATCAAATATGAGGGTATAGGATTAGCATTTAATCAAGCACATTAACCCCTCTATGTACCTTGATGTTGGTGGCATTAATTGTTGAAATATTTTATCATGACCTTAATAAAAATGTACTCTTCACTCATTAAGCATGGGAAGTTTCAACAAAATTGTAGAGTGTTGACTAATGTCATTGGAGGATCAACTTTGAGATTCAAGGTCGAGACAAGGGCTAGATCCTAGAGGAGGGGGGCATAGGGTGCTATTGATGAATAGGATCCCAATATAGGAAATCATTGTTATGATATTTAGTTATGGGAGGAGATAACTCACATTAGTTTCCACCTCAACCCCATTACCTTCCACTATAGCCCAAGTAGTTGGAGCTTCCAATTTGACGCCTAACTCATCCAAAGCACCTACACGACCCCCTACTGCTTCCAGAGGAAGAGTGGTGCCCCTTGCCAATAAAAGGGGTCGAGCGGATCGATGATTCCTACTATTTATCATTGTACTATGTAGTATCTAGATGCCTAATGAGTCATGATGATTCATCTCTTGAAAGACATTTATTTTGATCATTTGATGTGATTTTCTATCATTCCATCAGGAACATATTTCAGTATTTTCAGTTTATAAACAATATGTGATCATGATCCACCATTTGACATCTTATGCATCTTATATATTAGTTTTATTTTCATATTATGTAGCAATGTGTTTATTTGATGTTTTTGTTGCTTTAAATGTTAAAATTTTGAAAAAAATGGTTATTTTAGTATTTTTTTATGCTTTACGACATTTCCTGATATTTTCGCCGTTGTTGCCGATAAGTTACATTTCGGACCCTCAGCAATATATTCGTCGACACGATATATGTAACTATGGTTAATTGATCTCCTCCAAGAGGAGACTACATCAACATGAGAAGACCTTTTTTATGAATATTTGAGAAGACTGGAGCATTTAAAAGAGGACCCAGTACTTAATGGTTGAGTCACGAGGACTTAAGCCAAAATCTCTTGAAATACCCTAAGGGTTCTAGGGAACATGTGGCCCATGAAGACCAAGAGGGGATAGAGTTTAGCCCAAGATGATTTGTCTAAGCCTTCATGAGAAATTAGAAGAGGAGCTTTTAATGATCTAAGTTGCTTCTAAGACAACCAAAAAATAATCTTCCTTATATATGATGATGTACTTGAGATGGCATGTGTGGACCATGGAGACCAAGAGAAGGGGCTAAGAATGTGCCTTAAGATGACTTGCTTAAGAAGAGATGGTTATATAGCCCTAATAAAGTGTTAAAAGCCCACAATGAAATCACAAGAACCCTAACTAAAGTATTTTATATTATTTGTTGACTCCTTGACTTATGGAGGTTAACCCTTGGATTACTCAATGGTAAAATATAAATAAAGAACCCTCTCAAGTGATCACAACACATCAAATTATCATTATGTCTGACTGAAAAATACATTCATGGGATTCTAAGTTGGTATTGTCCTTCTCTCTTTAAATTTGGAGGCCTTATTCATCTTTGAAGGCATTCGTAGGCCTTTGGAAGGCTACAACAGATCCCTAGGGATTGTTTGAGGGTTAACTACAAGCCCTAGAGGGAAACGGCAGGTCAAAACAAGTGATAGAAGGATACCACAGGCCTGATCAAGCTAGAGCATGGTTACGTTGGGTTGATAGCAGGAAGCAGCATGCAGAATTGAGGTCAGTGCAGAGAGAGCAGGCCCTAAAGGGCTCTAATCTAATCATTTTCGGCTACGACAGATAGGGTGAGGCCCTAGAGGGCTCCGAACTGATCACTAGAAGTCAAAGCAAGCTCATTGTCAACCATCTTAGGCTGACGACAAGGCACAAAACCTCAATGCTGACCACCATAAGCTGACGGTTGGGCTAAGAACACTAACGCAAGCCATTACAAGATTAGACAAGCGCTATAGGGTTAGATCAGCGCTGATGTCTTCATTTGAAGGGCTTACATCAATAGGCAACCCTTCACCTATCTCTCCTCGCATTTTATCTTCTGTTTATGTTGATATGTGTGCCCTAGAATGCCTTACAGTGTCTTCTATAAGTAGATATGGGCTCTCACAGGCATCCCACAGGTAGATCATGCTCTCACTTCATCTAATCAGGGCTATCATCATCAGAGTTGATGTCATATTGAATAGATTTTACATCCGCTGAAAAGATAAGTACTTGGTCCCTCTGATTGTATTTACCTTTATGTGTGAGAAGGGTTTGATGTTCATGGTCACTTGATGTATACTTGTTCTTCTATTAAAGAATCTATCATAAGAAAGGTGGCTAGGTTTTTTTCCCTTGGGAGGAGAGAGGGTTTTTTCTTGTAAAAATCATGGTGTCTACTATGCATGTTTATTGTGATGTGATCTACTTACTTTCTGCTCTATTTAGTTTACTGTTACAACTGCTTAATGTCAAACTACTCATAAATATGGTTGATACTTTCATGGTTAATTATGCTAAAGAAATTTTAAAATGCACTCATAATTACCAACTTATGAAAGTATTTAAAATTCAACTCCTAGTATATAATAAATGAAATAAAATATGGTCGTAGCCATAATTACAAGTACAAAATAAAACATATGAATGGGTCGTGGACATGTATAGATTACACCAATAATTTAAACATTGCACGAGGTTTTCCTTCATAGTGATACTTTGCTTGGCCTGCAAAGCTATGTTTGATGATTAGGACATTAGGTAATCATCAAACATAGCACAGCACAGCCTGAGTGGGCCTAATGGTTAAGAACATATGTTATTGGTGATTTTTCTTAGCAGTATCAAGAGCCATTCTCTTAGCAGAATGGGGACACCTGGAATAGGACCATGGTGTGGACTCAACCTAGAATTGAGTGATCATTCTGTTGAATGATGATATCTGGTCCTTGACCATGATATGGACCCAGCTCTGCCCTAGTGGGACTCAACCTTGTGTTGAGTGACCATTATGTTGAATGTTAGACATATGGTCCGGGACCACGATGTGGACCAGTCTAGTACTGGTAGACTCAGCTTAGTTCAGAGTAGCCATTCCTTTGAATGGGAGCACCTGGTGAGTTACCAGGCCTCAGCCCGGGGCTGAGGGCCATTCTCTTGGAGAATGGAGGCGCTTGGTTTGTTACCAAGTATTTGTTGATGTATTTGTAACTTCGGAATGTATTCACTTATGTATTTCATATAATGTATTTGATTGGTCCTCGATGTTCCCATAGGGAGAATCAATAATGTAAACCAGTGTTATCGAAACCGGACCGGAACCGGCAAAACCGGTCGATCTGACCGGTTTACAAGGTTGGTCGGTCCGGTCAGCAAAAAAAAATCATAAAACCATATTTTTTTCCAAACCAGGTACGAAACCGGTCAAAACCGGCCAAACTGGCCGGTCTAGACTAGGGACTCATGAAACTCAATTTTTTTTTTTAAACTAGAAAATAAAACTTTGCTCATGTACTTTGGAGCCTCTTTGTTAATGTACTTTGGTTCAAAACCTCAAAGATGTATTGCACTAGGTGCTATTTTGGATATTTGCACCCGTATTTGTTATATATATGAGAAACTTTGCATATTTCTGTAATAATGGTTTGGATTCATATGTATGCACATGAATATATATGTTTTTTACAAAATATGAATATTTTATGTATTTTTTAGTCAGCCGGTTTTTTACCCGATTTTTTGCCGGTTCCGATCCAATTCACATTTTGGGCTTCGCCGGTTCGATGACCGGTCCAGTTTCGATAACATTGATGTAAACAAGTCATGTAAAGTCATAGAGGTTAACCCTCATTGTTGATCAGGGGTTAAAGTCCCTGCAATTGTGGGGCACTGGGGTTATTAGACTCTCCTAGAGAAGTCGGCCCTGGTAAGTTATTGTCAAGTCCGAAACTAGTATAAATAGAGAGTGAGCCTCTCTATTTATCACACAGTCACTCACACTCAGTTGTAGCGCATGAGTGAGAGAGGAGGAGTTGGGATAAGAGAGAGAACAGCTGTCGGAGATCATCTTACTGTCTTTGGGTTTTACTGCTGCCATTGGTGCTTATTCTATCTCTGAGGAAGTTGTAGGGTTTTTTCCTTTATGGTTTCCCCAAGGAAAATCTCTGTGTCTATTGTCTCTTGTGATTGATTGTTGTGCATGTTATTCTCTCAGATAAGATCCTACGATAATACTGTCTAAATTGATAAAAATCTAACATGGTATCAGAGCTAACCTGAGAAGAAGACACTGTGCAGCTGCAGAAACTAGGGCTTCTTACTTTTTGGGTCTCTCTCCACAATCCATCAGCAAAGGAGGCTAGGATGAACCTCCATTGAAGGGCGCATCTTTCTGTCGAAGTAGAATCTGATTCTGAGCACTTTCAGTTTTTGACCTACCACTACATCGAGAAATTAGGGCTTTTCATTGAAGAGGAATTTTTGAGTGAGCCCAGGCTAAGATTACTCTCCTCCTCAAAATCGAAGTTTAGAGACAAAAATCGAGGTTTTTGGTTGGATAGAACTCCGGGAAAGTCAAACCCTAATCTGCCCTAGAACCAAAAAACCAGCACTATAGAAGATCAGCTCCATATCCAGTTTTCAGCTTCTCAAATTGGTAAGATCTAAATCGTTTGTATTTCCATTTGAGGTTCTCAGTTAAGATGTCTCATCACACCAAGCTTGATGAAAAGCTTGAGGGAGATAATAACTTCCGAGCTTGGAAGTATAGAATCTCCCTGGTCCTGGAAGAAAATGAGTTGGACTCTTACATCAGTGAAGAGGTTCCAGTTCCAGAGGAAGATGAGGCTAAGGCCTTACACAAAAAGGAATTGGTCATGGCTAAGAGGATTATTGCTGATTCTATCAAGGATCACCTCATACCACAGGTGTCCTCCCTAAAGACACCTAAAGCAATGTTTGATACCCTGACCAAGTTGTTTGAAGGAAAGAACATAAATCGGAAGATGACTTTGAGGAACCAGTTGAAGAATGTGAAGATCCAGAATGCGGAGATCATACAGTCATACTTTACAAGGGTCTCCCAGATCAAAGAACAACTTGAAGCAGTGGATGAAGAAGTGGAGAATGCAAAGATTGTGATGACCACCTTGAATGGTCTCCCTAGGCCATGGGACTCCTTCATTCAAGGGATTTGTGCTAGAAGAAAGCTAGTCACCTTCAATAGACTATGGGAGGAATGCTCACAAGAAGAAGCTCGAATAGTAGCCCGACAAGAAAAGATGGGAAGTGAAGATCAAGCTCTCACAGTACACTCCAAGAAAAGCAAAAGGGACTGTCATCATCCCAAAGGTAAGCATTATAACCAAAAATATAACTCTAGAAAATATAACAAAGATATATCTAAATACAGATGCTTTACATGTGATGAAAGAGGACACTTTGCAAGAGATTGTCCCAAGAATAGGAATAGCTCTCACAAGAAGAAAGGAAACAAGAGAAGATATCATGCTTATGTTGCAGAGGATGATGAACCTTCCATAAAGAGAATCAAACAAGAAAGTGATGGTTCTTCAAGTGATGAAGAATATGTTTTGATTTCCGCTCTCACAAGAACTATCACACATGGAAGATATGATTGGGTTATAATGATTGGCTTATAGACAGTGGGGCTTCCAAACATATGACAGGATTCAAAGAATCCTTTGTGAAACTGTCCGAACATGAGTCACCTCACAAGGTGAAACTTGGGGATGACTACCAATATCCAATAAAAGGTAGTGGTGAATCCTCCTATAAGCTAAACTCTGGAAAGTCTATGAAGATGAAGGATGTCTTGTTTGTACCAGGACTAAAGAAGAATCTCCTCTCCATATCTGCATTGGATGCAAAAGGCATAAGGGTTGCATTTGTAGATGGCCAAGTTCTTATGTGGCCAAAGGGAAATACTATAAATGATGCAGTTGTGATTGGAGAGCAAGAGGGAGGATTATACAAGCTAAAGGGCCAGCCAAAACAAGCCTTGGTCCATGACTCAGTAGAGCCAAATGAACTTTGGCATAGAAGGCTCGCACATGTGCACTATAGAGCACTACCACTTGCGAGCAAAGCGGTTGAAAGTCTTCCAGAAATACAGACAAAACATGACGGTGTATGCAAAGGATGTGCGAAAGGAAAGAACACAAAGAAGACATTTCCAAGTAGTGAGAGCAAGGCAAAAGGAATCTTGGAAATCATCCACTCCGATGTATGCGGTCCGATGTCATCCAGTTCATTAAGTGGGTATGTATACTATGTTTCTTTCATTGATGATTTTTCTAGGAAGACATGGATATACTTCTTGAAGAACAAAGATGAAGTATTCAGAAAGTTCAAGGAATTCAAAGCCTTGATCGAGAACCACACAGAAAAGAAGATCAAAACTTTTCGATCGGACAATGGCGAAGAATTCACATCAAACGAATTCAAAGAGTTATGCAAAGATTCAAGGATTAAGAGGGAGTTGACCACTCCATATAATCCACAACAGAATGGGGTTGTAGAAAGGAAGAATAGAACGATCATGGAAGCTACAAGGGCAATGCTTCATGATCAAGGTCTTCCCATGCATCTATGGGCAAAAGCTGCCAGGACAGCAATGTATGTACAAAACCGTACTCCACACAGAGTACTCGAGAACAAGACACCTGAAGAAGTTTTTTCCGGCAAGAAACCAGAGGTCAACCATCTCAGAATATTCGGTTGTCCAATGTACATACACATTCCAAAAGAAAAGTGGACAAAGTTAGATCCTTCCGGAAAGAAGGGTGTATTTGTGGGATATAGTGAAAGCTCGAAAGCTTACAGAATATACTTCCCAGGATTCAAGAAGATCGACATTAATAGAGACGTAACATTTGACGAAGACTCAGCTTACAACAAATCCAGAAAGAGACCGGTTGAAGACTCTGAAGAAACAGAAGTACCCAGAATTCAAGATACAACTATGAACGATGCAAATCAAGATGAAGATCGAGAAATAGAAGAACCCCAGGAACCTGTAGATCCACCCCAAGAGAAGAATTCTCACAAGAGGAAACCTACATGGGTACGAGAGGCTATCCAAGGTGCAGAAAGATATGGGGCTCCAGAAGAAATGCATAGAGAGAGGAAAAGAACTAGGTCTTGCTCCGATTATGTAACCCGATTATGTGACATCATTGATAAAGAACCTTCCAACTATGAAGAAGCAGTAGAGAAGAAAAAATGGAAGGATGCTATGATCAAGGAGTACCAGTCGATCATGAAGAATGATGTCTGGGATGTTGTCCCTAGACCGGAGGGGAAGTCTGTTCTGACTTCCAAGTGGATCTACAAGATCAAGCATGCTGCAGATGGTAGCATAGAGAAACACAAAGCAAGATTTGTGGTTCGTGGCTTCTCCCAGAAAGAAGGAATAGATTATGAAGAAACTTTTGCACCTGTAGCAAGATACACTTCCATCAGATCAGTACTTGCTTTGGCTATAGTAATGAAATGGAAGATACAACAGATGGATGTCAAGACTGCTTTCTTGAATGGTGCAGTGGAAGAGGAAGTGTATGTGGAGCAGCCACTCGGTTTTGAGACACATGACAAGGAGACTCATGTGTGTAAATTGAAGAAAGCCCTGTATGGTTTGAAACAGGCACCCAAGACATGGTACGGCAGAATTGACAGCTTCCTATCCAGTTTGGGCTTTACTAAGAGTAAAGCAGATTCCAACCTTTACCACAAGGTTGAAGAAGGGAACCCAGTGATACTCCTACTGTATGTAGATGATCTGTTTGTAATAGGTGTGGATGGGTTGATTGTTGATACAAAGAGGAAGCTTGCTGCCGAGTTCGAGATGAAGGACTTGGGTATGATGCACTACTTTCTAGGCATGGAGGTGTGGCAGAGTACAGATGGAATCTCCCTGGGACAAGGGAAGTATGCAGTAGAGATCCTGAAGAGGTTCGGGATGATGGACCACAAGGTCATGACCACACCTATGGCATCGAACCTGAAGCTATTGAGTGAAGCTTCATCAGAGTCGGTTGATGCTACGATGTATCGTCAGATGATTGGGTCCTTCATGTACCTGACGAATATAAGACCGGATATTTGCTTTGCTGTGAACACATTGAGCCAGTTCCTGACGGATCCAAGACATGTTCACCTGATTGCTGCAAAGTATATTCTGAGGTACCTGAAGGGTACAGTTGCTTATGGGCTCAAGTATGAGGCGAATCTGAAGATTGATCTGGAAGGTTATGTTGATTCAGATTGGGCAGGCAATGCCTTCGATAGGAAGAGCACTTCAAGGTGTTGCTTCAGTATGGGATCAGGTGTGATCTCTTGGTTTAGCAGGAAGTAGTCTTGCGTGGCACTGAGTACAACGGAAGCAGAGTATGTCGCAGCTTGTTCGGCTAGTTGTGAGGCAGTGTGGACAAGGAAGCTACTATCTGATTTATTTGATCTCCAGTTGGATGTTACTTGTATATATTGCGACAACCAGAGTTGTGTGAAGTTGTCGAAGAACCTGGTGTTCCATGACAAGTCGAAGCATATCGAGATCAAATATCATTGTATCAGGGATATGGTGCAAAGACGAGCAGTGAAGCTCCAGTATGTTGCGACGGACGAGCAGATAGCTGATGTGTTGACCAAGCCATTGGCTAGAGTGAAGTTTGAGTTCTTCAGGGAGAAGCTTGGTGTTCTCCAAATCGAGGTTCCTTCCAAGAGGAAGTGATGAGTCCGAGAGCCTTTCTGACATGGTGGTAGGAGGGGCCTCCCATGGTCAGATGTAAGTGCAGAGCCTTTCTAACATGGTGGCAGGCTAGGCCTCCCATGGTCAGATATAAGTGCTGAGCCTTTTTGACATGGTGGCAGGCTGGGCCTCCCATGGTCAGATATAAGTGCTGAGCCTTTCCGACATGGTGGCAAGCTGGGCCTCCCATGGTCGAATGTGAGTGTTGGGCCTTTTTGACATGGTGGCAGGCTGGGCCTCCCATGGTCAGATATAAGTGCTGGACGAGCCTTTCTGACATGGTGGCAGGCTGGACCTCCCATGGTCAGATGTGAGTGTTGGGCCTTTCTGACATGGTGGTGGACGTGTTCCTCCCATGGTCAAATGTGAGTGTTGGGCGTGCCTTTCTGACATGGTGGGGTGGATGTGCTCCTCCCATGGTCAGATGTAAGTGTTGGGCAGGCCTTTCTGATTGGGTCAAATATAAGTGTTGAAGACAATAAAGACCTACATGGAGGCTAGGCCTACAACCAGCATGAAAAAGGGTTGACTCTGTGGAACTTCCTATGATGAGTAGAATTGAGAGATAGCACCAGTTGATAGAGATAGCGAAAGCAGTGATGATGATGATCCAGTGATGATCTAGTTTCGATGATGATCCATTGATGATCCAGCTTCGATGATGATCCAGTGAAGATCCAGTTTCGATGATGATCTAATGATGATCTAGCTTCGATGATGATCCAGTGATGATCCAACTTTGATGATGATCCAGTGATGATCTAGCATTGATGATGATCCAGACTTGATCCAAAGAAGAAGACTTGTGCCGATGAATTGTGTCAAGAGAATACCTTCCTAGTTAAGAGGGAGTGTTGATGTATTTGTAACTTCGGAATGTATTCACATATGTATTTCATATATTGTATTTGATTAGTCCCCGATGTTCCTATCGGGCGAATCAATAATGTAAACAAGTCATGTAGAGTCGTAGAGGTTAACCCTCCTTGTTGATTAGGGGTTAAAGTCCCCGCAGTTGTGGGGCACTAGGGTTATTAGACTCTCCTAGAGAAGTCGCCCTGGTAAGTTATTGTCAAGTTGGAAACTAGTATAAATAGAGAGTGAGCCTCTCTATTTATCACACAGTCACTCACACTCAGTTGTAGCGCATGAGTGAGAGAGAAGGCGCTAGGATAAGAGAGAGAACAGCTGTCGGAGATCATGTTACTGTCTTTGGGTTTAACTGCTGCCATTGGTGCTTATTCTATCTTTGAGGAAGGTGCACGGTTTTCTCCTTTATGGTTTCCCCGAGGAAATTCTGTGTCTATTGTCTATTGTCTCTTGTGATTGATTGCTATGCATGTTATTCTCTCAGATAAGATCCTAAGATAATACTGTCTAAATTGATAAAAATCTAACAGTATTTGACCTAGTTTCAAATTATGCAACCTATGGTTGAGGCACCTGGTTTGTTACCAAGAATGCACTATAAGCCCTAGACTGGGTCTAGGCATGTGTGACACTCTGACCCTTGATCAATGGGCTTTGCGATCTTCTCCAAGCTTTAGCTACCCTTGGCTAAGACACCCTAGTACCTGATCTTGATGTCACACAGAGTGTGAGATAAAAGCATTAGTAATTCTCTCAGTTTATGATGATGTACTTTGAGTGGTGATAAAAGACCACGTTGACCACAAGTGATGACCACAGGGGCACTTGAAGAAGGCTAAAGCAAAAGTCAAAAATACATGAAGGCACTTAGTACCACTAAGGTGTAAAAGTGAAAGTACAAAAAGACCTTTAACACCACTGAAGGCAAAAGTCAAAATTAGAAAAGAATAAAATAATATTATTTTGAGATTTCTAATTTTGGTCCACTTACAGGTGACTCAAAGGATATAAAAGAAGATCAATCCATTTCATTATTACACAAACACACTTGCTCTCACAGGTACAGCTGCTCAATCAGGTGATCTTACAGTTTTGAAAAAGAAGGTTCTTATGATTGTGGCCTAGCATGGATAAGTCTAGCTAGGGCATCATCATTCATGTGAAGACAAAGCCTAAGGTAGGGTTTTACAGCTGCAAGTTCATCTTCAGTCTTTAGCTAGGGTTTTCCCCAAACCCTCCTTCTCAGCAGCAAAACCTCTTCCGAGCAGCTTTCCGTTCACCGAGCAGCCTTCTCTTCTTCACGGGATGCCCGCATCTCCTCTCGGGCAGCACTTTGAGGGCTCGGCCCTTCCCTTTCTAACCTCGGGCAACTAGGAGCAGCAGGCCGTGAGGGCTAGGGCCTATTGCAAACCCACGGGCAGCCCGTAGGGCATACCCGGATGGGTGTTGCTGCTGCCCTGAACCCTCGGGCAGCCCCAGGCAAACCCGTGAGGGTTTCGGGTAGCAGCCCAGAGCCCGTGAGAGCTGCCGGGTCTGTACAGACCCTCTGGGCAGCTCACGGGCAGGCCCTAAAGGGCCCTGGTCAGGGATGTCTACCCTTCAGGCAGCAGCACAGCTGCATAGCAGAACTCGGGCAGCAGCAGAGCAGCAATTTTTTGGGCAGCCATGCAGAAGAAAAAATCAGGCAGGGCAGCCATACAGCAAACAGGCAGGAGAGAGAAGAAACTGGGCAGCTGACAGGTACGAGCAGGGCAGATCCAGGCAGGCACAGAAGTTTTCCAGGCAGCCTGTTAATAAACAGGAGAGAAAAATTAGGGCAGCAAAAGCCCTAATTTGTGAAAAAGCCAATTTGGCATTTTTTGTGTAAATTGGAAAATTGATCTTCTGAAATTGTGGTTTAACCCTGTTGGGGTTTGTGGAACTGTTTGAAGAATTTCAGTCATCTCATTTATGAGATGAATTACTTATGCTTTTGGGGTTTTTGTCCTGTAAAGGTTTCCCCGTGAAAAATTCTTGTGTCCAATGTGTTGATGTGATAAATGTTGTTTACTGCACTTATCATTTGTTTATGTTAGTCTGCAAATTTTAAAAGTATCATGCTAATGCTAAAAATTCAACAGTTATCTCATTGGAAGTCGCATTTTCAATTCCAGAAAGGGGTAGGGTCTCCACATGTTAAGCAAGCTGTTGTTTGCAGATATTTGTGTGGGGCTGGAAAGGTATCAGCAACCTCATGCTCGCTAACAGGCTCAAGAGTGGGGTGATCTGTATTTCCCAGGCGGACATCAATGCCCAAAATCTTTCCACAGAAAAAGTATAAGATGACCTAGTGCCCTTCCCAGAACAGAAATAACCAGCATGGTCAATCCACTCTACCCAAATGCATCCTTCGGAGTCACAAACCGATATTTACCCTCATTCACAATAAAGGAGTACATTAACTGTGCAGGAAGGATCAGCCAGCGAGATCTCTAACTTTATGAACCTGGTCAAGTACTTTCACCACTAGAACTTCACTTTGGGATGAGCATTGAGAGTCACGAAAGTGAGAAATTATCCAAATAAGAACTCTGTTCAGTATCATTTAAGCCAAATGTGACAAGAGGGTCATTGAAAGATTTTAGAGTGGCATACCTGAGCCTCCAACTTGTTAGGTATTGTTTCAAAAGCTATTAAATCAGCTCCGGAATCTGCAAGAACTTGCACTCGTCTACGATGGAAATCTTTTAAAGCATCTACTGTCATACCAGGTCCATAATCACCACTACAAGTCACATAAATCCAACATAAACCAGACCACGTTAAGTGTATTGTTTTACTTGTCTCCTGATGGCCAATCCAAAAATTCACCCTAATGGCATTCTAAACTAAACAAACTGGCAGAAGAAGTTGGCATGAAAGTTAATAAGTATATATGCATAAACTCTCACCTGTATTCAGAACCATCTGCCAGGTAAGCCCCATAACTTCCCACAGAGGCTGCCACTAATATAGGTCTAACGTTTGGAATTTGAGCAGGATCATCGCTACCATTTAAAATTTCTGCACACTTTTCCCAAAACTGTTCACGTGCTTCACAGGCAATCTCGACACTCCTACGCAACAGAGCCTCCCCCTCTGTTATAGATAAGCCTTTTGATTCAAATCCTTGAATAGTTGCCTGTTTGGAGTCAAATTACAGTAATTAGGAATTGAAAGAAGCAGCTTAACATCAAAAAAGAAAAATTTTAAAAAAAAATTTGTATATTGAATGCAGAGATGGTGAAAAAAACATCAACTCACCTGGTATGATGCTGTGATTATGATCTCTGCACCAGCTTCAAGATATTCTCGGTGAACCTAACCCATTACAACAGATTAAAATTGATCTTTAAAATCACCGCAGATAAAAAACAAAGTATATTATTCTTACAATTTTTGTTTTAGAGTTTCGAAAAGAAGCAATAGACCCAAAAAAATGCAAGTATCAGTAACTTAACCATACTCACAACTAGATACTGAAACAAGTCTCAAATAAATTCTACAAAAGATTTGAACTTCGAACAACATGAAATATTCGAATAACTTTCAATGCTTATCAAGTTGAAGTCTAATTCATTTAGTGATACTTGGAGATGGGTTATTGACATATTATGCACCAGATTAATAATAGATTGGTTAACATAGCAACAAGGTTCATATTAATTTGTGAAACATTGATTTGGATACACATAATCTACTTACTCAGAGCATGAGAGCACAATGTTGAAATTTACACGTAAAATCAAGTTAGAAACCAGCACTACCAATGAAGCTTACCTATGGAAGACAAGACAAGAAAATACTATGTGGAAAATACATGAGAATCCAGCAATCCAATAGACTAATCAAAAGTCCATGAATGGAGCCCACTCTTCTACAAGAAAGGATTCCAATCAAGATCTCTATGTGGTTGGGATGAACTGAATCAACAGTTCTCTTCTCCTGCCGCATGGTTTAACCCAGTTTCTCTTCCACTCATGGCTTGAAGAAGGCCAATCCTTGGGAACCAACCACTCTATTGAGCCTGGCCCAGAACATATTCGCATTCTCAAATCCAATTCCAAATTCAGTGCAGCTCATCACCACTGATGAGTAAACTGCATGAGAACATTAATGTATTTGTGTTTGTGTCATTGCATCAGCCCTGGGGTAAAATGTACTTTTTAATATTTTTGGTAGCTACTGATCTAAGGTTGAATTAAATGTTACAGGACTGATTATGATTCTATTTATCCTTTATAAAATGCTATTTACATGACTGATATTTTTACAGTACCTTTTGAATGACATATGCAAGTATACTATGAGGTTATTGGTATTGCTTGGGTACTTCTTAATCTCTATTGATATGAAAGGTGTTTTTATGTTTGTCATTAAATGTTGAAAGCTATTCCTAAGTGATACTTGGAAGAAGGTAAAACCAGAACCATATTGCTGCCTCTTTATATCAGACCTGCAAAAGGCAACAACAAACCATAAAAGTGGTCATTAGTTAGTTGCATTACACTTGTTAAAAGGGTACCTAATTACCGTTTGGGAGGCTGGTGTTTAATGGTTGAGCTGGTAAATTGTAAGCAATAGGACTGTTTGTAATTAAGACTGATTGAATGAACCTTTTCTTTATCAAGCTGGCTACTATTAGATAGACTATCCCTTTGGATTGGAATCATTGTGAGTGCTTGTATTACTTGATGATTGAATTGAAAATGCTAAGGTAAGTGTTGCTATTAATGTCATTACTACTGATATACTGTGATTTGATGCTGACGTAACATTGTATGCACTTGTTAGAAGGTCACTAAATATCACACTAATCTGCTAATCTATTTGGCAACAAATGTTGCACAACCTACTTGCTGATATAACATTACGATGTGGCCTATTTATCTATGCACAATCACTTGTTAGATACTGTTCTAATGCTAATCTCAGATGCTTAAAGATAAGTGATAACTGATTGAACTTGGAACCATATTGTTCACAGCTAAACTCATTAACTACACTCGAATGTTGTTTATTTCAAACTATTGCCTAACCATAATTATATTTATACATGTCTTCTTCATTCTCGGTTTGACTCCATAAAGGCACCGATCTTTACATAAGGTTGTCGAAGGTATTTGGCGTAATTATCTATTGGTGTTCCATAAGGGCTCCCCCTTGGAGGTTACAACACTCCGAAGAAGTCAAGGATTTGTGATCGAGGTGACATTAGGTCACGAGTCTATGCATGTGCTTACTGGGCATTTGCCCTGCTAGTTTACCCAATAAAGTTTTTGGCGCCGTTGCCGGGGACCTCAAATTGTTGAGGGGACTTATCTGGGCAAGAACGTCACTGTTGGTAAGTCTTAAGTCTGTGTTTACATGATTGCATATATTTTTCTAGAAAGGACTAATCTTGCAAGCTTATCTAGCGACTCCACAAAGAACTCAACCCATCAATCAGGTATGCTTTTGTTATGTACTTGGGTGAGATTTGTTTAACCTGACAAGTCTCTCCTGGAGACTCCACTGAAAAAAAAAATCAAAACAAGTGCTTTGCAAGAACAAGACCAAGAGGTATGCTTTGCTTTGTTGTTTCATAAAATTTTGTTAAAGGCTAACTTTGTAGGCAACTCCACTAAAAAAAAGATAAAGAAGTTCAAAGCGAGCATTCTCGAGCAGAAGATATGGGGATTCTCGAGCCATTTGACTTCTCAAACATTCCAGGGTACCCAAATAAGTTTGACAAGCATCGTTGTTTTAAATCTATTCTGACATTCCACAAGGGTGAAGATACCATTACAGCACACGTTACGAACTTCAAAGTAGTTCTTGTGGCATGGGATATCAAAGACGAGGATACCATGATGTAGCTATTTGTAATGTCCCTCGTTCTAAGGGGGAACAAGGATGTGGACGCTTGGTATGAAGGACTCCCTCCTAAGGAGATATCTTCTTTTCAGCAACTGGTTGAGGCATTCCACGATCAGTGTGATTCCAATACTAAGAAATAAATCCTAAAGATTATAAAGGACGAGCATACAGATATTGATGAACATGTCTCAAAAGAGCATGAAGCACTCCTTGATGACAAAGTATGATGAAGATCAACGTTTGGAAGGTTTGCTTGAAGAAGCCATTGTTGAAGACATCATGGCCCTTATGTCCGAAGATGAAGGGATTCCTAAAGACGAAAGTGAAATTTATCCAGAAAATGAAGACCAAGAATCCCTCAGTGAAGAAACCGAAGAATTGGTGAGTTCTCTATATCCTTGGGTTACATTTTCTAGTGATATTTTGGCTCTCTTGGAAAAAAATAACAGGTTTATAGAACACAACAATTACTGGAAGTTCTTTGGTCCATCGGTATACAATTCTTCAAGACTTTGCAACATCATAGTGGACCCTCTCCCTTACACATGTTTGGGAGAAGAAGTTTTCTCTGCTAGTAATGAAAAATGGATTAACCCTTTTGTTGCTTTGCTTAATGATGGGGTAGTGCAAGATGTGGTCCCTGTTTCTGATTGCCATATGCAGTCGATGATATCTCCAAACCAGTATTTCTAGCACTGTATTGCGACAGGTTGTACAGAAGTCGATCAGTGCATGGTATCCCTTAATCAACAGAATTCTTCAAGAAGTTTTGAGCCATTTATGTCTATTGTCAGTAAGTTTCCAATGATCCATCTCATCAGAACCCCTCCAAGTATGTGGACAGGTATGTTATTCATTTTGCATTATTAAAATGTTTATTATTTATCTTTTCGTATGAAATGTGAAAGCATGAATTATGTGATTGACAATTTCAAAATTTCAAAAATCATTTGGGATACTAACATGATCACTACAAAGATGAACAAGGTATTTGTGTATCCAAAGAAGTATTCAAGCCGATGCAGGGATAGGTTACAAATACCATGTGAAGGTTTGCGAGGGCCACCCTTGCAAATGCCCTCCCAAGTTCAAAATCATCCAACTAGTTTCAGGCAAAAAAACATTTTAGTACAGATATCTGATGAGGATGGCCCATACATAAGCCCGATAGAAGCATGGATAGATTATCTTGTGAAAGCAATCCTTCTTCGTGGCATGAATTTCAAGCCTTTCGAATTCCCAAGCTCTTGCATCGTTCAGTTTTCCATCCGACAAAGATCTCGATATCTACTCGACACATTGTCAATGAGATCTTATCATGGATTGTCTCTAAAGACAAAGGAAAGGGATCAAATATGAATTGCTCACTCAGCTGGCTACATTGGTGGTATGATTTCACTTAACCCATTTTGATTACCATGTTTAGCATAGGTAGGGTTAGTTTCATTTGAGTTAGGCATATACTGTTACCTTTGCATTACATTGTTGTTCCTCATGTTTAGTTACTTGCATGTATGAGCAAGGCACGACAAAACTGTCTACCTCATGATGCATTTGATTCACTTGGATATTTGATGTGAGTGTAGGTCTACAGGTACCCAAAAGATTCACAGGATCTCAAGCACTCCTGGGAAGTGCACTCGTCCCGCAATTGGAGCCTATGTTACGCAGTACCAGTACCAATGCACCTTCAGATGTTACCCAAGGAGAGGGGTCATTCTTTTTTTCAGGACCATGATGGGGGTATTATCAGCACCTCTTGAGGGGTGGTTATGGCCGGACCCTTTGATTCTTCTTTTAGGAGTATTATGGCTTAGTGGCATTGTTGATTGCCCTTTGTTGGGGTTTTTAACCCTATGGTTGGTGTACGGGGATCCTAGGGGCAGATCACTAGCTTAGAAGGACCCACTTGCTTTCTACTCCAGCGACAGTTCTTTTAGCTATGAGGCTATTGCCTCCTCTTCCAGTCACCTGACACACCCTTCCTAGTCCTCTTTCAGCATAGCACTCCTCTCTTGGGCATTTTCCAGTGATGACATCATCTCTTCATCCAAGTCATACTGCTTGATTTGGGGGGGCATTGAGGGATTATCAACATTGTTGAGGTTAGAAAGGGCATGATGGCCCTCCATCCTACTTAGTTCAGCCTTTAATTCGGAGTAATTTGCTCATTTTTAGCTATTTTAGTCATTTTTGGGTAAACTCTAGGGAAAATGCCCCATGTTACCCACAAATTTGATTATTTTATATTATTTTATGTTTTAATTTTAAGATGATATTTTATAATTTCAAATTGACATTTTAAGGCATGTGGGACTAGTTTATTTGTAAAAAATGAGTGTGAGAACATATAAATAGATCTCCTCACTTCATTTTCAAATCACAACTTATGGGAAAAAACTCGATATGTACTTTTTTACCCAAGAAAGCCTCTTGGAAGTGATGCACACCTCTTGGAGTCTCTGCTCTTGTGGATGAAAGTTGGACGAATTCTTTGGTTATGCTCATGCTTGGTGTATGCTTGGATTTGTTGGACAACACATAGCTCAAGTAAGTCAAAGATTTTGTCTTCTTGGTGTAAGGTAGGTGAACTTTTGTCTCTTGAATGGTTGAATGGTAGCCCTAGGCATGCATTTTGCTGGAATAGGACCTTTTATCTACCTTCTATCCTCTATGCATGGTGAAAAACACTCCCACAAGGAGGTTTTCCCTAGTTTAGCCTTGGATCTCCAATTTTTGCCCTAGATTAAGCTCTCGTAACAAACCCTAGAGGTTGTTACAAGAAGCCTTAATTTAGTAGACAAGGAGAAAGAACTCCAAGAAAAAGGTTGGTCACCTTCCTCTAAAGCTAAGGTTTAAGGGTATCATCCATAAAAACCCTAAGCTGTCATCCTTCGCTAAAATTATTCTTGCATATTCATGTGTAAATATTGCATTTCATGGTAAATTAGGGCATTTAATTAGGTTTGTAATTTTATTTTTGAAACCCTAAAAAATTAAAGAATTAAATTTTTCCAATTTTTTACCTTCCTAAAATTTCGGCCCTTCCTCCTAAACATTCGGCTAACCTTCTTTGTCCCTAGAAACCCTAGGGCGGAATTTTAGGAGCCCTAAAAATCCCAAAAATCAATTAAAATCGTAAAAAGCCCTAAAACAGTCCAAAACAAACCTAACCCTGACTGCTACCCCTCAAAACCCTCGGTCTTCCTCAATAGGGACTCGGCCTAGTTTAGGGAGCCTTTCATCCCTCTTTGGCAGCCCTTAACATGTTGTAGCAGCCCTCTTTAAACCACTGTTTGAGGTCTGCAATTTATTGCAGACTGTCATCCTCTTTGGCAGTCTTTCCTTCCCTCTACAGCCCCTCTTTACCTTCATCCCAGGTCTGCAAAATTCACAGCCTATGCATTCATCTCTGCTGCCCTAAAACCTGCTGCATAAGATATCAAAAGAAAAACACAAAAGGTTAGCAAAGGAGTACGTAAAACAATCGCTTTATGAAGGCTAAGATGACAGAGTTGGTTTGCTACTGATCTAAGGTTGAATTAAATGTTACAGGACTGATTATGATTCTATTTATCCTTTATAAAATGCTATTACATGACTGATATTTTTACAGTACCTTTTGAATGACATATGCAAGTGTACTATGAGGTTATTGGTATTGCTTGGGTACTTCTTAATGTCTATTGATATGAAAGGTGTTTTTATGTTTGTCATTAAATATTGAATGTTATTTCTAAGTGATACTTGGAAGAGGGTAAAACCAAAACCATACTGGTGCCTCTTTATATCAGACCTGCAAAAGACAACAACAAACCACAAAAGTGGTCATTAGTTAGTCACATTACACTTGTCAAAAGGGTATCTAATTACCGTTTGGGAGGCTCGTGTTTAATGGTTGAATTAAATAATTGAGCTGGTAAATTGTAAGCTACAGAACAGTTTGTAATTAAGGCTAATTGAATGAACCTTTTCTTTATCGAGCTGGCTACTATTGGATAGACTATCCCTTGGAATTGGAATCATTGCAAGTGCTTGTATTACTTGATGATTGAATTGAAAATGCTAACGTAAGTGCTGCTATTAATGCCATTACTACTTATATACTGTCATTTGATGCTGATGTAATATTGTATGCACTTGTTAGAAGGTCACTAATTATCATACTAATCTGCTAATCTATTTGGCAACGATTGTTGCACAACCTACTTGTTAATATAACATTAGGATGTGGCCTATTTACCTATGCACATTCACTTCTTAGATATTGTTCAAATGCTAATCTCAGATGCTTAAAGATAAGTGATAACTGATTGAACTTGGAACCATATTGTCCACAGCTAAACTCATTAACTACACTTGAATGCTGTTTATTTCAAACTATTGTCTAACCATAATAATATGTATACATGTCTTCTTCATTCTCGGTTTGACTCCATAAAGGCACCGATCTTTACATAAGGTTGTGGAAGGTATTTGGCATAATTATCTATAGGTATTCCATAAGGGTTCTCCCCTTGGAGGTTCCGACTCTCCGAAGAAGTCAAGGATTTGTGATTGAGGTGACATTAGGTCACGGGTCTATGCATGTGCTTACTGGGCATTGGCCCTGCTAGTTTGCCCGGTAACAGTCACCAATGAAGTACTCAAAAATAACAAATGCCAGTGGAACAGTAAGATAAATGAAACAGGCTAAGCAAAAAGGCAGTGCAATAAGTTTGAACAAACCTACAAGCTACAGAATAAGCAGAAAACGCAAGCATGCGGTGATCCAAGCAGCATTTGGAAAGGCCATTTTATAAGTTAGAATTAACATAAAATATTTTAAGATCTTAAAAGACCTGGCAAATTTTAAGAACAATGCAAAAGGAAATAACTGTGGGTAGTGAAAGCTAGGGTCTGGAACTTGAGATGTTGTGGTGCTCATACAGTATACTTTCTTGCTGGTACTTCCCTTTTCGGCATTTACCAGCCATCCCCTCTGATTATCTGGTAAGTATTGATCATTATTGACCACACTTCCTGCCATGCATCTGAGATCCCTTTATGGCTCAATCAGGGCCCGATTACAGATCATCTGATCTGCCTGCTACTCTGGTTACCCACAGTAATTTTGAGTTTGACAAACAAGTAAACAATGGCACCCCAAAAGAGACCTGGAAATATGTATCCAAGATGTAGGTAATGAAAAGTTAAAACAACTCTGATGAATTTCTCAATGACATTTACTTTTCAGAATGTGAAGTTATCTGTCACGCGTATAAGTAGCAAACACTCCTGGAGTGTACTTGTTGGCTTCATTCCTCCCAAGGACATGATCCAGGCCTGGATGGAGATATGGGAACCACTTGACTGGCAATGCCAAAGTACTAGAAGCCTGACTAAAGCCCTTTTTCTGTTTTATTTTCATGAAAAGTCTACATGTGAAGTTATCGCTTCTCACCACCCTCGGTTATTCAGAAATACTCCTGCATTTTCTGGTTGGTTTAAGGACTTTTCAGCTCAGCAAAGCGCACATCTATCTTGTCCTATGTGGGTAGAGTTTCCTAGCCTTCCCATGCAATTCTGGCTATTCCTTGAATATATTTCAAATCACATTCCTCAAACCTATTATGAGTCACTAGTCTAAGCAGAACACACTCCTGGAGTGTACTTTGTTGGACAGATTCCTCCAAAGGTCATGATCTTGGCCCAAATGGAGGTATGGTAGTGATGCGGCTGGCTTTGCTAGAGTACTAGGAACCTGACTAAAGGCTTTCTTCTGTTTTATTTTATTTAATAGTCTACATGTGAGGCTATTGCTTCCCACCAACCTTGGGTATGTAACAATATTCTTGTGTTCTACCATTGGTTTGAGGACTTTCAGTAGGCAAAGTGCACATCTTTGTTTTGTGGGTGGAGTTTCCTCGCCTGCCCATGCAATTCCGGTTATTCCTCGAACATAATTCTGAACCTCTAAGCAGCGTTATCTACCATGAACCTAAAAGGTTCTTTAACCCTTGCCCTAAGAAGAAGGCTGACCTTAAAGTCAACCTATCCAAAGACCATTTAGAGTTTGTGTCGACCCAACCAAGGATTGAGATGTTTAAGCAACCTATTAGTTACATCAATCTGCCCAATACCTGTTTTTGGTGCCAAAGCTCAAACCATAAGATTTGAGACTGTCAATAGAAGGCCAAACTCTACCAACCTCTACCCTAATCCAATCAGGCACCTCAAACTTCTCAAGATCAAACAACCCCTCAAGCTAACAATGATGTTGAGGATGGATGATTGCCCAAAAGGCTTAAGCCAACAATCCATCAACCTTTATTGTGTTGGCTATGAGCAAGCCTATGGCCTTGGCCATGGTGAAGGAGCATGTGCAGCCCTCCCAAAGCACAACAACACAACACACACCTCACCCCCTCCCCACCACCTACCCTCCCAGGAGGTAAGACCTTCAATGTTGTGATAGGAGAGCACAATCTCTCCCTACCGTCAGTAATCTTTGGACCTTAGAAGGCACAAAGGAAACCAACAATTCACACCATGCATGACTATTTTGCTCAAGTCCTATAAGGCCCATCAACCACCAAACTCTTTCAATGTTTTGGTCAAGATACATTTTAATGTTTGTTTTGGATAATATGAATCTCATTGCTATTACAACATAATGAAATGCAATGTTCCACCAAGTTTTTAGGACATGGGGGCACGGCGGTGACAAAATGCATCCAGGGACCTATGGAGACACCCCCAAATTTTAGCAAGCGTTATGTGGGACGTCAAGGTCCCCTATGCCAATGGGCCCCATCCCTAAATCATTAAAAGATAAAAATTTGAATATATGAAAACATAAATGTTACATCTAATAAAATTTCATGATGAAAAGTTCGAGAAAGTAAGGGAACTTAAGGTAAGTGTTACCGGTTGAAATGGCAATCCAAGCCACTGGTAAGCATGTGAGGAGAAAGTGACCACTGTCACCTTAGTCAACTTCTCCCAACTACTTCGGAAGCCTAAGACTCCTAGGGGAGAGGCTGAGAGCCCTATTCTGACCCTGTAAGGACACTAAACACCAAAATGTTCTATTTCGAGGTTATTAATGATCAGTGCCTAATGGAGTCCAATCATAAGAGTAAGAGAGGGATGTACTACGTACGTTTGCAATTCCTTCAATGATAAGCAAGTTACATAATAAGAAACGCAACTGTTATCATACAACCTTATAAGCGTATATATATAGCAGTATGTATAATAAGATAGATAGTTATGTCAATCATCATATCACCTTCAGTTTTTATAGCAACATCAATTATGTGAAAATAATGAACAGCAGTACATACAATGGTATCAGTAGTATGTATTTAGCAATTGTATGTTTATCATCAGTCATTGCAGCGTTAGAATTTACAGACATTATGTAATGTTCCGTTTTTTATATAAAGGGAATAACTGAGGACGGATAGCACTAGGAGCAGAAGGTACATCAATTCAGTATTATTAAGTCATCAATGTAGAAGGAGGGCCATCAGATTTCATATCCTAAAGCATGCGAAGCATGCAGGCCTTGTTTATTCAGTATTAAAGTCAACATCAAATTCAAATTGCATGCATGCAAAAGTGAAGCATAAACCCTAAAAGTGACATGCAAACCATAAAAGCATATGAAGATCTATTTAAGAAGGGTTATGGGACTAAAGGAACTATCTATTGCTATTGTTGATTGATTTTGGAGTTTCAAGCAGCAGCACAGCATGTAGCCGCGGCAATTGGGGTTGGAGACGGTGTCTTCAGCTAGCGAGGGTTCAATAGTGAGATATTTGCCCTAGTCTCTTATTGGGATAGATCATCCAAGTTTATCCATTGCATCCATCATATACTACAGTATTCGGATATCCAGCACATTCCGAAGGGTTATTAGCAGATCCACGTTTTGCAACCGGAAGTAGCAGGGAAAACACAGAAGGATTCGTTGGGACCACAAAACCCAGTCTTTCCTTCGCATGTCAGCTTCCTCTTTCTCAGCAGGCATATACTACGGTATGCAGTGATTATTAGCCATCAGTTTGCTCACCTGGAGCAGCTATCAACCAAACAGATCAGTTGGGGGCGTGAGCAGTAGAACTGCCAATCAATTCGCTAGGGCACTTAAAGGCAGCCAAACCTCCGCATGTGCCAGTCCATCTCTCCGGCATCAGCAGATGGACAAGCTCAGAAAGTTTCAGCCCGAACGGACCTCTCCTCCTACAAAAACGTCACCTTCAGTCTGGAGGGTGTTTACGGTACTGCGGGGCGGTAACACCGGAGGAAAAAAGCATTATTAGACCACCCATTCGGATCCTTATGCATGTAGCTATCTCTGGAGTCATTATCAGCCAGAATATCAATGGTAAGTGTTAATTTCTCTCTGCAAAACCCTAACCCTAATTCAGCTATATTTTACGGCATTTTTGCATGGAGAGTTTGCATGCACAGTTATTTTGCAAATTTGTATGAGATTGAGTGTGCGAGTCAGCACTATCATAGAACATTAGAGAATATCAGTANTAGAGCAGCATTACCACTTGATTTTAAAGACAAGTCATGAGAGCAGCATCATTATCATTATCACAAGAAATAAACATCATTTGTCACGTGTTAAGGCCTGATTGTTTATGTGTATGCAGCATGTACAGTAGTGTGCTTTCAGTCATCTATTTATAGCATTATTGAATTTGCATAGACAACGTTAGCTAACAACAATATAAGTGTGACTTAGCAAAATAAATCTTGCATCAATAGATAACTAAGCACTGATCAAACAACTGCATTAACCTGACCTTATACAATATTGGCAAACTGTGTGTAAGATGAAAAGAATGCTGACAGTTTGTTTATCCAGCCTAGTGTGCATGCAGAATGCGTGAAAGATGGTGAGTATTGTGACAAGGTGAGATCTCTCAATGTTCAGTACTACAACCAAGTGTTAACAATGCAAGCTACTAACCATTTGATGGTTGATGTGTACAAGTTCTAAAAGGATAGGGAAAGGGAGGACTGCCACTGTAAAGGGCATCCCTAAAGTATGGGTTTTAGGCTAGGAAGAAGGGTAGGGTTGCTATAGCAACAAGCCCATGAAGGAGGAAGAGAAGGGTTGCTGCTATTGCAGCAGCGAAGCCAAAAGGGAAGTTAGCGAGGGTTAGGAGAGTGGTTGGGAAAGGCAGCGAGGGTGGAGGGAAGGTTTGGAAGAGCCTGTGAGGATAAAAAGGTAGAACTTTAGGGACCAGGGAGGAAGAGGGAGGCTATAGGAAGGTAGCAGCAGCAAACTACTAGGGCAGTAAGGTGTAGCTAAAGAGGGTAGCGAAGGATAGAGGGAGGCTGGTAGATAAGAAAAGGAGTCAGCGAGGGTAGTATGGGAGCTAGGAATGGCCTAGCGAGGTAGGGAAGAGACTGCCAAGGGAGGAGGGCTGCTCTTAGGGCAGCAGGGAAGGTCATAGGAGACCTTAGGGGGTGTTGTGAGGGTAAAAAGAGCAGGATACTAGGGCAGCGAGACCTAGCAAAGGGAAGGGAAAGGCTTGGAGAAGCTAGCGAGGGTTAGGAGAACCTAAACTAACTTGACTAACCCAAAACAAGACCAAAACTAACCTAAACCTACTCTAAGAACTAACCCTAGACTAGGTTTGTGAAAGAAAGTGGTGTGAAAACAAGGGAAGCCATACCCTAGCACAAGCCCTACCCAACCTAGGGCTTCTAAGGAGAATGGCTAACCTAGTGAGAAAGGGTTCTAAGTCAAGCAACTAGACTAGAAAAACTAAGGAGAAGGAGAAACCATAGGCACCCTCTCAAGGAGACATGCCTAAGTTTGCTAAGGTGACAAGAATAGAAGGTAATGGCCTATCCTAGGGCAAAGTGCAGCACTAGGGCTACCACCAAGACTTCGAACGTGCACATCCACCAACATCCAAACGAAAAGGTGAGAAGCCTAACCTTTATGTTCTTGTGTTCATCCAACAAATCAAAGCATCACTAAAAGCAGAGAAATCCACCAAAGAATTACCAGAAAACAACTTGCATTAACCTAAAAAAAATTTACAAGAGGAGCACATCCATCTAAAGGAACCCTAGCAAGGGTAAAACAAGTGCATAGTGTATTATCCCATAAGTCCTGTCTTTAAAATGAAAGTGAGGAGATCTATTTATATGATCTCACACTCACTTTTTACAAAATATCCAGGCCTACATGCCTTAAAATAAGTCAACATGAAATTATAAAATGTCAACTAAAAATTAAAAGAAAATAATAATAAAATATGCCCTAACATAGGCTCAATCTAGCTCAAGATAGCCGACTTCGAGATTTGAGGTAGAGGCAACAGCTAAATTCTAGAGGGGGGAAAAGGGTGCTATTGATGTATAAGATCCCAATATATGCAATGATTTTAATAATATGTAGTTATTTGTTGAAGCATCATGGTTTTTGGACTCTAGAGGTCATTTATAGCATCTTTGTTTATGTATTCTGGGTCAGATATGAATTGCACACGATGCTATTTTAGTTATATGCACCCTTGCTATATACATGAGAAAGCTTTGCATATTTTTGTTTAATGCTTTGGATTCACATGGGTGTACATGAATATATTTTTTTGATCAAAATTTGAATATTTTATGTATTTTGGACCATCTAGTTTTTTTTAGGTTCTAATCGATTTCCAATTTTTTGGGGTGCACCAATTCAATGAATGGTCCAGTTATGATAACATTGCTTCTAAATCTTGTCTCAAAAGAAGTGATATATGATCTTTATGTGCTTGGACATGTCATGAAACACTAGATTCTTAGATAGTTTGATTCAACTCTAATTATCACAAGAAGTCAACATGGGATCCAATTCCTAATCAAACAATCCTGCAAGCAACTTTTTAGAAGCCAAATGGCCTCACAACTAGCAGTACTAGTTTCCATATACTCTGCCTTGATTGAGCTAAGTGTCGTGGAAGTCTACCTCCTACTGAACCGGGATATCATCATTAATCCCAAGCTAAAGAAACACCTTGAGGTGCTCTTCAATGCACTATTTTACTAATCTGAGTCTATATACTCCTACAACTTCACTTCAGCATCTGCATGATATCTCAAACCATACTCCATTGTGAACATGTTTTGTTGCTACCCAATGCTCTTGCCTCATCTTCTTGTGAACTAACTCAAGGTGCTCATTAGAAGACATATATTTGGCTTAGTGTTGACCAAATACATCAAGGAGCCTATCAACTACCTATACAATGTGGGATCCATCGTATTTGAATATGAAGTTATTAACTTCTTCATATCAGTGATCATAAGCATGGCCATAGGTTTAAAATCCTCCATCTAAAAACTCTTCAGGATCTCAACTGCATACTTAACCTACCCAAGGAAAAACTCCCTTGGTCTATTCCAAACCCCCAAACCTAAGAACTAACACAACATGCCAATGTCCTTCATCTTGAACTCGACTACTATACATGCTTTGCACCTTGCAATGAGCTTCTCTAAACCTGTAAGAAACACATCATTTGCATATAGCATCAAAACAAACAAATCTACCCCAACAAATATATAATGTAAGTTAGGATATGCTTCACTTTCAGTGAAACCCAAACTCTATATGTATCCATCAATCCTAGAATACCATGCTCTTGGTGCATGCTTGAGTCCATACAAGGCCTTTTTCATCCTGCAAACATGGGAATCCTTCCCACTGATCTCAAATCCCTAAGGTTGCTCTATGTACATTTCTTCCTCCCATTGGAGGAAGTTGTCTTCACATCCATCTAATGTATCCTCCATCCCATAATGGAAACTAAAAACATAATTTCTCTAATGGAAGTGTACCTTACAACTGGAGCAAACGTCTCCTCATAGTCCAGTCTCTCTTTTTGGGAGAACCCTCTCACCACAAAACTTGCTTTGTACTTCTCTATGTTTCCATATGCAACATGCTTGATCTTGTCAAGCCAATTGGAACTCACTACTAATTTCCCCTCCGCTCTTAGTGCTACGTCCCATACATCATTCTTCGTTATAGTGTTGTACTACTCCACCATGGAATCCCTCCAAACCTATAGTTTGTTGCCTCCTAAAAACTTAAAGGCTTGAAATCTATGATGCTACTCATCAACATCGTGTAGTTTAGAAACTTCTTCTATGGTTTGCTCTTCCTAAATGTGCTCATAGGAGCCTCAACATGCTCCTGAGCATCCCTCAACATCTGAGTAAACCATCGAGATCTCCTAAGAGAATTGGTAGGAGCTTCTGGCTCCTCCTCCACGCTTGAAGGTTGTTGTCCAGCAATGAAAGTCATTGGTAACTGCCTCAACCTTCGGAGCTTCCTACTCCTCATCTTGTCACTAGAATAGGATCATGAGACTTCTTGAATGCAAAATCTTCCTCAAACTTTACATCCTTGCTTACAACTATCTTTCTCCACTTAATAAAGATATTGTAGGCCTTTGAAGTCTTCACTATAACCAACAAACAGACCCTTCATGCTAGAAGGCTCCAACTTAATCCTCTTCTGTACTGACACATGGATATAAATTGGACAACCAAAGATGCGAAAATGACTCACCTGTCGTTTCACACCAGTGAATTCCTCCTCTAGCGTCTTATCCTCCAAGATCCTGTGAGGACATTTGTTTTGAATGTAGATTATTGTGTTGCATGCTTCTTCCCAAAGGAACATCAGCAATTCCTAGTCAAATATCATGGCCTTAGTAGCCCCTATGATGGATTGATTCTTCTACTCTGCAACCCCATTCTTTTGTGGGTTGTATAGAACAGTTGGATCCCTTTTGATTCATGCATCCTTGCAATAACCCTCGAACTCCTTGGATGTATACTCACCCCCACAATCTAAAATCTTGATCTTCCTCCTTGTTCAACTTTCGACTAGAGCTTTGAACCCTTGAAATCTGCTAACGATCTCATCCTTGGTCATTAAGAAATAGATCCAAGTTTTGCAAGGAAACATAGTACACACTTCTTAAGATTGATGCTACTAACATCAGTCCACATTCATCTGAATGCACTAGGTATAGAATCTCCTTAGACCTATGCTTACAATCTCCTTAGACCTGATTTTGTTGTTTCTTCCCTTTACCCTTCTTGTCTAGACATTATGATGCATAATGGTCAAGCTTATGACATATGAAGCACTTGATTTTTCTCAAGTTCTTCCCTAGTTGTGAGGCTGACTCCTCACTTTTTACCTACCCTTGTGGGGTCCTTTACCTCTACCCTTCTTCATTTGACCAAATAGGGCATGGTCATTGTCACCTCCCTACTTGCTATCCGTTTCACTCTATTTGAGTCTCCTTCTAGACATTGTAATCCCACATTCTTTCAAATGAAGGAAAATTTTGTCAAGCACAAACACCCTATAAAATGTTTTCCAGTAAGATGAGAACCCATTAAGTGCCTGATTCACTAGCTATGTCTTCAAACTTCTCCCCAAGTGCTACAAGTTCATCACGAATCTGCATGACCTTCATCAGGTAACCAGTAACTGTGTCTAATCTGGTCAGCTCTCCAAACCTAAGTTTGTTATGCAATATCATCTTCCTCTTTATGTTCTCACTCTAGTAAAGGCTAATCAAAGCATCGAACATCTCCCATATTCTTCTCAATTTTCAAACATACAAGGGGATCAAATGATCCTTTATAGCATCCATGATCATCCACTTGGCTTTTACTTCTTTCTTCTTGTGAACTATCAAATCCTACTGATTTGTTGACAAAGTCACTGTAGTCTAGACAATAGAAGAGTTACCCTGACTTTCCATAATAGGAAATTCAATTAACCTTCCAGTATGTCCTCGAACTTGAGGCTAGTTTATGCCATCTCTAAGCTCTAACACACAAAATCCCAAATATGATAGATAAGTAAGCATTACCTCTAAAACCCTCTAACTACAAGGCCTAGTTCCTAGCAATTCCTTCCAGCAATTGATCTAGTGCGATAAACTCTCCAGATACTCTCAATCAGAGAAGCTCTAATACCATGTGAAATTTCCAAAGCCTAGGTGATTGTTGTCCTTATGTTCTCAACTAAACAAGTATGTTAGTTAAATGTACAAAATGAACTTCACATAGCTGAAACGTAAATAGCAAAAGCATAAAGTAATAACACACATACACAGGGAATTTATCCTTCAAATCAGCTTATCATTTATCTAATCAAAGCTCATAGTGCAATCTACACGGCCACTTAAAACTAGCAACTGCATGGTAAACAAAAATCACCCCAACCTTATGTGTACAGCTTGACGAAGAGAAATACGTCTACATAGAAATCAAGGAACTATCGTACCACTTTATCTATATGACTAATATGTACTATACTGCACATCCCTATTCATACAATTGTACAGATCCATATGGATATGTCCAATCTATTGTTGTACTATAATTCCTCAACCTGCAAGCACTATTGGTCAATCCTCTTCCTAGTGTTGCTTTCTCTCCTCTCTTTCGGTTGATGTGCATGTATGATAAACTATTGTTGAACTCTCTATCTTACCTTATCTTTATGCTTGAGTGAAAACTCTAATCTCTCAATGAGATGTACGATTGAGATTAATCTAAATCACTAATATACTAAAATACACTTTATTAGGCCAACGGCTAAATATAAGACTTTCCCTTTCATCCTAAAATGAATTACAAACTAAATTTTGACACATTCAAAGTAAACCTATGCAAAAGTTCTTGTCCAAGCTACATTCTTCAAGAGATCGATGGGTAGGAGACAAGGAGGGATCGAGAGTTGGATAGGGAGAAAAAGGGGAGGAGAGTGGGGTGGTGACGAAGGAGAAGAGGTGTAAGAGGGAGCGGCGGTTGAGATTGAGCAGAGGGAGAGAGGTCACAACAAGGAAGAGTTAGGGAATGGCAAGGGAAGAGGAGATGAAGAGGGCAACTTCTGTCAATCCAACCCCCATAGATATGGACAAGAAGGGTGGGGACCAAGGGGGAAGACCCAAGAGCCAATCAAGAGACCATGAGGGCCTAGAAAATGAAGACACACAGAGGGTCACAGGTATAAACAACTAATGTTTTCAACCCATCATTTAGATAAGGTGGGACAAGATGAACACCCCATTGCACATGATTTCCTATATACTTAATTTTAAATGGTGTGGAGAGGCTTGATAGAATGTCTCCTATTGATTATAAAGAGGTGAACAAGGTATTCATAGCAGTTATTAAACATATGTTCCGAATTGAAGAGGATGAAATACTTTGGAAATAGTTTCTTTTATTTTTTGAACTAGGTGGCCTCTTTAACACATCAGATGTAAGAGAGGATGGACTTAGCATAGCCTAAGAGAACATGAAAGGGTGATGGAGGCTGCAGAGGGATGGGACTCTATAGCTTCATTAGTTTGTTGTTCAACTACTATCTCAAAGTGTTAGTTCCCTTGCCACTAACAAGAATAGATTTTCTTACAAAAGAATGAAGAAGCTATTTGTAGCTCACAGAGCCTTACATCACTAATGAATGACACCTAAGAATCTGAAGGAACCAATGACAAGATGGGATCTCAATTTAAAAGACACCTCAAATAAATGAAGCGAAGGATACAAAGTTATGGTTGAGATTAGTTAGGGTGCAATTGAGCCTCTGAAGAGATGGAGGAATCAAATAGTGACATCGACGGTGGCATGTTTATTGAAAGAACAAATACAATGCATGAAAATAAAAAACCAAGAAAGCTTCTTCTATTTAGTAGTTAAATCTAACTAGTAGTTGGCTCCTTGATTTTTTTAAGTATTGTAGGATCATCGGTTGTTCTAGCATATCTGCATGCAAGACTATAGAATTAGAAATTTGTATCATTTCAATTTGTTATATTAGAAGACACCTCAGATAAATGAAACGGAGGATGTAAAGTTATAGTTGAAATTAGTTAGGGTGCAATTGAGCCTCTGAAGAGATGGAGGACTCAAATAGTGATATCGATGGTGGCATGTTTGTTGATGCCAAAGAACAGATACACTGCAGGAAAATAGAAAACCAAGCAAGGTTCTTTTATTTAGTTCTTAAATCTAATTAGTGGTTGGCTCCTTGATTTTTTTTAAGTATCGTAGGATCATCGATTGTTCTAGCATATATGTATGCAAGACTATAAAATCTGAAACTTTTATCATTTCAATTTGTAATATATTAGATGTATGATTTTATGAGATACCATATCTAGATATAGAAACCCGTCTAATTGGACTTAAAGTATGAGATTAAAGCAATCCATCATATTGAAGGTCCGAGAAGGGAAAAACTCCCTCTCAAATAAGATGAGGAGATTCAATCAAGCACTTGGAACTCCTTAAGGATTGTTGATATCAATGTTATTAGGACCAGACAGGTCATCGAACCAGCTGAGCCCAAAAAACTGAACCGGACCGGAATCGGAAAAAAACCGGCTAAAAACTAGACCAAAAAATTGGTCGACCAAAAACTACATAAAATATTCAAATTTTGTAAAAAAAACATATATATTCATGTGCATCCATATGAATCCAAACCATTATACACAAATATGCAGAGTTTCTCATGTATATAGCAAGTATGGGCGCATATAGCCAAAATACATAGAGTGCAATTCATCTTTGAACCAAAATACATCAACAAAGAGGCTCTAAATGGCACCATGGCCCCTAAAGTCCAAAAATAAGCATAGTACTAATCGATAACTATAGTCTAGTGTCTATAATTTGATCATATGGTACTACTAGTCTAGACTCTAATTGTGCATAGTGTTAAAATTTTAGGATTTTTCAAAAATTTAACTAACTAGTGCAACAATTTAAACTAAGTACTTACAAGTACTCAGAAGGATGAAGTAAAAGTACAGCAGTGACAATGCAAGATAAACATACAGTAACAATAAATAGCAGCAGTAGTAATAAAATAGGCTAATGAACAAGTTAGACAAAGCTAACAAACAACATCAGTAAAAGAGGAAACAGTACTGGTTCAGATCTTCCTTATACTCAGATATCTTTTCTAGATCAGACCTTGTCTTTTGAAGACAAGTCTCCAAGGAACAATGGACATACCTAAGAGAGAGAAGATGGGTAATTGTAGAACAAGGATAGACAAGTTCAAACCTCTGAGTGTTAACCAAAATAGTCCAAAAGTGAGAAAGAACCTTCAAACCCTTGCTGCAATAATTTACAGACTTCAGGACAGTCATATATATTTTAAATAGCAGCACTTATCAGATGTACAGAAGACCATATACTAGAACCCCAAACTGTAGCAGCACTTTCTCAAAGACAAAAACACTTTCAACCACAGCAGAAGCAGCCTAGATGGCTCAATAAGGGTCATAGTAGGTACCAGCAAGATCACACTCACCAAACAGACCCTAGAATAGCCATAGTATAGACCAACAAAGGTAATGAACCCCAAATCAAATCACAAATCAGTCATGGTAGCCCAAGTGGTCACAGCCTAGCCCAAAACATGCTCACGGTTTTCCAAGAAAGATCAACAAGGTCACGGCCCAGCAAAAGAAGGCCAACACAGATCATAAAACAGGTCCTAGCAGCCACAAGGTCATGGCTGAGAAGAAGAAGGTCAGCACATGTCACAAAACAGGTCCTAGCAGCCCACAAGGTCACGGCTGAGCTCCAAGAAGGCTCAATCATTCACAGCCCAGCCCAAGAGGGCTCCAAACAACCACAGCCTAGCCCAAGAGGGCTCAAACAGTCACGGCCCAGCCCAAGAGGGCTCCAATCAACCATGACCCAGCCCAAGGGGGCTCAAATAGTCACTACACAGCACAAGAGGGATCCAATCAACCATGGCCTAGCCCAAGAGGGCTCAAACAGTCACGGCATAGCCCAAGAGGGCTCAAACAGTCACGGCTGAGGCTTAGGCAGCCTTAAACAGGTCACGGCCCAGCTAGGCAGCTCTAGACAGGTCATGGCCTAGCTGGGCAGGCTGGGTAAACTCACGGCCCAGCACTGACAGTCCATAAACAACAACAAGATCACAGCCCAGCAGGCTGAGGAAGAACACAGCCTGCTCATAAATGGTAGAAGCAAACCCTGGGACAAGTAGCAGATGGTAGTAGCTCAACAAGAAGACTTTCAGCAGCAGCAAAAGCTAGACGTCAAGCAGCAGTATACCCTAGGAACATTCACTTAAACAGATCTCTAAATCTCTCTTGTCAAGATACAAAAAAAATGGAGTTTGTGACTTCAATTTATAATCTTGACATGTCTTCTAGAAGGTTCAACTACCTAGCCCTACCTTTTAGGATAGTTACCATAAAATAAACACAAAATAATATTATGTTGACTTAGGGTAGGGTACCAATGGTCAAGTGGTCATACAAAAATAAAAACAATAAAGTTAAGTCATCATAGCAAAAGGGTCAAGGTACCACAACCAAGATGGGCGCTAGAACCAATAGGGAAACATAAGACCACAAGTCAACAAGAAGGGTCACATCATGATGGTAAGACAACCCTTTCACCCACAAGACCAAGGTGTACCATGAAGGTGGGAAAACAACACTTTTACCCACAAGACCAAGGTGCTTCACTAAGGTGGGGAAACAACCAAACTTTTATCTTTCACTCTCAAGGTATATTGTCTACATGTGTTCCAAACAATAGCTATGAGTTTTTATCATAACCGTATAAGGAAGGTCCAAACTGGATGATGTGATCCTCTAGTCCTCTAGACTACTCGTAAAGGTCAAGTGCAAGGGAGATCATTAAGGGGTGGTTGTGGCCAGTCCCTTGAGAAACAACCTAGCATTAACCATTTAGGAGAAGATGACATCACACATCATCATCTTGGTCAACTGACCAAGATCCACCTGGTTAACTAACCAGGTATGTACCTGCAGGAACTACTTGGTCCCAAACCAAGAATCTGCCTGGTCCCAGACCAGAAAGTCTCTATCTCAACCTGCAGGATCTACTTGGTCCCAGACCAAGAATTTGCTTAGTCCCAAACCAGGATACCGTAGAGACATATAGGGGCCCTAGCCACATACTAAAGACATTGCCATGGCATCAACCTACTTGGTCCTAGACCAAGAACCCCAGGAGACTGCTAGGGGCCCTAGGGTACCTTTTGGAGATTTACTCTACCTGTTTAACTGACCAGGACCCCTATTTAATTGACTAAGGTACCATCCTCCCTGAGAATGGGTCTCACAGCTGCACTATCTTTAACACATAGTAGACACCCTACAATTCTGATGAAATCTCCTAATCCAAGCATTAAGAAAAGGTAGAAAAACTTCATGTTCCTAATGAGTAATTTTGCTTGAGTGAAGGGTACATTTTTACTAAGCTCGCGACAAAGGAGTTAAACAGTCAACACCGCCAACATCTAGGTACATAGAGGGGTTGATGCGCTTGATTAAATGCCAATCCCCTACCCTCATACATGATAAGATCCAGTGGAAATGTTGCAATCCTGAGACCATGAATACTGTCAAGTCTATTGAATTCTAAATGAGATCTAAAATTCTACTTTTTGCATATGAAGTCCAATGAGGTTGGAACCACTCTCAAACATCCTGAAACAATTAATGGTAATGTTAAAAATATAAGTAATTACTTTAAGAATTTAATATTACCATTTAACGTCACTGATGATTACTAAGCTTAGTTTTTTTGCTATTATTGTAGACCTTTTTACGTTTTTAAAAAAAAAATTAGGGCCTAGAGACATGATTGTACGATACAATATGGAACTGACCGGTTTGGTACAGAACTGCCCGGTTAGGTGAAAAAAGGCGGGTTCCATACGGAACCGCCCATTTTCGGTTGAAGATGGCAATTCAGACTGGCTAGGTGCTTAAACCAGTGGAACCGGTTGTTTTTGCCAGAAGTGGACTGGTTCTGATAACATTGGTTGAGATTGGCACCATAGGACTCTAACTGTGTGGCAAGGCCTCCATTTGTAAAATTTTACTCATTCCCTAACCCGGTTTCAAACCACCATTTTCAACATTGTTTAATGCCCAACCCAATTTACTTTCAGCTGCAAATTAATTCATTTACTCATAAACAATTATGACTGAAACATATGAAGAATTTTTACAACTTCTAATGAGCAGTAATAAAACAGAGTCACACATAAAAATCACTCAGAATTTTTTGGTCAAATGGCCCAAGCAAAACCCCAACCTCCGGAGAAAACTTGTTCTTGAGAGAGAGAGAATTTTATTTCTTTGTAAAATTAAAGTACAGCAAAAAACAAAGATAAACTTATCTCCACCACAGTGCTCAACAAGTTGAATAAATTCATAAATTTCACAGTCAAATTTTATGCCAACCAGTTGACTCGAAAATTGTGCCAAAATGACTGTACAGATTGTCTTGATTTGTGTGCCCACTGTTGTACCGTACGGACTGTACAGACCTTGATTTCTGTGCACACTTGATGTACCGTACAGACTGTAGGGACCTCAATTTCCATGCCCACATGTTGTATGCACTACCTCGAATTTCATGCCCAGAAAACTGTATGGGCTGCCTCGAAATTCGTGCCCAGCCTTGCCTCGAATTTCGTGTCACTGCTGTACAGAACAGCAATTAATGTTGTTGTATGGACTTTGAAAGATGTGCCCAAAAGTATGCCTAGGGATGTGTGTTGTACATAAATGTATTTATGCTCCTGTACAGTTTTGGGAATCATGCCCACTGCTGCTCTCTCTTAGTCTGCAATTTCTCTTCTTTCTCTGCTCTCCAAAACTCATGGATAAAAAAAAAATTAGTCTCCCATGCCTTCCCTTGCCTTTTTGGTGTCTAAATGAGGAAGCTGAATGGTCATCTAATCCAAGGGCCCACAATGAATTAGATGGATGGATGAGATTAAATGCACAATTAATTCTCTCCAAAATTAATTTCACTCACCTCACTTAAATTTATCAAAAAGTCACTTTAATCTCTAAAGTGAAAATTAAAACTCATCTCAAGTCATTAAATGTAAGGGTCATGTCATTTTCCCCTTTTCAGTGACTTAGGCAAAAAATCACTAGGGGAACACTTTCCTAGGTACAAAAATCAACACCGTTGATAATATTGAAACCTCCAACCCACTATAGGAATTCTTCCATCACCTTCATCCATTCTCTGCTTCCAAATTTCATTACTCACTGAAAATTGCACACATTTACATGCCATTAACCATAGATCTCGGCAGACAAAAACCAATATTGTACTCCATGTCACATTTTTGTCTTTATTTGCAAAGGACCCAAGGCCCATACAACCCACAAGAACCCCTCCTTAGATCACAAAACTTGCCCAAGACAAACCAAAAAACAGTGGTGCATACGTAACAACATTGATGATGATTTTAATAGGAGTTATAACAAAGGTCACACAACATTTTTGTGCGTTTCTAAAAAGGGAATTGTAAGCAATTAGCTTAAGAAACTAAAGGAACCTTTCCTAGCAAGCAGATCTCTTAATAACTTGAAGTTGATCCCAATGTACCAACAATGGGCAGATCGATGTTTGAAGTTACCAAAGTGTTAACCCCAAGTTGTGCTTGTGCTATTGGCGGGTTAAGATCCAACCCGAGTTTCCATCAAGTTAGTTCCTTTGCAGGTGCATCAGACATTGTCATTAATTAGAGCTTATTCCTAAGTCAATTTCACCAAAGTCCAAGAAAACTATTGTTCTTAGCAATTTGCTTTTTCCCAGGAGCCCGGGATTTGAGCCTGCATGACAGACATGTTTATATATTCAAGTTCCTTGTAAAAAAGCAACTCCAGTGAGACTGCTTTTGCCCACATGCAAGATGTTGCTATTTTAGCAGTGTCATCCATTTTTCTGTTTTGCTTTCAGAGATAGACTAATGTTACCTTCATGATCAATCTTTCCTACTTTTTGGTTTTTCAAAGGAAGGCTGCATTTTGGGCATGTCTATAATTAGTAGTCTATGTATGGCAGGTAGAGGTTAGATGTCACGGTTCCAAGCATGTAGTGATGGGGTGGTTCAAGGTCCTAGTGGGTGAAGATTGATAGGTCAAGGACAGTGTTCTGCAAGTCGATCATTATTCCAATGTGACATGTAGCTGTTAGGTAGATGGTCCATGAGTAGGAAGTTCTAATATTATCTTATACTAAAACCCTACATTGACTCTTCCAAAACTCTAACTTGTATTACTACTTTGTTAACTCTAAACTCTAATTCGAGTGGCAATGTTTAGGGCCCCATTGTTGAAAACATTGGCATTGGCAAAAAATGATAAAATCGGCAAGGGCCCCGAATACAACTTTTCAGCAAGGGTGCCCTCACAAGATTTTGGAGGACAAGACACCAAAAAAGTCATTCACTAGTGTGAAGCCCAAGGTGAGTCATTTCTGCATCTTTTGTTGTCGAGTTTATATCCATATACCAATAGATAAGAGGACCAAGTTGGATTCTTCCACGTTGGATTCTTCTACGAGGAAGGATTTTTTGCTGGTTACAATGAGACTTCAAAGGCCTAGAAGGTCTTTATCTCAAAGCAAAAAAAGACAGTCATAAGCAACGATGTAAAGTTTGAGGAAGACTTTGCATCCAGGAAGTTTCATGAGCCAATTCCAGTGATAAAGGATATTAAGCCGGAAGCTACAAAGGTTGAGCCAGGGCTACCTATGACTTCTAGTTTAAGGCAACATCCTTTCAAGCACAGAGGAGGAGCCACCGGATCCTACCAGTTCTATGAGGAGACCTTGATGGTTCACTCAGATACTAAGGGATTCTCAAGAGCAAGTTGAGGCTCGTAGCAACACATTCAACAAGAGAAGACCTCTGAAAAAGTTTCCAAACTTCATGGCATTGATGATCAACATCATAGATTTTGAGCCTACCAGTTTTCAAAAGGCAGCAGACCAGCAAGTTTGGAGGGATGCCATGGTGGAGGAATACACCTCCAACATGAAGAATGATGTATGGGATATAGTACCATGACCAAAGGGGAAATCAATAGTGAGTTCCAGGTGGCTCTACAAGATCAAGCATGCAATAGATGGCAGCATAGAGATGTACAAAACGAGGTTTGTGGTGAGAGGGTTCTCCCAGGAAGAGGGAGTGGACTACAAGAAAATCTTTGCTCTAGTTTCCAAGCACACTTCCATTAGAGCAGTGATGTTTTTAGTTTTTGTTATGGTATGGAGGGTACAGGTGTTCAGCAGTTTCTCAATTCTATGCATGCGTAATTTCTCTTCAACAGGCTGTACAGCTCAGGTTTGGTGTCTTTGTTTACCGTGCACTGTTGTTTTTTATCAACTGTGGAGATTGCCTTGTAAGCTTTTATTAAGTTAATTATAAGCTGAATTGAAGGAAAAATCCATGTATATGTGTAATGGTTTACGCTTCCGCTATTATTTTCCAGCTATTTGTGTATTTGTTGCTATGTGAAGAAGTTATATTTCTACAATTAAATAACAGTCCTGTTTAGATGAGAACATAAGGACAGCAATCCCCTAGGGTTTGGAATTTTCACAACTTCAATGTTTCTTGTTCTCCTCTTCACAAGGAGATGCCTAGGAAACCTTTGGCTTTAGGGACTTCACCCCTAAGTCTAAAATTAAACACAAGACTTCACTACTACAGTTCAAGATTACCTAGCAGATGGAGTAGATAAGAAAAACTCAAGTGAGAGTAAGGTGCTCTATTGCTATGGATGGGTGGATTGATATTAGTCAATGACCACTCCTTAACATAATTATTAATTTATTACATATTCAGCAAGTCTATTCTTTCTTAGAGCAGTTGATCGCTCTGGAGTCTGGACAATGAAAGGAATTAGCTTTCTGGTTTGAGCATCCTGGAGATGTTATAGAAGAGATTGGACCTTCCAACAGTTGTAGGTAGCCATTGATGCTGCACATGTTGTTGCTGAGCTGGGTTATTGGTTCAAAGTAGGTGGAAACAAATTTATTGGACCTTATGTTATATGCATGCATTGAACAATACACTAAGGGACATGACAGGATATTACGGATATCAGATTTCGTGACAACTACTGGAGTTGTGCAGATGTTTATTTGCAACCACCACACCTCCATAGCTATGTTCAGGTTGCACAACACCTTAGCTATACACAGGTCTCAAGCAAGGAAGGAATTCCTCAGACTCGTAAATACTAGATATGCCAACTATTTTCATGTTTCTTTATTCAAGAGGATGCTTGAGGTGCAAGATGAATTGTGGTCCATGGTTGTGAGCATTGGTTGGTCCAGGTGGGGAGAGTCCAAGACAAATGAGAGGAAGAGTGTGAAGCAAAGGGTGTTAAATGATGATGGGTGGGTAAATTGTAGGAGTTAGTAATATTCTCTAACGTATTATAGAGGACATTGATATGCAATTACAGATTCTCCTGATCTTGGATAGATTTATGAGACTATATTGAACTGAGATAGAGATACCATTCATGAGAAGCACCCTATGCTAGAGTTCTACAAATAAGATTATCAACGGTCAACCCATCATTTAGAGGAGGTGGGACCACATGAACACACCATTGCACATGGCTGCCTCTACTTAATCCCAAATGGTGTGTGGAGAGGATTGGGAGAGTACCTCCTATTGATTATAAAGCGGTGAACGAGGGATTCAAAGCGGATACTGCAAAGATGTTCACAGTTGATGAGGGCGAATTACTTTGGTAATATTTTATTTTATTTGTTGAATTCAGTGGCCTCTTTAACATATCCGATGTAAGAGAGGATTGACTTGCATACCCTAGGAGAAACTGATTGGGGGCTGGACGCTGCATAGGGATGGGGTTCCAGAGCTTTGTTAGTTTGTTGTTCAACTACTATCTCAGTTTGTGAGATTGGCAGGGACAGACAAAACTATAGGAGAGCGAAGAAGCTATTTGCAGTTCACAGAACCTTACATCGCCATTCAATGACACCTAAGTATCTGAAGGGAGCAGCGACAAGATGGTATGTCAGTCCAGAAGATGTCTCAAAGATATATGAAGAGGAGGGTGCAGAGTTGCAGTTGGGAAATAGTTTGGGTGTAATTGAGCAACTTTGAAGAAATGAACAAGTCAAACAGTGGCACCAATGGCGCCCCCAAAGAACTGTTACAAACTTACAATACGTGGAAGCAGAAAATCAAGCAAGCCTCTTCTATTTAGGACCTAAACCTGTCAAAAGATATCCACCGAGAACTACGTAACAACATATATAGTGTATACATCGGGACATACATATGTGCAGCTACAAAACAACGGTGTGTATCCCAACATACAAAGCATTAAATATTTGCCCTTGGTCATTCTGCCGTTGCATGATGGCTGCAAGACTATAATCACAAAAATTAAATTGTAATGCATTGGATGTGTCATTCTATTCGATACTGCTCTGAATATAAAAGTTCACCTAACTGGACTTAAAAAGCATAAATGAAAGCAACCCATTATATCGAAGATTTAAATAAGGGCAAAATTACCTCCCGAATAAGATGAGGAGATTCAATCAAGCACCTGGCGCTCCATAAAGGATCGTTAAGATCCGCACCATGGGACTCTAACTGCGTGGCCAGTCCTCCATCGATAACACCGAACCCTCCCACCTGCTGCAAGAACTCTTCCATCACCTTCATCCCTTCTCCACTTCCGAACTTCATTGCTCACCAAAAACTGCACACAACTTGGTTCTTTTGATCCCAGATCTTTCCAGACAAAAGCACAACGCAAAAAATGTATTAGTGCCAATGTTAGCGAAGACTATGGCCTTGGAAGAAGAGATAAATGGGTTTTAGAAAATATACGGGCTGACATTAAAAAGGTAATAGTTCATGAGACAAGGAGGCGTGCGTATTCCCAAAGCCAATATTTCTGGATGATAAAGACTGACATGCCATTTGTCATATACATGTCTAGTTTTCAGGGCCTGCAGAAACGAAGGCTGTTAGTGCTGTAACTGTTTGCTTGCTCACATTTCTCAAGTTGTGTGAAAGATGGGCGTGGTGTGTTGTCACCCGTCACTAGCATCCACTAAATCGCATTGATAAGCATGGATTCCAGATGCATCCAACAACACGCATTCGAATTTTTACTATTTAATGTGTTTTGGATCACAACTATCCTGCTGAGTGGGAGGTTCCCTTGTTTTAATTTATCGTCACTACCCACTCATATTTGATGTGTTTTGGATCACACCTATCCTGCTGAGTGGGAGGTTCCCTTGTTTTAATTTATCGTCACTCCCCACTCATAGTGCATGATAAATCCTAAACCGCTCGATAAGGCCTCTTGACCCGCGTGGGATAAGCGTTCACCAAATCGCCCCGTTTTTCCGGCGGATTTTTGATTAAAATCAGTCAAATGTTTGCTGTGAAATTGTTTATTTCATTATTTTGGAATTCTACTAATTTTATTAGCTCTTTATATACTAAATCGGGCATTTTAAAACTACCCAAATGATTAAAATTACGATTTAATTCTTCGAAAGTATGATTTACACCAAAATTGATCTGCCGGATTCCGGCGAGTCGGGGGCGATTTGGTGAACGCTTATCCTGCTCCTGATTGACCAGAAAAGGCTCATCCTCCACGTCTTTTTCTAAACTTGCTTATCTTTTTTAATGACTGATTCAGCACGATAAGAACTCTTGACTGGAAAGGCCCAAGAGAATGAAACCAGGAGATTCCTAAAAAAACATGGAAAGCATATAATTTTAATTAGGAAATGAAAATCATTATATTTATAATTCAGTAATAATTATTTTAAAGGATGAAAGTTATTAAAAGTTAATTATTTTGTTATTTTAATTATAAAATAATAATTATTATATCTGGATAATAATTATTTTAAATTAAGGAATTGCAGAAATTAAATGTTAATCAACTTAACATTTTAATTATGAAATGAAAATCATTATATCTATAATTTTGTAATAATTATTTTAAATTATAGAATTTAATTATAAAATGAAAACCATTATATCTATAATGGTAATAATTATTTTAAATTGTGGAATTGTAGATATTAAATGTTAATTATTAAATTATTAAAAACCCAAAAATATGTTTTATCTTAAAAATAGTAATTTTATTAATCTAAAAATATAATTTGAACTATGTGATTTGAATAAAAAAAATATAAATGTTTAACAACTTTTAAAATGTTAGGTTTATCAAAATTACATTATAAAAAAGTTTTTTTTTAATTTAGAGATTATGCTTTTAGAAACTATATTACAAAGAATGAATGTTCTTTAGTTTTAGTATCTTGCTTAAACAGTGAATTTCTTTAAACTTAGATGTTACATTTAAAAGGTATCTTCTAACAACTCTTAACCTAAATATTTTATATTTTGAATACAAATTATAAATGCTATACCCTTAATATTATTAAGGCTTATTAAAAAATGTTAATCAAGTCCTAATAAATAAATGAATATATTTAAATCACAAATGGGAGCATCATTAATAAATCAATAAAGGACATTAATAAATATCAAGTATGATTAAAAACTACCATTATTGAATTGGCATAGATTTGTTTTAATTTTAAACTTTTTAAAACTAAATACAAAGTTGTGGTCATGTTGTATAAGAGTTAATACAAGAAAAAATAGAGTATTTGATACTAGGGATTTTAAAAGACCCAAAAATGAACCTAGCCTTAAAAGAAAATATGCCCATTGAGGGCTTCTTGCTTTATGCCTTCCTAAAAGTTAAAGTTAAACTCTACATTTGCATTTTCATATTACATGTCTGCATGAACTTATTGGAATGTTTCTTCATCCTAAATCGTTGCTTTGACAATCTCAATAAGAATCTTTGGAAGAGAAACCACAATGTGAGAGCTCTTGCAAGACCTTGAACCAATTCATAGAGAATTTTAAAGCCTCCTTTAAGTTTTTCAATTTGTTAACTTTGACTGCTTAATATTACTAATAATTCATAATTCTTAGATATCCAAGAGTCAAGCCGAGATGGTATCCTTCACTATAATGAGAGAAGGCCACATGAAGGTCCTTGATTTGGTGAACACTCCTCCTTTGAACTTAGCATAGATCATAAATTTCACAAAGAATTAAATGACTTGAATGCATGACCCTCCATGCTTTTCATTGCCTTGGAAAATAGCCCAAAGCTAGAGCCAAAGCAAAAACTAGGCAGGATCCAATCGGAAGACGCCCAAAAAGAAGCAAACCACAGACGTTTCATAGACATTGGAGCCATAAGTAAAGCCCCAAACCACAAGGTTGAAACTAGTCAACAATGCCTTATCAAACACGAGGAATAGGATGAACTAAATTGGACCCTTGAGGTGAGCCTAGCCAAACATCCAAATAAGCATACAAAGACAAAAAATTGTGAGGAATAAAACCCCACCTTCATTGCATAAATCCATCATGTCAAGTTTAATGACTATCCCAGTGGCATGCTTAAATAAATGAAGAGGAAGTCTATTGGGATGAACTAAGATTAATGCATATCTCATCCACCTTAAATCCAAATGACATTGTCCTTGAAATCCATTAACATGCCAATCCCAAGGTCGAAGAAGTCATGATTCATGGGAGATATGCTATGAAGAGCCTTGAATTCTAGGAGAAAAAAAAAATTCACTTTTGACAAATTATAATTGAAAAGTCTCCCACTACAATTAATTTTTTTATCTCCCTTGATTTGGGAATTTTCAACCCCTAATACAAACTATCCTAGTCAGTGGGAGGTTCCCTTCTTTTAATTTATTCTCACTACCCACTCATATTGCATGATAAATCATCTTCAATTTCTAGAACCGCTCGAAAGGCCTCTTGACCAGAAAGGCTCATCCTCCATGTATTTCTCTAAACTTGCTTATCTTTTTTTATGACTGATTCAGCACGATAAGAACTGACTAGAAAGGTCCAAGAGAGTGAAACCAGGAGATCCATACAAAGAACATGGAAAGCCTATAATTTTAATTATGAAATGAAAATCATTATATCTATAATTATTTTAAATTATGAAAGATATTAAAAGTTAATTATTTTATTTTTTTAATTATGAAATAAAAAATATTATATTTGATAATAATTATTTTAAATTATGAAATTGCAGATATTAAATGTTCATCATCTTATCATTTTAATTATGAAATAAAAATAATTATATTATAATTTGATAATAATTATTTTTAATTATGGAATTTAATTATGAAATGAAAACCATTATATCTATAATTTGATAATAATTATTTTAAATTATGAAATTGTAGATATTAAATATTAATCGTTAAGTTATTAAAAAACCAAAAATATGTTTTTAGATTATAAATAGTAATTTTATTAATCTAAAATTACAATTTGAAATATGTAATTTGAATAACAAAAAATATTTAAAAAATTAAAATCTTTAACCATTTTTAAGATGTTAGGTTTATCAAGATTACATTATAAAAAGTCTTTTTTTTTTTTAATTTAGGATTTATGCTTTTAGAAACTATATCGCAAAGAATGAATGTTTTGCTTAAGAGTGAATTTATGTTAACTTAGATGTTGCATTTAAAAGGTATCTTCTAACAACCCTTAACCTAAATATTTTATATTTTGAATACAAACTATAAATGTTATACCCTTAACATTATTAATTCTTATTAAAAAAAGTTAATCAAGTTCTAATAAATAAATGAATCTATATAAATCATAAATGAGACCATCCTTAATAAATCAATGAAGGGCATTAATAAATATCAAGTAAGATTCAAAACTACCATTATTGAATTGGCATAGACTTGCTTTAATTTTAAACTTTTTAAAACTAAATACAAAGTTGTGGTCATATTGTACAAGAGTTAATACAAGGAAAAATATAATATTTGATATTAGGGATTTTAAAAGACCCAAAATGAACCTCGGCTTAAAAGAAAACATGCCCATTAAGGGCTTTTTAGTTTATGCCTACCTGAAGTTAAACTCTATGGTTGCATTTTCATATGGCGTGTCTCCATGAAGTTATTGGAATGTTTCTTCATCCTAAATCGTTGCTTTGACAATCTAAATCAGAATCTTTGGAAGAGAAACCACAATGTGAGAGCTCTTGCAAGACCTTGAACCAATTCATAAAGAATGTTAAAGCCTCCTTTAATTTTTTCAATTTGTTTACTTTGACGGATTAATAATACTAATAATTCATCATTCTTAGATATCCAAGAGTCAAGCTGAGATGGTATCCTTCACTGTAATGAGAGAAGGCCACATGAAGGTCCTTGATTTGGTGAACACTCCTCCTTTGAACTTAGTATAGTTCATAAATTTCATAAAGAATTCAATGACTTGAATGCATGTGACCCTCCATGTTTTTCATTGCCTTGGAAAATATCCCAAAGCTAGAACCAAAGCAAAAACTAGGCATGATCCAATTGGAAGACGCCCAAAAGGAAGCAAACCGCAAATGTTTTGTAAACATTGGAGCCATAAGTAAATCCCCAAACCATAAGGTTGAAACTAGTCAACAATGCCTTATCAAACATGAGGAATAAGATAAACTAAATTGGACCCTTGAGGTGAGCCTAGCCAACCATCCAAATAAACATACAAAGACCAAAAATTGCGAGGAATAAAATCCCACCTTCATTGCATAGATCCATCATGTCATGTTTAATGACCATTCCACTAGCATGCTTAAATAAATGAAGAGGGAGTCCATTGGGATGAACTAATATTAATGCATATCTCATCCACCTTAAATTCAAATGACATTGTCCTCGAACTCCATTAACATGCCAATCCCAAGGTCTAAGAAGTTATGATTCATGGGAGATATGCTATGAAGAGCCTTGAATTCTAGGAGAAAAAACATTTTCACATTTGACAAATTATAATTGAAAAGTCTCTAACTACAATTAATTTTTTAATCTCCTTTGACTTGGAAAATTTCAACCCCTAATACAAAGCTAATGCTTCTACTTGATTATTGATGGATTCTCATAGCCCCTAAGCAAAGTTTAGTTCACGATTTCCTTTACTGTCAAACACAACCCTCCCCCCTACACCTACTACGCCATATTTTAATTTTAAACTTATTAAGCATCATTAGGGATTAAAAAAAAACATTAACCTTCTAGAACGTAATACACACACAGATTACATTGGCCCTTTTGCCTCTCTCTTTTATATTAGAGCCGTACATCATTTTTTTCACTTTGGTTTATGTACAAATGCGACACGTCTCTTCCACCTCAATCTACAAAGTGCACATTATGTCTCTTAGCGCAATAAAGAGATTGTACTTATCTATTGCAAGACAATTGTAATACAAAGGTGTATTAGAACCTCTTAAGCCCCCAAGATCTTGATCACACAAACTATATAGACAAAAGAAAAAACTTAATGACCATCCAACCACTCACATGGATCTACCAAAAGCAAGTCCACTCTACAAAGATAATGGGCTTGTCATGGGACTTGCTAGCTTGTTATATGGAAAAATTCTCCCATCAACATAATAATTGTGAGGTACAGGTGGTTTATAAGGCATTTATAACCAAATCAAAAGTTGATTATGGAGTGCAAGTCCCCGAGCCGATGTAATAGTATCTTCCCTCCCTACAATACTGACAATATTAATGATTTTAGTGTGATGTCATGTAGACCATTTTTGGCTTATGGTTGTTNAAGCCCCCGAGCCGATGTAATAGTATCTTCCCTCCCTACAATACTGACAATATTAATGATTTTAGTGTGATGTCATGTAGACCATTTTTGGCTTATGGTTGTTATAACAATGATGTCCATAATCAATTGGGTGTCACTCAAGTAGTTGAGAGGAAAGTTGTTATTCTTCCCTTCCCGTGTTCAAATCCCACTTTTTAACATTTGTGCTCTTTTCATGAGTCAATTGTTGACTGTTGACCTAGCCTTAAACCTAAAATTATATGCTTTACCTTGAGTATCATCTTGTAAATGGAGAGAAGTACCTAATAGGTTTCCCAAGAAATGCATTACGTGGAAACACAATATATGATGTTTATAATAATGCTAGAAAACAATATATGATATTTATAATAATTGCAAATCTTATTACTGCAATGACATATCTAATAACTAAAATTTTATTCTATATTAATAATATATTTCTAATTATAATCTTTTTTTCTTTGGAAAAAAACATAATTTATATCATCAAATCTAATTATATATTTTATATATCTCTATGATTTGATATATATGTGATAGATAGTTTTACATACCTAAAATTTGTTAGACATAGATGATTTTAAAAACATAATTACTTTCATCGAAAAGTTTTACTAATTTAAAAGCTTGTTTCAAGGTACAAGTGCTAAAATTAAAACTTAGTATGATAACATCCTCTCTTTAGTACTAACAATGTCAATAGTTTCAATACCACACATTATTGGTTGTCGTTTTCTTATGATCAATATCTATGTAATGTCCATAATCGTAAATCTCATTTTTATAACCATATATTCCAAGATTTGAACTTTATTTTACACCAATAATGTCTCTATACTCTAATACATTATATTAAAAAAATCATTAATACATTATATTAAAAAAATCATTAATTTATTTATCGTATTCATGTAACCGGGATGCCTTTTCTTTTTAAAACGTGAACGTGAATACCTACTCATCGTGCATTATGTCCTATCCCTAGTGAGTGGGGATTGTTTGCCTTTCTTTTTTAAACATGAATACCTAGTCATATTGCATTATAAATCCTTTTCAACCCCATCCTCCATGGTGTTTTTTCTAACCTTATTTCGCTTGACAAGAAAGGCCCTAGTGGAGGGAAATAGTGACATCCATTTTCTCATAGGGGATTTGTTTCTTCCAAAGAGGACAAGGGAATATTTACCCGTACCTTGCATTTCACTTATCATGGGACATAAGTTCAATGACGTACTATCATGGTTTTCTTTGTTTCTCCCGGGGGAATGTATGACATAGAGGACATCGTTTTCTAAGTTATTTATATTTTATTTCTTTTATAGGAACTCTTTTTTCTTTAATATAACTCTTTTAGAGGACATCGTTTTCTAAGTTATTTCTTTTATAGGAACTCTTTTTTTTTTCAAATGTTTACATTAAAGGATGTATATGATTTTACTTATTTATTTTATGTAATAAAAAAAAACTTATTTTCATTTTCAACGAAATTTAAAGTACAATCTAAAGGTGCTTTTAGTATATTGAATAAAAGATCTACATAGATGCAAAGACTATAATGGTTCCAACATATGATTATAATGTATACATAAAACTAGAAGGTCTTTTAAAAGGACATAATCACGTGTTCCAATCACATAATCGGCTATAATTGTTCTAAACACAAGACAAACACTTAGACACAAAATTCAAAAGGCCCCTCAAGGTCCGGGACAAGATTCAAACACAATGCTTAGCTTGAGGAGCCATCACATACCTATGGCATTACTCTCAGACCAAGAGATAGATTGTCCCTCAGAAAATTTCTCTAAAACATAACAATTAACCTCCTTTAATGCTTCTTTAGAAAGTGCGTTAGCATGTGCATTCAGTTCCTTGTACACATGAGAGAAGGTCGTTCCATGAAACAACAATGCAATCACTTTAAGTTGTTGAGCCACCTGTAACAACCCAATACCGATGACATGTGTCCTACCATTCATTCAATCAATAGTCAAAGCAAAATCACCAAATACTTGCAAGTGTTTTATATTCCAGTTCATCGCACACTTTAAGCGAAAAAATAATACTTTAGTTCACCCTGATTGTTTGAGCCTTAACTAATATTAGTAGTCATGTCGATCCCGTAATGAGAGTTTGAGAGGAAAATAACAAACCCAAAGTGCAAATATGATCTATCCCTTGACAAGCGCTATAAAAAATTCCCCAAGGAATATATTTGTTATGGTGATGTTATTTAACACTCTCGCCTCATTCACTTTAGGAACCTACTTATAGAATGGGAGTAAACCAAGAACCTGTTGCAAGACTTTAAATGTAGGAGATGTACAATCTTCAAAAACAAAATCATTTATTGTCAACCATAAACCCCAAAAGACCATTATAAGAAGTTGTTAGAATTCTTTAAGTTCCTTTCTACTATAGAATTCATGAAAGCATGCCTCCAAACATGGTTGTTTCCACAAAGGTCCTTTTGCCACCGTCCCTTCTATCTCTTACCAAATTTGCTTGGTAAACTGACAATAAAAAAACAAGTGTTCAATTGTTTCTTTATTAGCTCGAGACAACATACAGATCCCTAGACCAACCTTATCTCTTATCTAAAGTCTATCCCAGGTTAATATCCTTTTTTGGATACCAACCAAAATAGTATCAATGCTTTAGAGGCGCCTTTTTCTTCCATATCTTGTTAAACTACCAACTGTCCTCTAATGGTATTAGATCCTAAGTAGCCAAGTACCCTAGCTTGGTTGTATATTGGCCCCCATAATTACCATAAACCCACACCACCCCATCCTCTTCCTCCCTTAAATGCACATGGACTTTTCTTGGCTCGACTATAGATAGTGTCCAAGCCTAATTCTTGTCACCCTCAAAACCCAACTCATGTGCTTGTAGCCACCCTTGGGACCACAAGGTCTTGCTATAAGGATCATTGATTTTATTTAATGTGTATCTACCGATAACCTACAAATGATGTACCATATATTTTTAGAGAAATACATTCTCCCTACAACCAACAATGGCATCAGTCTCAATCCTTACTTGAGCTCTCAAACCCACTTTCCAAGCTAAGAACTAACCATCTATATGAATGGCCAAGGTTAATGAGTCTCCATTGATTGTACACATTTAGTAAGTTCTTCCACCTTTGCATTAACCAATTTAGTACAAAGTTTGGGATGATGTGCTTTTCTATAAAAACTCACCTCCACAAGCTTCTCTTTGCCAGATAATTCTAAAGGGGCTTTGTTGCCAAAGCCTTCCCAAAGTTGTAAATATTGTTTAAACCCCATCCACCTTGCCTTTTGGGCCTTGTAATGATTTTCCATGTGACTAAATTTGAACCCTGTATTCCCCACTTCCCTTCCAAACATAATTAAAGCATATTTTCCTTATCTTGTTCAAAATTCCCTTGGGAATATGTGTCATAAGGTGCCAATAAACTGGAATGGCTTCTAAGGCTAACTTGATTAAAACAAGTCTCCCACCTCTTGAGATCCAATGATTGCACTAGAAGTTCACCCTTTTGTCAATTTTAGTAAGCAACCACTTCCAATCCTCAATCCCATAACAGTTCGACTTTAAGACAAAACCTAAATAATTAATACCATCCTTTAGGTCAAAGGATTTAAATTAGAAAATGTTTACCATATTATTTTGGATGTGTTNTTCCAATCCTCAACCCCATAACAGTTCGACTTTAAGACAAAACCTAAATAATTAATACCATCCTTTAGGTCAAAGGATTTAAATTAGAAAATGTTTACCATATTATTTTGGATGTGTTCATCAATCGATGGGAAGAAAATCGTAGATTTTTCCAAGTTCACTATCATACATGTAGTTGCACGAAATAGATCTAAAATCTCCTTGAATAGTTTTCATTCATACTCTAAGCAAAAGCAAAATAATAAACCATCGTTTATGAACAAAAGGTACATTAATTGTTCAAGTCCAATTCTCAATCATTTACTCTTATAATTTCTATGTCTTCTAGTAATTCTCTGCTAAGTCCTTCCACTGGTACCAATAAAAAAAATAGGGAGAGAGGGGACATCCCTATCATAATCCCTGGGTTGATTTAAAAAATTATGAAACTAAACCATTAATCAACACAACAAAGGAGATTCTCATGACACAACCCATAATCCATTTCACCAAAGGGAGGTCAACACCCACCTGCAAAAGGGAAAACTAAAAATAAATCCATGAAACATGATCATAATCCTTGGACAAATATAGTTTAAGTAGGAAATCGACTTGTCTTAATAGAATGTAGCACTTCCTGAGCTATCAAAACACTTTGTGCATATCCCAAACTACCATAAAACCCTAAGTTATGGGAAGATGATCTCAATTGAATAAGATAGGGCTCTTTACCACCAAAGGATGATAGAGAAACCAAGGGGACATATTTCAATGTGCCCTAAGATAGATGGGGAAACGGTCTATATCACTAGACAACCTCACTACAAAGGTGTATCCTTTATCCAATCCTCTTACATACTCTATCACTTTTTTCCCCAACATAGATTGAGAATAATGAGTAGAGAGAGGACTAGTAACCAAACAAGACAAACTACCATTTAGTAAAGGAAGAGCAGAATCATTAGACTTATCCATTGGAATACTTGACAAAGATTCCTTTCACCACATTCCTCCAGTTTCCTCCACTAAGATTCTATAAACTTTATGTCACTAAGTAAACGAACCCCTTGATAATAAACAACTTCATGGGCCTGAGTTTCTGAAATAAGCAGGATCGAAATATCTCCTAGCATGATTCCAGGAGCCACCTCAATAATATTGAATGGTATATCCTTTTCAAGGTGGCCATATGGAACCATCATCTCAATAATTGTAACCTCTGGATTAGTAAAGGGTTCAAGTGATGGCTTGTATCATGAACCCTGGACTCCAAAACTCCCCCTTTTCGGTTTTTTTCACGAACTTAAGGACTTTGTCTTCCATTACATGACCAACATTATGACAACAAAAATAGTGGAAAGGAATATCAATGTAATTCAACGCTTACATATAAGTTCTTTCACCCCAAACTATATTAAGGGATTCAAACAACCCTTGACGTACATCCATTTCTATGAGAATTCAAGCCGCCAAACAAGACGAGCTCACCTTATAACTCTTGTCTGCCACTATAAACCTACGTAATGAATCCCTAATCACTTGAAACCCTGAATTGGTATAGAAATCCAATGGTAGGTTAGTAATTTTGATCCACAAGGGTGTGCTCATCTCCAGCTGTATTCATTTTTATGTATGCATCCACATATGATATATTTTTTCCACCTTAAGGTATATTGTGCATCTCACTTTTATCACTATAATAAAGAGATGTTACTTGTTTGTTACAATAAATTTATCCAATATGGGGTGTACTAGAGCCTCTCAAACTCCCTAAGATCTTAATAACACGAACTATATAAACAAAAAGAATCAAAGGCCATCTAACCAATCTAAAGAATCGACACTAAGAGCAAGGCTACTCTATAAAGATAATGGGCTTACTAACTTGTTATATAACCCAACTTTCCCCAACCATTAATGAGGTTTTGTTTACAATACATGGTGTGCCACTTAGTGGGTTTTTAATGACCTATCCATTGAATTTCTCCATATTCAAAAAGTAGGAAATAAAAATTACCAAAAGCTTTTGTGAGATATGTGATTTACAATGCATTACTTGCACCAAACCAAAACTTTGTTAATGCAAAAGTTGGCTTTGGGGTCCAAGGCTCTGAATTAATGTGATAACATCCTCCCTACCATTAATACTAACATTATTGATGGTTTTAGTGTAAGACCTTATAAGTCATCTTTGGCTTACATGTGGTTATTGTTTATTTGATTTCCATAATGACTACAAGCCTTACTATTTGAGTGGCATATCTCCTAATTTGGAATTCATTCCATATTAATGGTCTCCTTCTAATTATACGTGTCTATGTTGTCGAATAATGTAGTTGGATAGGAACTTCCTCATGGGTTCAATGTGAACGCGTCGTAAGTACTTTGAGTTAATTGTATTTTGTAATTTACTTTATGAATAAAATGAAAGTCTTATATTTAGTTGTTGAGTATAATCAAGTGTATTTTTATACATTAGTGATTTAGACTAATCTCAATCGTACATGTCATTGAGAGATTAAGGTTTCAGCTCAAGTATAAAGGCAAGTCAAGATAGAGGGTTCATTACAAACAAAGTTTTGTCTGATAAGGATAGTGATTGAAGAAAAAGCATATTATCACATCAATCATAAGAAAAATGATAGCATAAGTAGTTTTTACATCTAGGTCGTATAATGCAGCTTGTATAACAAATTTGTACAATGGCTTGTGAAATAGTGTTTTTCCTCGATTGTTTGTGCATGAAAAAAATATTTAAGAGGTCATAAACCTCGGGTTTGAGGTGAATTTGTGTGTTGTGCATGTGTCGGTTTGACTGGGGAATGATTGTATCTAAGGGGATACTTGGATGGAGTCAAAGGCCTACAAGCAGGGACGTGACAATGACCATGACCTATTTGGTCAAACAAATAAGGGAAAAGATAAAGGACCTGATAAGGTAAGGTAGAGAGAGAGGTGTCAACCTCACATCTAGGGAAGAAGGATGTGATAAATCCAAGTGATTCATATGTGATAATCATGGTCATTGTGCATCACAATGTCTGAAGAAGAAGGGTAAAGGGAAGCAGTAATAAATTCAGGTAGTAGTCTCAACTAAAACTCATGTGAATGAGTTTTCCTCCAAGATCAACAAGGATTTCTTGATGGTATCTTGCCTTTATACCAACAATATTTTGAAGAACATTTGTTATGTTGACACTAGAGCACCATGGCATCTAAAATCAACTTGGGAGTTGTTTTGAAGTCTAAAAGAGCATATCTCGGGAGTTTAGATTGAGCTTGGTGATGATGCCAAGTATCTAGTAGTAAGAGTTTGTACCATTCCTTTCTAACTCTCTCAAGGTAATTCTTTAGACTTTGATGATGTGTTGTTCATTCCAGGTATTGGGAATAATTTACTTTCAATTTAAGTTATGGAAGATAAGGGCTTTGCAGTAGAGCTCAAGAATTAGTAGTCTTGATTCGACCAAAGGATTTTAGCACATAATCAACTAAGGTGATTAGGGTTAGCGAAGTAAGCTTATACAATTTACATGGTGAACCTATTTGATCCATGGTTCATAACAAATAAAACATGTGTGAGTTCTGGCACAAGAGAATGGGGAAACTACATCATAATGCACTATATATTACTAGGGAGATATTCATAAGTCTTATAGAGTTCAACATTGAGTAGTAGGGATTATGCAGAGGGTATGCACTTGGAAAGCATGCCAAGGCTACTTTCCTAAGCAGAAGGCATAGGTCCAACAAAATTATAGACCTAGCTCATTCACATGTATGTGGGTTGATGTCAATAGCATCATTTATAGGAAGCATGTATTGTGTTTCTTTCATTGATGATTTTTGTCACGAAACTTGGATCGAATTCCTAAATACCCAGGATGAGGTCTATAGCATGTTTTGAGTGTTCAAAGCTCTAGTTGAAAACTAGATAGGAAATAACATCAAAGTTTGAGATCGAACATTAGGGGTAATTATACCTAAAAGGAGTCTAAGGGTTTATATAAGGATTTAAGAGACAAGAGGGATCTTACTATTCGAAACAATCCCCGACAAAATGTTGTCACAGAGTGGAAGAACCAATCTATTATAGGGGATACTAAAGCCATGATTCATGACCATGATTTGTTAATGTTTGTATGGGAAGAATCATGTAACACATCAGTCTACATCTATAATAGGCATCCTAATATGATCTTGGAGGACAAGACACCATAGGAGGAATTCATTGGTGTGAAGCCAAAGGTGACTCATTTATACATCTTTGACTAACCTACTTATATCCATATGCTAGTATAGAAGAGGACCAAGTTGGATCCCTCCAGTAGGAAGAGTTTGTTTGTTGGTTACAATGAGACTTCAAATACCTACAAGATCTTTATTCCAGAGAAAATAAAGATAGTCCTAAACATGGATGTAAATTCTAAGGAACACTTTGCATCCAAAAAGTCTCATCAGCCTATTCCAGTGATAAAGGATGAGGAGAAAGAATCTTCGAAGGTTGAGACAAGGTCACTAGTGACTTCTAGTTTGGGGTAGCATCCATCAAGTGCATAGGAGGAGCCACCATCTCCTACTAATTGTGTGAGAATACCTCGATGGTTCACTCAAATTTTGAGGGATTCTTAGGACCATGTTGAGGCTCCTAGGATAACATTTAGTGAGACAAGACCTCCAAATAAGTTTTTAAACTAATTGGTGTTTACGAATAACATCATAGATTTCAAGCCTTCCAGTTTTCAGGAGTCAACAAACCAACAATTTTGAAGGGATTCCATGGTGGAGGAGTACACCTCTATCATGAAGAACGATGTATGGGACATTGTTCCTAGACTAGAAGGGAAATAAATAGTGAGTTCCTAGTGGAACTATAAGATCATACATGTAGAAGATAGTATCATAGAGAAGTACAAAGTGAGTTTTGTGGTGAGATGGTTCTCCCATAAAGAGGGAGTGGACGACAAGGCGAATTTTGCTCGATTCACTAGGTAGAATTCCATTATAGTAGTAATGTATTTAGTTTTCATTATGGAATGGAGGATGCATCAAATGGATGTGAATGCAATTTCCCTCAATGGGATGTTCAAGGAAAAATCGTACATAGAAAATTCTCAAGGATTTGAGATCAATGGGAAGGAGTCCCATGTTTGCAAGCTAAAAAAACCTTGTATGGATTCAAGCAGGAATCGAGAGCATTTTATTCCATGATCAATGGATTCCTCCAGATTATGGGATTCACCAAAAGTGAAGCAGATCCCAATTTATATTTTATCTTTGTTGAGGCTGATATGATTGTTTTCATATGTATGTAAATGAGATGTATATTACAGGTTTTGAGAAGCTCGCTGAAATTCACAAGGTAGATATGGCAACTGAGTTCAAGATGAAATACTTTGGAATGATGCATTAATTCTTGGGGTTGGAGGTTTGACATAGACTAAGGTAGATTTTCTTTGGGTAGGGTAAGTATTCAATCGAGATATTAAAGATATTTCAAATGGAGGAGTGTGATCCTATGGAAATGCCTTTGATCATAATATAAAGCAGGTAACAACTTCATATTCAGATATATTAAAACCCATGTTGTATAGCCAGACGATAGGTTCCTTTATGTATTTAGTCAACACTAGGCCATATATATGTTTTTCACTAAACACCTTGAGTCAGTTCATGGTGTATCCAAGGTAGGACCATTAGGGAGCGGTAAAACATGTGCTCAAATACTTGAGGGGCACAATCCAATATGGTTGGTGAGGTGAAGTTGCAGGAATATATAGACTTAGAAAAATACACTAAACATGAAGAGAACCTTAGGGTGGTACTTTATCCTGGTATCAACAATGATATCTTGGTTATCTTGGAAGCATACTTCCATGGCACTCATCTCAATGTAGGCATACTATATGGCAACAAGTATTGCTAGTTGTGAGTCCATTTGAATACCGAAGTTGCTTGTAGGATTATTTTATTGGGATTTGGATCCACAGTAATTTTCTATGATAATCAAAGTTTTATCAAACTCTCTGAGAATCCAGTGTCTCATCAGAAGTCCAAGGACATTGAGATCATATATCACTTCATTCAAGACAAATTTAAAAGGGAGTCATACAACTCCAGTATTATCCACATATCAACATGTTGTTGATATTATGACCAAGCCCTTGGCAAAAGGGAAGTTTGAAGCATTCACAGACAAACTTGGATTGGTGTTGCTTATCTAAGAGGGAGTGTTGATATGAAATGGATCAATGTATAATTTGTCATCTATTTTGGTGCTTTCTTAGTGGAAAGATGAAGCGTAAAAACTTCTTTAACACCCGTAACAAATCTAAAATTCCCACATATATTCTACAACCACTTTTTGATAATGAATTATAAGATGATATAATAATTGATAATTAAAAATTACAATGCTTGGGACTTTATGTAGTCCTACTAATACCTTCTCTTTGAAAGGTTGCGTCTTTTTAATGTAAATGATTTAACTATTATTATTATTATATTATTGTATTATTATATTACTTATTGTTGATTATATAATGTTATGTATGTTACATTGCCTTCCCCTTAAGGGAAGCTTTGTCCTCAAAGCTTTGTTTAGTGAAGGACTTATCAATTTTTTTTGTTCGTAACATCTTCTCATGTCTCTCTGAACTTGTAAATCCAACACTTGACGATACATGGCGATAAAATTTTCGAATCCCTTAACTGAAATGTTGCATTTCCTGGGAAGTGATCCATCCGAGATTTACCTTTATCGGAGCTTATTGTTGGTCGCTTTGTTGGATAAATATTCTCGTTTTCTGTTTAGATTGTAGATTTTGCATTCTTCCACATATGAAATCATAACTTCCTTGTTTATGTTCAGTTTGACCCTGTCATTGGTCAAAATGACTTTTATAATTGGGTGTCGATAAGGAGTTTTGATTGTTCACTTTTATGTTGGATTGACTTCTTTTTGAATCGTGATGAGGATCAAATTTGTTTTTGTTTCTTCTTCTTCAACTTGATTTTTTTTTCGGAGAGTCTAAATGCTTTCTTCTTGATTTGCACGCTCTAAATCTCCTCTAACCTTTTGTCTTGCGACTTTTTTTCCTCTTTCAACTTCTTGAATTGTTCATCTAGTTCTTGATTAAAATTTCTCAAGTGTTGGTTTTCTTCCTCTTTATCCAGTAGTTTTCCTTTAGTATCTTTGTTTGATTGTTGTGTCTTCTTAGTACTTTTTAATTTCCTGATTTTTCCAATTAATGTCTTGTTATGGTTTCTTAACCGATATCTTTCTTTAGTGTTATTTGATAATGTGCCTTTGACAACTATAATCTCCAACTTGTGCATCTTTTTAGTGTCATCTCCTTTCTGCTAGAGTTCAATAATATGTTGTTGAAGGTGGTAATTCTCTGCTTCTAGGCATCTTACTTTCGTTTGGATGTGCCTAATTTCGTCTTCTTTCTCCTTGATGATTTTGTTTAAACATTTTATTTCTTCTTCTAGATCATTATTGCTTCTATAAGGCGATTCTTCGACATTTTTTTAGTTTCTGATTTTGTCTTCCAGGTTTTGATTGTGACTTTTAAGATGTGAAATTTCCTTATCCTTATCTAATAACCTTTTTTGGATCTCTTGCTTTTTATATTTTAAGCTACTATTTTCTTGTTCTGCTAAATGATTTCACAATTCTTACTTCATAATCTTAAATTGAAGATATTTATTGGTCACTTTATTTTTCTTTAACTTGTCTAATGTTGTTTGCAACTACGACTTCATTTCTGAATATGTAGTTGCCATCATTTGTGACTATGTCTTTACTTCACTTTTGTCATTTTTTCTTCAACAAGGGTAGATATAAAAGCTTAATAAATCCCAATATGTCTCTCTTTGTAAAGAATACTCCCTTCGGCTTGTCTCTTTCAACAAGGAATGATCTTCTTGTCTTCTTTTCCCCTTTTATATTATAATTGTAATTATTACAATTATTAATTGTTAATTATTAATATTAATGATATTAATAATATTTTTGTTTGAAAATTTAAAAAATATAATAATAATAATAATAAGGGGTGAATTAAATAATAATAATAATAGTATTATTATTATAGTTATATAACTTAATAAAACTTTAATAAAAAAAATATTTTTTTGTTTTAATTAATATTTTGTATTTGTTTTTGGATTGTGTAGGTTTCTCGTGGAGAGGGAAGCTTGGACATGAAGGATGGCAAGTGGTGGAGGTGAGGACAGGAGTGAAAAGCAGGTGTATGGGCAGCGCTGGCGGGGAAGGGATGGGAGGTGAAGGGAAAGTGACAGGCGATGGCAGAGAGGAGCGCGAGGAAGAGCTATGAGGGAGGGAGGGGAGCAATGGTGGTGGAAAAGAGTGGGGAGATGCCCCGGAGGAGTGGAAATTGTTGCAAAATGGGAGTGGAGGAGTTGTGAGGGATGGGAGGATGCGCATGGAAGAAGTGAGAGCGGGGGGCGGGGAACATGAGAAATAGTGCAATAACAACTGGGTATGAAGGGACGCAACACAGTGTGAGCTTGCGCATGGGAGGGTCGACGACGATAGTGCATTAGTGTGGAGAGCTTACAAATGAGGAATGATGCAGTCAATGAGGAGTGATGCAACAGAGTGTGTTGGGATAAGGTCAAAGACCTCAAAAAATCATAGAAAATATGAAAATACTCGGACAAGGTCTATAATGTTTTGCCAAAGGCCAAATCTAGAGCCAGGTTCTAATACCAATGAAGCGTAAAAACTTCTTTAACGCCTTTGATAAATCTAAATCCCCACAGATTTTCTACAACCCACATTTTGATAATGAATAATAAGATGATATAATATATGATAATTAAAATTACAATGCTTGGGCCTTTATATAGGCCTACTAATACTTTCTCATTGAAAGGTTACATATTTTTAATGTAAATGGTTTAACTATTATTATTATTATATCATTGTATTATTATATTACTTACTGTTGATTAGTTAATGTTATGTTTGTTATAAAATATTAGATGAATTGGCTTGTAGGGTCGATTTTAGGGGCAGGCATTACTTTGCAAATTTTGGGTTTGAAACCTTTCAAAACCATTTTGAGGGCTTAAAGGACACGTTTTTGGTGGAAACCATACATAGGCCCAAGATTCCATATTCTACACACCAAGACCTTTCCAATGGTGCAAGAATTACCTAAAATATAGTCTTTATGGAGAAGTTATGCCTCCCATAAGTTGACCTATTTCTTTGACCACAATGGTATCGAGTGGATTTCACACCAACTCCCATTACCCTTACATGTGGAGCAAGAGATGTGTATAATTTCAATAACATTATGTAGGGTCCAAAACCCTAACCCTAATTGATATTTAAGGAATGCAAAAAAACTTAAAACTAACCTTAGATGGATATTGGGTTATGTTACATATTGATTCATTATGAGGATAATGGGTTCCATTCTTATGATGCTATTGTATTGATCCATAATTGAGAAACAATAAGGGAGTGTACATTAGACCACAATTGAGGAAGTAGGAGGTCCCATAGTAGCCATGTAGGCTGCAATGTCATAGTTAACTCCATAGAGAGTGCCACTTTATTTGTATTTGTGTTGCATTGTTAAGCCCTTAATGATGACACTTACACCATATAGTGTGGTGCATTACTCCCTATATTGCGGTGCATTACATATTATTTATGTAGGCTTGGGTCTATAAGTGGCTTTATAAGTTGTTATTGTACACCTTTATCTCCTATATATAGGAAGGATATATTCTCATTTAAGTCATCATAGTATCTTATTTTGTCTTGTGTACTCAGTACATTGTGTAAGGAGGTTCCTCCCTCGAAGAGGATTGATATTTATCTCTTCTATCCATCTTTTAGGTGTGGCTTACTCTCTTATTTTCCATTTTTTCTCTTTTTATGCTATATCTGGGACTTGGTTGCATAACATTTGGTATCAGATCTCTTTCCTCGGGACTGGCTTCTGCAAAATGAGTCATCTTGGCACTTTCACTACAAATTCTTTTTCTACAAGGATTTAGAGATCGATGTTAAAAACTCACTTCCAAAATAGGTTGATATATCTCTAGTCAAAAATTAAGATCCTGATCCATTACAATTTCAGAAATAATTTTCGAGGAATCTAGGGTTTTTTACTAGTCCTAGAGCTAGTCTAAAACAAGTGTTCTTTGGAAAGAGGTCATATCAGAGGAATCCGAGATCTAAATGGAGTGAGACTAGTTGCATATTGAAGAAGACATAACAGGGCATCTGTGGTAGAGTTTTTAGATACATAAACAAAACAGTGGAGACATGGCATATAGTACAAGTGCGCCTTTTTTCACGAAACAAGCGCTGCCGAAAATATATTGACAATATATTCATCACTTTAAGCTTTAATTTACATTTTCAAGACTTTAAATTTGATCGACTAAGATATGATCCTGTTGCAGCCGCAACTGTTTTCCCTAAATTTTCAAATTTTGGACCCCCTTATTAATTTTAGCGTTGCCTTGAATCGTTTGGATCCATGAACTCTTTTGTCATGCTTTAATTTTGGACTATGTTGGGGTTAACTCTCTTCCTGTTTTCAAAAAATTGCTTATGTTTGAAACTGCTATGGGTCGCAGAGTTTAGAGTTTGTTTTGTTACCTTTCGAGTTGCGATTTCCTCTCGGGAACTTATTTCCTGTGCTAACCACTGTTTCGAAGGCCAATTTAACAACGTATCGGAGCCATGTTTCCTTGGGAAGCCTCCGTCGCGAAAATTTTACAATGATTATTCTGCGGAAGAATTGTGACTCCTCCACGGCCGCTTTGTATCGTTTAACTTGTTTATATTATCGGAGGAGTTAGTATGTTTATCTTCCGCCCTTGCGGCTCCCAAACAAACTAAGTATCCGGCATACAACCGCTCCGCCCGCCGATGCTTGTCGGGTCTTCGTCACTTTGTGTTGGATCGGAGGCCGTAGTCTTTCCTCCTCCGCCCTTGCGGCTGTGTAACGCACTGAGTGTTCGACGTTGATGTCCTTCCGCTCACCGACGGGGACTTTTTCACCTAGAATTTGAGTCTAGCTTTTTCGACTCCTATAAACTTAACGGTCTCACGGACCCCATTGCCTGTTGGAGATCCATCGACGCGGCTGTGAGTAAGACTACTGCAGCCGATGTTTTAGTATCTTAGGCCGTCGATAAGTTTTCTCTCCCCGTCGTTTCGTCAGTTTTACACCCTTGTGGACGAGACAGTGGTCCTGACGCTTGTTAAGGTTTTCATAACAGCATAGGGCCTTTTTGATGACTAGTTGTTATTTGATACAGTTTGGTTTGATTGAAAATGCAGTCCTGATTAATGATACATGTCATTTAATTGCAGATGAACTCAAGAGATTTTTATAAATTACTACTGCGAGAAGGCATAGCGGGGAGACGAAGTAGCAAAAAAGAAGAAGAAGGGTTGGACAGTGTTAGGCAGAGTTCATACTGAAACCAACGGGATCTCAAGGAGAGCAAACGAAAGACAAGGCATAATCAATTGAGACAAAATCCCAGGCCTGGAAAGATCTGTCAGTTACCAAGCGGATCCCGCTTTGTTGGGTACTCTAAAAACATAACGCATGAAGTAAATCATGAGTACTCGCAGAAAAGACAAAAATGGGGATATTAAACGATTTGGAGGAACCCAAAGGTCACACGGTTGGGGCAGCCCAAGCGGTTAGCTGATTTGGTTTAAATATAGGAAAGTTCTAAACTTAGAGGGGCTTTTTCCCTAGAAAAACTTGTGAACTATTGTTTGTAAGAGGAACTATTTCGTTTTACAATCAGAAATTGCAAATTTTGCCTGTTGGAGAAGGTGTTATGTGGAATGTCTCAATGTGATAAAATGAACGATGTTGAATGGGAACTATTTCGTTTTCGACTGTGTTTCATTAACTGTGAGAGCGTTCTAACTTTCTGAACCTATGTTCTTGCCTGAATGTTCTCTAGTATATTCTATGATGTTTTCCACTATGAGTAATGGGATTTTTAAACTGCTGATGAGCTATTTTGTCATGTATACTTTTATTCATGTTTATATGTTTTGGTTATAAGAACAGCTATCTGTGATTTGCCATAACACGTGGACAGTATTGCATTACTCATGAATTTATATCTAGCTCTCTAGAGATAGCCTAGTTAGTATTTATTTTCTTGCAATGTGTGTGATTTAGATGCTTGGGAGTTTAAGACGAGAGGTAAGAACCTGCGCATCACATTGTGAATACTCCTTGCATTCTTTATTACTCTGCACATTAAGTAGGAACTTGCACATCATCCTTTAAATAAATAAAAATACAAAAATATATATAGTGGACCGGGCTGCAACCGGTAAAACCTTTTATTTTTGTTACTTGACCTACGGTAGCCGGATCGCAAACCGGACGGATTCCCTACACCAAACAGCCACGGGCTAATTGGGAACGTTGACTGGGGAGAATCCCTAACTGTTGTTGCCTGCGATTTTCTAGGCCTCAACAGATCCTCTTGAATCAAACCTTCCCACTAGGAAGCTTTTGGACCACCAAAACCTTGAATCATTCCAAATTCAAGTGAGGACATGTTCGTCTCACTTGTCCTATATCACATGTCCATTCTTCCTAGAACCAATACATATGACTCAACATAACAACAATCAACACAGCATTGAAATCGTCAAATACATTAATCCCTTTTCCAAAAAAATCTGCATTCAACTTTGAAGGAACAAACCATATACTATTGATCAATAATAAGTTGAATATCAACATTGAACATATGAAAGATATTGTACACATATCATGTTGATTTTTTTACCATAGAAACACTATCAACCATAACAGGTGCATTGTATTGAAATGACATTCATTTTCATGCTTAGGATTCTTTTTCTCCTGACATTGCATAGACATAAGTGTCAAATTCTGACTTGCATTAACAACCCTTTTTAATTGTTGTGTAGTGCCCAATGATTTGTCGTTTTTAAATGTATGTGAATTCACTATCATACTCAATTCGTTCTTTGAAAAAGTGATACCGATTATGTTCTCTATAGAAGATTTATTTTTGATCATATAAGTATGGACTACAAAACACAATTCCAGAGATATCTAGTGGGACCACATCAAATTCAACCTCGTCTACAAACTTAGATGTAATTGCAAACTATAGATCGCATTATTTAATTACTTGTAAAATTTTATCTTTGCACACCCATCCTAATGGATAATGTCTCTTATGTGGTTTTGTTGTTAATCCCAATTGCTTAACTACTTCTTCTAAAATGATATTATCTTGGGATCTATTATCTATAAGTGTGTCGATTTTAGTTTGTTTCGTAATAACCCTTATATGAAACAATGCATTCCTTTTATCTTTAGAACTGACATGATATTTAGAAGTAGAAGCACATGAAGAACCAATGTTAGAACCCTTAACAACAATAGATTTACCTTTCACACCTACGATTGTTATCTTTGTTTCATCCTCAAAATCTGATCCAAGGTCCTCAACGATAACTGTGGATTTTTGCTTCCCCTTCTGATCCTTGAACCACTTTGGTTTCGGTTCTGGATGTAGCTTCCAACAATGTTCTTCACCATGCCCATATTTTTGGCAATGTAAACATGAAAGCTTTGTATCCCCTTTCTTCATGGTAGCTAAATGCTTGCCTTTCCCTTTTGCCTTGCCTTCTTTTTCCTAGCTAGATTCAGCTAAAGGAACATCGTGAACACTCTTCCCTTTAGATTCAATGTGTGTAGCTTGCACACATACCTCGTCAAGGTTATTACAATTAAACATAAGTATTGTATGATGCAAATAACTATGTAATCCTCCAATAAACTTGAGAAGAGTTTCCAAAGTATAAATAGGTATGCCCAAAATCAAAGCTCTTTTTCTAAATTCATGAGTGTACTCTTGTACATTCTGACTTTTATCTTGCCTTAATTTTTTCCAATCCATCATGGCTTGATCTATGTAGCCTAATGGATAAAATTGTTTTTGTAACGCAATAGTAAATTCATACTAGGAAGAAATAATTTTACATTTTCTAAGTAGGTCTTCCTGCATCTTATTTTCCCACTAGGTAAGTGTGGTGCCTCCAAGACAAAAAGTAGCCAACTGGATCTTTGCTTTATCATCTGTAAGCTTATGAATCCTGTAATGCACCTGAATTTGCCTGATCCAATCATCTAGTTTTTCAGTGTTAAGTTCACCATTATATGTGGGAAATTCAAACTTAATATCAAGTTTTAAATAAGGTAAATCAGACTTAGCCTTCTCAGGTTGTTTCTTTGGATTTGAAGAAGCAACACTGGAGCTTTCAAAAGAAGAATAAGAAGATGAAGAAGAAGGTTATGAAGGGTCTTTTCCTTTTCCCCAAGCATTATCCTTTGCTTTCTCCTTCTTCATTTTCTTGTTTTCCAATCTCTCTTGATAATCTGCAAACAAATTTTCTACTATGTATTCCATCTTATAGAAAGCCTTACAGAAGGCCTTCTCATCTTCTCCTTAGTAGTCTTCATCTGCCATTTTCTCTCTTCAATGCGCATGTCCACTTTCTGGATTGAAATATTCAAGTACACCTTCACCTTTATTTAGCCTGGATCTTGTTAACATAAACTCACAATACAATGGTTAAGCTACTTTGATACCAAACTTGATCTAAAAATATTCAGGATATTTTTTAACCAATTATTTTGCATGTGAAATTAATATGTTAATTACTCATAAACAAGCTTAAAAGATGAAAGGTTTGATGCTTAAATCAATCACATAAGTAAATAAAAGAGATATCCAAACCATAAAATGAAGACAACAACTGATAACGGATTTCACCCCTCTCGGGCTATGTCTCTGGGCCACTTCCAATGGGAAGGTCAATCTTATTAGTCATTAAAAGCTTATAAAATGAGATTCTGGAGTCACTTTAGAATTCTTTCAGTTAGACGCAGAAACAGACTGCACCATGCATTCCTCTCGAAAAATTGAGTATAAACTTGAATACCTTTGTTTGAGGTGTCCTTTGGCACACAATTCGAGACAACAATTCTACACAAAAGACAAACTATATGGCCTGTGTACGGATTCCACCTTGAGATCCATCCTAAAACTGCCTCGAACTCTATGTAGAAACTTCCTTGGGAAGCATGCAAAACCACCTTGGGAATCTTTTCAATATCGCCTTGGGAAGCATGCCAATACTGCCTTGGGAACTGTGCATTCAGCTCTAATCACTATCTCAAAATTTGTGCCAGAACATGGTTTTATAGGATTTTTTAGGTTCTTTTTGGGTCGCGATCCACAGGGGAATACGCCCTTTTGGAGCCCCAGCCTCCACTACAAACTCTTAATGGATATCCCTGAATCCCTTAACAAGTGGTTGCTTTGGTTCGTTGGTTAGAGCACTTGGAGATGGGGGAGGAGGTCGCGAGTTCAAACTCGTAGACCTCTCCCATACTGTGCTTTTGTTGACATATATAATATGTTTGGATGTGTATAGTTCTATGTTATGGTTCAAACCAATATAACATATGGTTTGAATAGTTTGAATATAATATATGATGTATTACATGGTTAGGATACAATATAATAAATGGGGTACCTTAGATACTGTGCTTTTGTTACGTTATGGTTCAAACCAATATGTATTATATTTTTGTTGTGCTTTTGTTACGTTATGGTTCAAACCAATATGTATTATATTTTTGTTGACATATATTATATGTTTGGATGTGTATAGTTCTATGTTATGGTTCAAACCAATATAACATATGGTTCAAATAGTTTGAATATAATATATGATGCATTACATGGTTAGGATACAATATAATAAATGGGGTACCTTAGATACTGTGCTTTTGTTGACATATATTATATGTTTGGATGTGTATAGTTCTACGTTATGGTTCAAACCAATATGCATTATATGTTTGGATGTGTATAGTTCTATGTTATGGTTCAAACCAATATAACATATGGTTCGAATAGTTTGAATATAATATATGATGTATTACATGGTTAGGATACAATATAATAAATGGGGTACCTTAGATACTGTGCTTTTGTTGACATATATTATATGTTTGGATGTGTATAGTTCTACGTTATGGTTCAAACCAATATGCATTATATGTTTGGATGTGTATAGTTCTATGTTATGGTTCAAACCAATATAACATATGGTTCGAATAGTTTGAATATAATATATGATGTATTACATGGTTAGGA
>LPNX010988121.1:209143-248483 GCA_001517045.1 Pseudotsuga menziesii
ATAGTTACATTTCTTTAACACTCCCTCTTAACAAGGAAGGTATTCTATAACAAAACAATACATCTGTACAAATGACTGGTAAGTCTATACATCATAGGAAGTTTTCAAAACTACATCATCTGTGGGATATCACCATCACGGAGCATCACATATCAAACATCACATCACGAGCACATCCGTACGAGCATCGTATCTCAACACATCAACACGATCATCGCATCTCGTCGCATCATCACAAGTATCACATCTCATCGCATATTCATGAGCATCACCTCTCATCACATCATCATGAGTATCACATCTCGTCGTAACATCATGAGAATCACCTCTCATTGCAACTTCATGAGTATCACATCTCATTTCATCATCCTAAGTATCACATCTTGTCGCATTATCATGAGCATCACATCTCATTGCATCATCTCAAGTATCCTCATCTTGAGCATCACCTACAATGTTACACAAACACAACACAACATCACAAATTAATGTGAAATCACCCACAACATCGAAAATGCTAGAATATCATTGTCCGCAAATGAATGCAGAACCATAATGTTTCACAAATGAATTCAATACCACATCATCCGCAAATGAATGGAAGACCACAACATCTACAAATGAATGCAGGACCACAACGTCCACAAATGAATGTAGGACCACAACATCCACAAATGAATGTGGGACCACAACATCTGCAAATGAATGCAGGACCACAACGTCCACAAATGAATGCAGGACTACAACATCTGCAAATGAATGGTGCAGGACCACAACTCATTGGGATCTTCCTATTTGAATATATGACCAACCTTCCTGGGATATTCCTTGTGAGGATGCCACCAACCATGTTGGTATCTACCCTTAGTGATACGACCATTCATACTGGGATCCACCCTCAGTGATGTCACTAACCATATTGGGATCTTCCCATGAATATATGACTAGCCTCTCTATACAGTGACCACACCACTGGGGCTCATCATTATTTTCTTGTACATCCACAACTTCATCAATATCTATAAGCATGTTGGAAAATGCGATCGACCTTCTATGTACTACCATACTATTACCATCTCATTCTATTATTATCACTCCCTCTTTCCAGGTAGGTCCTTTCAAACTACACCAAGCTTGTCTTGAAAGTGTTCAAGCTTTACATGATACAGAGGATTATTCGGCACATCAACAACTTGCTCCTATGTATGAACAAACTATAACTTCAAGGCTTCTCTCTGCACCATATCCCAGACTTTATGAAACACTGGTTCCTTTGTTAGCTTGATGCAACTCTGGTTGTCACAATAAATATTAGTTATATTTATCTCGGCATCAAACAGTCCTGGCATATTGCTTCGCTATAAGTTGAGTCGTGTTGCAATGTACTCAGCCTCGGTTGTACTGAGGGAAACATTGGTTTTCTTTCTACTTAATCCATGAGATCATGCCCGATCCCAAACTAAAACATTTTCATGAGGTTCTCTTTCTAGAACTTACTCTTTGCATCTATAATGAATCCATCCTCTTCTGTCAGGTCATTGACATATACCAGTCTTCCGCATTCAACCTTAAAGTAAAGGTTGGAACCCACTTTACTCTTTGTAAAGCCTAAGTCCATTGGGAAGTTTCCCATCCTGTCGTACCATGTTGAACTTGAAGATATTCTACAGTCACTCCCTCTAAAATGGAGCATCATCCTCCCTTTGAATTTTGTAATCTATGTATCAAAACATTATGTACTAGAGTGATAGGTAACATCCTCTGCTACCGATCTTTTATGTATCTATCTCATGTCACTAGATACCAATATCCTATATCTTGAAATTTGTTTAAAAGTTCCTCTTGCACCCATCTGTGAGCTTGTTGTCCTTTATAGGCTTCCATATTCAACCTTGTAGCAAAGGTTAAGATCTTCATCACCCTAGGTGATCTTCAAGCTCCTCATGTAACTGGATGTGCTTATCCATGGGTGCCTTCTACTATCACACAAATCCTTTTGTGCACATGTGGTTCTCTGCTCGATATACACTTCTACTTCACTAGAGGAGTGTGTTTGGTCAATGGAGTATGTCATGGCATAGTCTACTCCCTCTTTCCGAGAGAAAACATGAACCTTGCTTTGTATCCCTTGATGATTACATCTGCTACATACTTGATCTTGTAGATCCACAAGAGAAGACACTACGGACTTCCCTTCAGATATTAGAACCACATCCTAGACATCATTCCCCATGATCAACAGGTACTCTTTGATCATAGGCTTCTTCCATTTCTCCTTAGCTACTTCTTCATAGATGGTAGGGTCTGCATCAATGATGTCACTCAATAGTTCCAAATAACTAGAGTGTATATAAGGCCTCTTACTTTTGTTGGAAGTCTCTGGCACACTTTTCTTCATCTTGAATTATCTCTCATGCCCAAAATGGTCTTCATCTCTTGAGGTGGATCTACCACTCTCTTTAATTCATATCATGATTCTTATATTCTTCTGGAGATATTTCTTTCGCCACCATGTCTTTGACCCTGGGAGCTTCAGGTTCATCTTCATGTATGTTTATTGGAGTGAAACTTCTAACTGAATTGTCATCACTTATTCGTTGGAACAAGCCTCATCCTTCTTTTCTTGTAGGTGATTGTACACAATATTTCCCACAATTCAAATACACCAGTTGCATGGTTAGAAACATTTCATAATGGCAAATTCTTAAGCATAAATATATAATCATGCAACTATTTTAGCCAATACAACATTCATCCATATCCCGTATAAACACAGAAGCTTTCTAGATTCCTTCCCTCACTACCATAACATTATTGAGATTGTGCACTAATCCCAATATGTCAGCAAAGAGGTTTCATTATGGATAAGTAGCAATGGAATGTTGTATAGCACCATAGGCCACTTACCCATCTGTTGCAGCTGCAACTGTTCTCCCCAAATTTTTTCAAATGTTGGACCCCCCCTTTTTATGATTTAGTGTTTCTTTAAATCGTTTGGACTCGTGAACCTTTTTGGTCATGCTTTAATTTTGAATGATTTTGAAGATTAGCGCTCGTCATGTTTCTGGAAGTTGCTTGTGTTTGAAATTTGTTGTGGGTCACAGGTTTTGAGGCTATTTTCTGAATCAGACCTTCTATTCTTGTAAAACTGCTGTCTCGGAGGTGAAACAGTTTAACCTTTGCTAAATTCTTGAGTTTCAAACACTTAACACTTGTATTTTTCAGTTCGATCGGAGGCTCTTGGCTATTCGCCTTCCGCCGTTGCGGCTCCCAAAGCAGCTAAGCACCCAAAATGTAAAGATCTCCGTCTACCGATGCGTGTTGGTCTTTTAGTCGCGGGACTGTAGTCTTTTCTCTTCCGTCGTTGCGGATGAAAAAAGCACTAGCCTTCCGGGTTTTTTTTAGTCGTTTTGCTCCGATCTAATTTTTTCTGCCTATCACGAACGGGGATGTCTTTTATGGCTCCGCTGTTGCGGCTCCTTATTCCGCTATGGCCCTGATGATTAATCTTGCGAAGCTCCGATGCGGATGTCTCGGCGGTTAGCTTAGTGGTTTTGCCACCCGACGTTGCGAAAGGAAGTATTCCTGTGACCTCCGATTCTTATGTTTCCATCGTCCGATGCGTGTCGATTTCTAGCTGCGTGTCCGTAGTCAGTGTCCTTCCAACTTCCGATTAGAATTTTGTCCCGCCCGCAGCTTAGGTTTTCACTCTCCCGACTCCAACGTGCTTAAGTGTTTCGCAGCGCCCATTGCCTGTTAAAGCCCGCCTATGCAACTGTGGATAAGTCTACCCTGCCATGTTAGCAGTAATACAACGCATGATCTTTCTTGTTGAGCAGCCGTTTGATTGATAGAATTTGACGTTTTGTTTTTTAATGTAATCCCAATGAATGATACACTTTGATGAATTGCAGGTGGACTCAAAGGACTTTTCAGACTATTACGGTGCGAAGGCATAGCTGGGCAGTTTTGGAAAAGGTCGAACCGTGGCCAGCAGGATCGCAAGAAGGACAAATGAAGGAAAAGACAAAATGAATAGCGTCAAAGGCACAGACCCGAATGATCTATCAGTTACTAATCAGATCATGAATGCGTACAGAAAAATAAAATGGGAAGATGAGACGTTGGGAGGGACCGAAAGGTCATACGTTTGGGGGCAGCCCAAGCGGTCTGCTATTGTGGTTTAAATACTTGAAAGTTAGAACTTGCAAAGGGCTTTTTCCTGGGGGAAAAACTTGTAACTTAATGCTTGTAAGAGGAACTATTTCATTTTACAAGCAGAGACTGCAAATTTTGCCTGTTGGAGGAAGTGCTATGTGGAATATATCAATGTGATTAAATGAGCAATGTTGAATGTGAACTATTTCATTTTCAGCTGTGACTCATTAGCTGTAAGAGCATTCTAATTTTCTGAACCTATGTTCTTGTCTGAATGTTCTTCAGTACCTTTATGATGTGTTAATTTTCACTATGAGTAATGGGAATTTTAACTGTTGATGAGCTATCTTATCATGTATACTTTTATTCATGTTTATATGTTTGGTTATAAGAACAGTTATCTGTGATTTGCCATAAGACATGAACAGTGGTGCATTACTCATGAATTGATATCGAGCACTCTAGAGATAGTTTAGTTAGTATTTATTTTCTTGCATATATGTGATTTGGATGCTTGTGAGTTCTAAGACGAGAGGTAAGAACCTGCGCATCACATTGTGANGCATTTTTAATTAGGCACGTGCATATCACACTTTAAGTCAAAAAATACAAAAACATACGGTGGACCGGGCCGCAACCGGTAAACCTTTTTGTTACTTGACCTACAGTAGCCGGACCGCAAACTGGACGGATTCCCTATACCAAATAGTCACGGGCTAGTTGGGAACGTTGACTGGGGAGAATCCCTTGCTGTTGTTGCCTGCGAATTTCCAGGCCTCAACACCATCACATGCATATTAGTAGTATATTGTTCGTTAATGCAAACATTCTATCATGCATAATGCATTTCCTTGAACATAGATATGTACACAACTAAGCAATATTATTTAAGAAAGTAGATATATATGAAATGACAATTCAAATACTTATCTTTGTTTGTTTGGTAGACTCCTTCTTTATCCTTATGTCCTTGCAAGAATAACTGGAGTCGTCTAATTCATCATCTGATTCTGAGAACCTGTGTACTGGTTCTAAGTGTCACTAACTGCATTCCTTCTTATCCAAATATTGAAATGGATAAGAGTATGATCTTTGTATTCACTAGTAGAATTCATATTCCTCATCACTTGAGGAATCTTCATTTTCTTCTATGAATATTTTATTAGTTGGTTCATCATCTTCAGTGATGTGAGCATGATGTCTTTTCTTATTTGACTTCTTGTTGAAGGAGCCTCTATTTCTGGGACAACATCTGAAGTAGTGTCCCTCCTCATCACATGCTTGGCATCGAATGTTGGAGGGATCTCTTCTGAATCCCTTTCATCTTCTATTGTGATTATGGTCTTCCTTCTTTCTATGATTTCTTTTGGAGTGAACTGTGAGAGCTTGATCTACAATTGCTCCCATCTTCTCCTTTCTAGTTATGAGTCGAGCTTCTTCTTGTGTGCATTCCTCCCATAGTCTGTTGAAAGAGATCAACTTTGTCTCGCACATATTCCTTGAATGAATGAATCCCATGATCTTGGGAGGCCATTCAAGGTTGTATTATCCTCTTCTGCTTATTTGGCATTGTCTTAATGGATTCTAGTTTCTTCTTGATCTTTGAGAAGTAATATTGAATGCTTTTTGACATTTGCATCTTCACATCCTTGAGTTGAGTTCTCAAGGTCATCTTCATTTTGATGTTCTTTTCTTCATACAAGTTGGCCATTTCATCAAACATATCCTTGGGAGTCTTAAAGGATGATACATGTGAGATCCAATGGAGATTGAAATAATCCTCTTGGATTTGACTAAGTCCTTCTTGTGTTTTTTCTTCATCTCCCTATGGCTTTGCAACTTCTTCTTTGTCATAGTTTTCCAAGTCATGGTTCTTCATGTATGAGAAGCACTCCATACTTCCATGCTCATAGGTTCTTGGTCCCTTCACGATTGTTCTCAAGCTTGGTACTGTTTTTCATCATGATAAAAATGAGAACCTCAAATGGAAATGGAGAGGATAGAGCTTACCAATGATATTACTTCAAATTGATGCTTGCTTGAAAGATTTTTTGGTGGACCTAGGGTTTGACAAAGAAACCCTAATTTTTTAACTAGGGTATCTTTCAGATATGATTGGATAGAAATATGCACCTCCTCAAGGTGAGCTGAGCAGCATATTGATTTTACCACAACTGTGGACAGAACTACAAAATATCTTATGCCCTAATTTTCCCTAGCAGTAGTGTTAGTTCGAAAATTGAAAATCCACAGAATGTGAAACTTCTTCCATAGAAATATGCACCCTCCTAGGAGAGTTTGATAGTCCTCCTTTTTCAACTGATTGGTGGAGGGAAGTGTCTGTAACAGGAAGCCCTAGTTTCTTCAATTTCTTCGATGTCATTTTCTGATATTGATTATGCTTTATATTTGAAATTCCTACTCCTTCGACTCTGAAACTTCGTCCTGAGATAACCTAATATGTATTTTTTCCAATCCCATGGGTTATAGCAGAATTGGATTCTCCAAGTAGAACTTATGCTAAGTTTCCCAAGGTGACTTATTTTAGGACCGTTCATCATAGAGAACTTGTACAGACTTCCCGTGTCATTATTTCACCTTCGGGGTCTGAAACTCGGACCACATAAACTACAGTTTGTTCCCTATATGAAACATCTTATGAAATTTTATTTGGACCTTCCTATCCTAAGATATAGCAATTCTCCCTAGATCAAATGTTTATGACTGTATTTTGGAGGAGGCTAGAACCCTTATTTGGAGGAATCATATCTCTTGAAGTATAGAAAATCTAAGGCTGAAACTCACACACAAGGTACATTAGGATTTCATCTTCGACCTATCAAAGTTTCATCTCCTAATCCTTCTCAATCTGGAGTTATATCGAAAGTCCCAAGATGACTAGTTTTTGTCTTCTAGGTTTTTCAAGCATGAAACCTTAATATCTAGTAGCAGCATTTGTAGCAGTGTTTTGGTTGCACAAAGACTTTCTTCAGGGTGGATCTAACACCATGATAATACTTCAATGGTTATACAATATCTAATAACATTTAGCATCATAACATCTGTAACATCCCTAAATTTCAAAATAATAGTAAATTATTTACTGCATGTAACTCAAGATTCTTAAGGAATAAACCAAAGAGATGTTATACTTCATAATTCCTCTGTCGTAACGTAATGAATTAACAATGTGTCTATAATATTTTTATCATTAACATGCTTTATTGGTGAACTGTTTTCAAAATTATGTCATGCATTTTGGTTTGCATTACTTGGTGATGATAACTTTCTTTAAGACTCTGATGAAACTATTTAACGTTTTTCTTCAGTTTGGTTCTACTTTTGAGCTCTTAAGGGACAAGTCATGATCTTACATAGTCCTTACAACTAATACATGAAGCTTTGACTTTATTCCTTGCAGGTGGATGAAATCACCCTGGCAAACAAATGCTAAATAACAAGGTCTAAGATATAAAAATGAAAGTGACATAGAAAAGATGGTACCATTACTTTCGGAAAACTTAACCTTGACCTAGTTTGGGGTTTAAAAAACATAATAAACCATTACTATCCTTAAAAAGAAAATTCCTAACCAAATTTTAACGTATCATAACTTATATCATCACCCTATTCTCCGCAATGGTAATTTATGCAAAAGAATTTGGGTTTGATTTCGACGCGATGGTTGACCACCAACCTTAATTCGAGATAAATTTCATACTATGTAAAGGACATGATCAAGATTTGTTTTTATGGCAGACCATGTGATTTTGATATGTTCTCTAGCTGTCAGCAACAAGTGTGATGTGAAACCCTAGGGGTTTCAATACATTTTGAAGAACGAGCCAATCACTTCGATGGGGTTTTGTATGGCTTTCGTTGTTCTTTCCATTTTGCTTTCGGCTACTAAGTGCTCTACTCTAAACTACTCTAACAATGAACAGAGATGGTGGAGCCATAACCCTTGGCCCTCGACACCTTATGATTCTATCTCAGAAGGCTTTGTTTGTTGATGGAGTTTTACAGTTCACAGAGTCGCCCACGCTGAAAAGAGTAAGGTCCTCCATACTTTTGAGACTATTTTTCTTCTTTTATAAAACGATTTCACCACTATCATTTTACTAATTTTTTGAATGTAAAAATGTAGTTTATTCACGGGTCAATTCATCTGTGATGAATGTCTTGGGTTGGAAACTGGCCAAGAAGGTATTCTAGAGAGTAAGACTCATGGCCTTTCGTTGTGTGGCTCTGTGGAACCAAACTTGGTCTGGTAGCGTGTATATAATTACAGTTTCAACTTTGTACCATCCCGACATTGTGAAAGTGATATAGTTGCTTTGATATTGTAATGATCTCTTTACTTACTTCTGTAAGAACCCATGAGGGTTTCGATACTATAACCTTAATACTTAAATAAGAACGTGATCGTGTATACTTTTGGTAATCTATGAACTTGGTAAAAAGAATGTAAAAGGGTTCCTTTCCTATGGAGTCTTACAACTATGTCGCTTTTAAAAAAGAAGGTGTTAATGTATCCCTGTTTTGATTCTACTGTCTGTTTTGAAGTTATGACAGGGTCTGAGCAAGAATAGCTTATGATTGTCTCTATATTTATTTTGTTAATATTAAAGAACCTGTGAGGGCTTGCAAGTCGCTATGCTTTACCTTTAACGATTGTAACTTGTTTATCCAAAGTGACCGTGTATGTGTTGATAAAAGATATGTTCTAAAAGAAATTTTAGTCTTGCTTACAGTTTAAGGTATAACTTGGAAAATGCTAAAGCTGTTAGGTTTTTACAGACGATAATTTTTTTGGGCTATCATGCCAATATCGCATTTTATTACTCGTTTTGATAGTATAATAGTTATATCTTTGATGATACCCGTGAGGGTTTATATAACTCCTTGTTTTTAAACATACTGGATGTTGTGTGTAAAGGTTACAAATTGCCTCATATATCAAACCTCCATTCAGTTACAAGATTTGTAATTCTATTAAATGGTGAAGCCGTAATGTTGTGTATTTAATACTATTAAAAACATACAAGGTTGTTTTACTGTTCATAACTATTGGTAGTTAACCTATCATCCGAAGAGATTCAACTGTGAGGTATCGCTTGATATTATTTCTGTTTATAAAAATAAAAGGGTCGTGAGGCCAGTTGTTAATAGTATGATTGTATAGATTCAGTTATGATATTAGGGTTTCGTTATTTTATTTATACACTTTGGAAATGACCGCGAAGAATTTATCCTAAACGCAATGTTGTTTAAAGAAGAGGGTCGTAAGGCCTTTGTTAATAAAACTATTGTTTAAAAAATACTTATGTAAGAAGTTGGGTGAGATCATGCGATGGATTTTACCTTGATTATTTAACTTTGTTATTGTATTGTTAAAAGGTTGTGAGACCGTAGGTAACTTCCATAATTACTTTGTCACAGAGTCTAGGCCATGAATCCTTTCTCCATTAAAGCAAAGTAGAACCTCTGTGTAGAAGAATTAAACTTTGCTTAGTTAATAATATCGTTTTCGGGATTAATTAATATTAAGCCCTAAGGTTGTTTGTAACCCCTTTCTAAAAGTGAAATACTACAGAAAACAACACCAGCTTGACCTAAATCCTGTAACCAGTGCTATGGTCTGTCAATAATCTTGACTTGGTGTTATTAAACAATTTAATAGTTTGAGAGACTGGGCTTAAGATGCCCTTATAAAGAACTATTGTGAAACTAGCTTACTTATTACTGTTCATTAAAACCTTGGTTATTCTAAATTAGTTCTAGAATTTATTTTAAGGAGATAGGATCTTAACCCTAAATAGTTTACAGTACCGCAATAGAGTTCCGTTCCAAAGCAAATATATACAAAAGCATATATTCACGTAATTGAATATCTATGTTATAGTAGGTCTCTGTATTTTATTTATTATAGGACTTTTACAAGTCTTTACTGCGATACAAATTTTACTTGATTCTAAAATTAGTCTATAGAATTCATATCATTATTACTAATATTTCACTAATTTGTAATACCAGTAGAAATAACCTAAACTGATACAGAAAGAACATCATTTAGACCATCAAATACTTTTACAGAAAATACTAAACCAGTAGATATATCCTTTAAATTTAATACTAATAATTGTAGTGTTCCTAACAGCATTCAGAAAAAAAGGTATTATAATATATTCAATCATCCTAGTTATAGTTCCTAAGCATATTCCAATTGAAAATATAGATTCAGAAATTAAATAACAATTGAACCTGGATAGAATGCAGAAAAGGGGACAAACACCCAAAGGAGATTGTTCCACCCAACCTTCTCCTAAAGCAGCCAAAGTTACTTGCTTAGGACCCCCGAGCCTGTTCACTGAACCACTAGGATGAAGATATCTGAAATTATCCCACACAGCAGCCTTGTCGCAACTTAGCAATCAGTAGAAGACTTATCTCAGCAAATCACTTTAGTTATCCCCTCATTAAATTCCTTGTGTGCTTGAATTTTCAGCTTGCAATAGTCACAAGGTTCATTCACTTGGAAAATCAGAATGAGTAGTAAACCTCCTCCTCAATTTGATGGTTTATATAATATTGCCTAGGTATTTGGGTCAGTTTTGGAATTAAATGAGCCACCAGCTCAGTTCCCCCTCTCAGGGAACATGACAACTTTTTTAGGGATTATGCTCCTGCAACAACTAGAAAGTGAAATGCTAGTGATGCCACTTGTCAACCATCCTTATACAGTTTCTCCTTCCTCCTAGTGGGTCAGTGAACACTCTTTTAACAGTCTCCCTTGGATAGGTGTCTCCTTTATTTAATTATTAAAATAAATAATTCTTCAATTACAGTCATCCTTGACCCACTTGGTCATAAACTTTACAATAAATTTAACATAATGTTTTTTTCTGAAATAAATAATAAATATTTATTTTTCAGTTCTGGGTATGGTACAACATCATATCCATATATAAAAGGATCACTGAAAGAAAGACATGCACATCCACACAAAAAAACACAGAGATTTATCGTGGGAAACACTCATGGGGGAAAAACCCAACAAAAATTCCTCGATATAGACTTCAACCAAATACAATGTAAAACCAAAAGAGTAAGACTTATAAGACCCCAAGAATAATATTGGATCACTTTCTCTCTTCTAGATGGACTGCTCCTTCTCTCTCTAACGCAACTGCTAAGTTTTGAGTGTTCTGCTTGTGTCCAAATGAGGGAGACACCCCCCTTATTTATATTGATCAGTGCAGAGGCATATGAACCCAACAGCGCCGACCTATCCTCCTAATTAGGGCCGACATACCTTGGGAGACTCAAAATTACATTTTAATAATACTTTTGTGGATACTACTGGCCCGACTTACAACCGAGGTTTTACCTCAAGAATTTACATGACCAAATACATTAATGACATCCCTAATCGAAGGAACAATATCTCTGGAAGGGGTAACAAAAATAATAATACAAAATATAATATCTTCCACAGTTACATTTCTTTAACACTTGAAGCTTGGTTTCATGCACACTTTGAAGCCATTATTGAACACCGAAAAAGCTTGTATGGGAAAACACAGTCTTCTGGTAATCCATCTTGTGCATAACTAAATAAAATCAATGAAGTTTTTTTAAGATTGATTACTTGTGCAATTTACTGGTTATAAATTTTGGCCATAAAATATTGAGTCTACTTTAAGCAGGGAAGTAATGATCCACGTAATGTTGAGGATGGATAACAACCCAATGAAGGTCAAGCTTCGCATCCTAGTAATGATCGTATTCATAAGCTACAAAATATGTATTATGGATTATAATTTAAAATATTGCATTGCAAATGGTGTATTAATTGTAACTTTTCATGTTTCAACTACAAATCATGTAGAGGGCCATCCTATACAAGATGAGACTAGAAAGGAAGATGAAGTACATCATGTGGCCCCATCAGGTAAAGAGAACCTATATAATTATTTTTTATTAATTAAAGATTTGTAATAATAATAACAAAATATATCAATTTAACATTTCTTCAGTTTTTTAGCAAATCCCAACCCCTTGCAGTAGTGTCCATGTCATGAACACACGACCAGGAAGATGCTAAGACAAGTTGCAGATGCCATAAGAACTATATAAGAAGTTGTATAAGATGAGTTGATTGCAAATTTTGTAAAAAAAAAGTGACTGTAAAAACATTATGAAAACAACTTATTTTTTAAAATATAATGTCATGCGGTATTTTTTGCATACTAAATGAATAAGTGAATTAATGAATGTTATATGTTAATGAATGAATTCTAAATGCTTCTTTATGACAGTAACCACATATTTGCACATAAATTCATTTATTTTAAAGTACATGCATTGGGTATGGGGAATCGAGAGTGATGTAAGGGGGGGTGGGGAGGTGCCATAAGAGCTTCCACCTTCACGTGGTTGGCCCTGTTGAGTAGAGAATATTAAGCTATTATCGAAACAAAGAGAATCTCAATAAGGTATTGTACTTTATTATTATGTAGTATAGATTCTTGTAAATTTTGAAATGCATGTCTATTTCTTCAATTCTTTATCATAAATCAAACATTTCATGGATTTTTCATTTTTGCATGGCTTCGCACTAGGAATTGCAATTGATCAGTAGCCTCTGTGGAGAGGCTACATCAATTGTACTCAAAGGTACATATAAATTATACTCATTAATTTGTCTCTTTTAATGTTGTTTTTGTTATGTACCTACATTATCTTGTAGAATTTTACCAATCTCCTTCAATTCATGCAAGTGTTGTGGAGATTGAGATCCAATGTGTAATATAAAAATATTTGTATGATGGTAGTTAGATTACCTTATTATTAAATGTCCAAACACTATCACTCAACTTAGAGTACCATCACTTGTTCTTATCATTGACCTGGACATGGGTTTTAAAAAAGGTGGTAGTATTTACCCTCTCTACCCTCTTGGGGATTTTCGTAACCTATTGCGATATTGGTTTCATATTTTACTAAGAAAAAGATGAAGGGACCCCATCATCATAAATAAGAAATATAAGGAATAAAAGTTGTTATAGAGACAAGCGTTCTTCTCCTAGACCCTTCATATACCTTACTGCAATTTTAAAATAGATACACTTAAGTTTCCTAAAGCTAAACCAAATTTTCCTCATGTTCAAGTGCCAATAATGGAATTCCATTCAACCTTCTCTTATTTTATCGAGTTTTTTTTAAACTAGAAAATGTCATAATGGTGTGTTTATATGGTTACTATATCTCCTCATGGATCGCCAAATCAATCACTTAGTATGGGGAATTAGAGATTATATAAGGTAAATATATACATTGAATATGCAAGAACATAGAACCCATGGAACACCTCAGGTAGTTGCAAATTTTAGTAGGATTGTCAATACAATATGACACACTATTAGTTAGTTCATGAGGACCACAATATTATTTGTAATATCCTAATAGGTGTGAAACCATGGTATAAAAACAATCCCAAGTCCCTCTTAAAGGAATATCATAACTACAAAAAAGACACAAGTCTAGATTTGAAGAGGAAATAAAGAAAGGACATGTAATGCAAGGGAAAAAGCATTATCATGGAAAATGAACCAATGCAAAGGGATGCAAGAAGATAGAAAACCATTGCGACAATTATACCTTAAGAATTAATAGTTATTGTAAGACTTTAAGTCCAATGACCTCCAATTTATTGGACTCTATACGCATGTAAACTTAAATATATCAAACCAAGGGCATTCTTACCTTCTCAATTCATTATTTTTTGGCAATAGGTAGGTTAGCTAAATCTAGCATAGTAGAAAATATTGGAGGATTGGGCAAGTGCACCAATTTTTTTTTGATAGAATTATATTCTTTAATGGAATGCAATGCTATAATTTATTACCTGGTATAATTTGATTATGTTTGTGATGTTATGTGAATATATATTTGATGTGTATGGAATATGTTTTGTTTGTAGATTAATTACTTCACATGGATACATTGGAACACCATAAAAAGCACTTACAATTAGAGAAGTTGTATAGTTCTAAGACCATAGGAAAATCTATGCACAGCCAAAACAAATGCATGATTATGTCCTCACTAATCTGGAGATATAGTGTTCCAAGTTAGAAGTATGAAAATAAATCATGGAAATAATATATGAATCATGTGGCCTACCTACTATAGGAGAAACAACTTTGGAACATCTAGGTAAAAATAAAACCCCTCTATTCAAGGAATGTACAAAGAGAAGTTACTCCCTTTTCCCCGCAAAAGGAATCAAATACCTTAAAGTTGTACTATCAAAAATCAAACCATGATAAGTATATTTTGTTACCCCCCAAATTTTAAATGGGTGTACACTTGTGATCTTTACCACATTTTCAGTGGGGTGATATGTTCATTTGATGCACTTAAGGGTAGAGTTTTAATTCGTGAGTGGCGAGGGATTTGAATTTTAGTAGCCATAAAGAACATTTTTTTGGATAGATCCCCCCCCCCCCCCACCATATTGGCATATGCTAATAGAAGTATATATCTAAATATGGGAAAAGTTTGATATCTATAGCAAGCACTTACATTATAACTACTTGCATATTTGGAAGCTTGTAATTGTTAGAATTTTAATGGTTTCATTCCAAAAAACAATAGGATCACTGAAAGAAAGACAAGTACAGTAGCACAAAAATAACATCAAGATTTATCCTAGGAAACCCTCTTGGGGGAGAAAACCTACCAAAACTTCCTCAATATAGAATTCAACCAGGTACAATGAACAACCCCAAGAACAAGACCAAAATCTCCATCTCTCTAGTATACTACTTCTCTCTCTCTCTTGCTCGCTTCCTTGAGTGATAAGTGTGTCCATATGAGCGGAGCGCATCTCCTATTTATACTCATCAAGTGAGTGACATCGTAACTTAACTAGGTCGACTTGTTTCTCTAAACAGGTCCTACTTACCTAGGGAGACTCAAAATAACATTTATATAATACTTTTGTGGGTACTATTTACCTAACTTGCAATGAAGGTTTTACCTCAAGACTTTTACATGACCAGTTACATAAAGGACATCCCCCGAAGGAGGAATAATAATATTATAATAAAAGTACAATAGAATATTTTCCAAAGTTACATTTCTTTAACAGTAAACTTATCGAAATTTAGACGACAACAAAAAGGATGTTTTTCAACAGTAAATATGGGTAGGGAAAACACTCACTTTGGATGCAACCTTGTCCTAGTAGATCTGTTTGGTATTGAAAATGCCAATGGTTATACTCGAATGATATTTAGCGCACTTGATAGTTCATGTAGAATGATGGCAGAAACTCTATCTAGGAAAAAATTAGAAAGCATTTCATGAATTCAAATCCAAATTTCCATCCAAAGAAGGCTAAAGAAAAAGGGCATTCCTTAGGATTATACTAGGTTATGTTGGAGGCATGTTAATCAATGAGCATCAGAGATAATTTTAACTGAGGATATTCTATGAGAAACCTAATATACCCAATATTTATTTTCAATGGTCCGTTACATTAATACTGATATGGTCTTTCTAAGCAGCATTAAAAATACAATTTGGGCATTAAAAAAGATACATTAGAGGAAATTTCAACTCAAAATGGGCCTCCTAAAAAAATTAATAAAATAATAGTTAAAATAATAAAATAATAGTTAAAATAATAAAATAATATTTATTAATTTTGGAGGAAGAAAAGAAAAAACTACTTTTTGTTTGTATTTTCGACATATCTTCCCGTGTTTTTACTCAAATTTTAATCGAGAGAGCTTGTTGGATGCAGAATTAAAATACACATCCAATGAGTACCCACTCGGCATACTTTTGACGGACCCCACTACCCCAAAAACAAGAAATACCTAAAAAAACATAATGATGATGCCATCATCATGTTTTTTCAGGTATTTCTTGTTTTTGGGGTAGTGGTCTCCGTCAAAAGTATGTTGAGTGGATACTCGTTGGATGCGTAATTTAATTTCACACCCAATGAGCTATCTGGATTGAAATTTGAGTAAACAAACAAGGAGATATGTCTAAAATACAAACAAACAAAAGTAGTTTTTTTATGATACCTATCCCCAAATTTATATTATAGAAGTGTTTAAGACCTATATGATATTTTAAATTTAAATTAATTTCATTGGCTAACACATGATTACATGGAATTTGAATTAGAGTTAAAAAACCCATTTTGAGTTTAAATTTCCTCTAATGTATAGGGATGAAATCCTAATTTTTAGCACCATTCAATCCCAAAATAGTCCTATAATGACAAAGTGCAGAAGTTTGATTCCCTCAAAATAGATATAGGAATTGAATAGTTACAAAGTTAAAGTCTCAATGCTAAGATAAAGAAAGTTATGGTTACTAATGGTGTTCTTATATTGATTATCATTGCATATAGTCACAACTCTTGCAATTATTGCAAGTTATGAAGCCACAAGGTGAATCACTCATAGTTATTCCTTATGAATGAGAAGAGGTCGTGAATGAACTAAACAACCATGAAAATTTAGTTCTGTAGCCAATAAGATAACTAATGTGTAGAAAAATGAAGATATCATCTTGTAAATGAGTTAAGGAATTTTCCTCAAGCTTGAGAGCAATTTTTCCAAATTAAAGACAAAATCACTCACATGGTATGATTTCTAGCTATTTACTCTGAAAGGGAAAATCATTGAGTATAGAGGCCAAAAGGACTACAAGTTAAACAATTGATATCTACATCTAAAGGTGGGGAAAATGTTCCAATCATGAGTAAAGAAAGAGGTAAGAAAATTTCTATTTTCGGACAAATAAGGCTAGGGAAAGAGAAATTCTTGTTGTAAGAGGCAAATAGACCTCCAAGGCTAACAAGTTAGACATATAGCTACTTAAGGACAGTGAATTTCCTACCAAAGGAAATAACTTACTTTCAAGTGCAACATGTGTTCCATAGCCAACAAATTGTTTCCCTAACCCCAAAACCAAACAATTTTCCTTTGCAGGGAAAACATTGAACTCACAATATTGAATACTTTTTGTACTCAATTATTGGAACCTTAGAACTAATGTATTGACTACCTTCTCACAACCTTAATGTTAGCACTAATGTCCTCCTTTTCATGGAAACGTTAACTTTACCTCCTTGCCGGTTGTTTTCACTAATGTATATATTTTTGAAAGGCTCCACACATCTAGAGTGTTTGCATCAAGTAGACAAATGTTTAGATTTTTTTCCAAGTACTGCACAATGCTTGGAGACCAATTAGGATCAATTTTTCATCTTGTCAAATCAATTTGCATGTTTGTGATTTGTCGGAGCAACGATTGAGTGTCTTTATAGCTACTTGCAATTTAGCATGCACATATAAGTTTGTTAAACCCTTTTTCATATATATAGCGAGAACGTTGAGCCATTAATCCTCATAGTTTCACTTGGATCAAATGAATCATTTGTGCATTGTTTTATTTACCAAAGGGAATTACCACTCTCTTTTTCTTTCATACACTCTTATCATTGCATTAGTCACAACTATTATGGTATATATGGCATCTGCCAAGGTCACTCACATAGAGGATGCATCACTTGTTGAACCATACAAGTAATTATTTTAGTATGATCATAGTTATGTATTAAAAGGGGTTCTACCAAGCATTGAGAAGGATCAAACATCTCGAGGTGCCAACCCTTTTTTAAATTCTAAATGTTGAGGAAGCATTTTAATTTATATCATTTGTGTAGTTTTATGTATATGTTGTTGTAAATGTTTTAAATCTAATTTGAACCGACATGTTATTTTTTAAAAAATTTATTACTTTTTATAATATTTTATTATTTTTTAAAAAGGACACATGTCATATCTAGGATGAGCATGAAAAGAGTTACATGTCTCCCCCTACTAGGCTATAGAATGAACCTCTTCGATGCAATTAATAGCAAGTGATTCAACAATAGTAAAAACCCTAAACAAAGAGTTGGCATTTCCTTATTGATTTAGGAGGCATTATCCTCCTCCTTTACATGTGTGGTCTTGTGAGGGTCTCTTCCAATGCCAATAATATTATCTCGTGTGGGGTTATCCTTTAATGTTGGTATTGTATCCGCATCCTCCCATAGTCTGGGTTGCTTTGGTCTCTTCTCCTATGCACTTAGAGTCTCCTCTACTCTCCTCTCTTCTTCATGTGGTGTCTCATTTATCTCAAGAGGGGTTTCATGACATAAGGTAAGGCATGCCCTAGTGATGGTAGTGTTTTTGTTGTGTTATGTTTGTTTGTTTTATGGATTTTTTACGTTTTTTCCTCAGGGATCCCAGATTTATGGTTGTTTAAAGGATTGAAATTTCCCATGAATAGTGTGATGAATTGCTTCCATTGTTAGAAAAGCAGGATCGTAGAGCAATAATAATAAACAAGATGCAAATATAAAACACAATAACACATTACAAGAGACACACCAATATAACGTGGTTCACCCAAGATGGGTTATGTCCACATAGAAATTTCTAGCCCTTTTATTATTATACCATTCAGCAAAATGAAGGGATACAACCTGCAACAAACCCATTGCACTTCCTCTTCACTCTCTCACAGTCTCTCTCACAAAATCACAGAGATCGTTTTACAATGTTACAATACAATACACAACTGTATTACAATGTTTTTCTTTTATAGGGGAATTACCATGGGAAAATACCACGGTTCACCCAATACCATGGGCCCCTAAACTATTGGCCAACAAAACAGCCCAAAAATTTATTTCATAGGCTTTTCCCCTGCACCCCCTTGCTAGGACAAGTGTATAGTAAAACTAGGGTACAAACACGATTGAAAAATAACATCTCTAAATCAGGAATATTAGGTTCCACAACTAGCAATCTCCCTCTTGGTGACTGATCATAAAAACTCCACCATTGCTACACTTACTAGACTATGTTATGAACCTGGAAAATTTCTCATCTTCACTTTCATGCTTGAAGGCCAACAAAAACCGAGCAAGAACTCAGTTTCTCTTTGGTTACTACATTTTTCAAGATGTTTGCAGGATTCTAGCTAGTATGTATGTTTTTCAACTTCAACAGTTCATCTTCCAGAATAGAACATATAAAATGGTACTTGAGTGGTATATGTTTAGCCTTGGAATGGAAGGATGAGTTATTTACAAGATTAATGGCACTCCGGTTTTCACTGTACAACTTGTTTCTTACCCAATTCCTCCATGAGCCTCTGCAACCAAATCATCTCCTTACTAGCCTCTGTAGCAGCAACATACTTTGCTTCCATTGTTGAAAGTGCAACAACCTTTTGCAGTTTCAAAATCCAACTCATTGTTGTTCCACCTATAGTAAAAAATACCCTGTGGTGCTACTTCTCCTCTTGTTGTCTTTATCAGCTTCCATATCGGCATCAGAATATTCCTATAGAACAGTGTCTCAACCTCCAAAACATAATGCATGAGAATTGGTAAATCTCAAATACCTGAGAATCCATTGTACTGCCCTCTAATGCTCTTTACCTGGATTGTTCATATTCCTGCTCACAACTCCCATTCCATGTGAAATAACTGGTCTTATGTAAACCATGGCATACATCAAGCTGTCAACTGTTGATGAATAGGGAACCTTGGACATGTATTTTATCTCCTCGTGTGTCTTGGGACACATCTCCTTACTTAGTTTGAAATGGATGGCCAAAGGTGTACTAATTGGTTTTTCAATATGCATTATAAACGTCTCCAACACCTTTTCTATGTACTCACCCTGAAACAATGTCAATTTGTGATTTTTCTTGTCTCTGTTATTCTCGTACCAAGGATTTGCTTTGCCGCACCCAAATCCTCCATCGAAAATGTTTTAGCTAGTTTCCTTTTGAGAATGTTTACATCCTGCATGTTAGACCCTACAACAAGCATTTCATCCACATGCAATAACAAGATAATATATCTTCCATTATCTATCCTCTTGAAATAAACACAGTGGTTCGAATGACATCTACTATAACCATGTTCTTTCATAAACTTACGAAATTTCAAATAGCACTATCTTGGAGCTTGCTTCAGGCCATACAAGCTCTTTTTCAACTTGGAAACCAAATTCTCCTTCCATTTGACCTCAAACCATGTGGTTGTTGTGTTAGAATTAATATGCCATTGATATCTAAGCAATGAGTGCTATTAGATTCTTAATTATTTGCAGTGAAAAGGAATGAATAATACTCACTGAACTAAACAAATCTCACAGGAAACAGACAAGAATTGCTCGGTATAATTATAGTATAAACTACATTAATCCCAACAGTGTTACAAATAGGAGAATTCAAAACATGTGGATAGGATTCAAATCACAATATGACTGCATGGCTAACTAGACGTGTCTAAATCACTATCGGAGTTCAATAGGCTAACTCCAGATGTCTAATCTAGTCTCTCAATCAGTTACAATCAATAAAACCAGTCCAACTACAGTGGTAGGTGAGAAGTAGGTGAGAACAGGTGTCTTCCCACATGCATCCATGCATAACTAGCACTAAATAAACTGGAGGATATCTAACTGAATGTAACTGAAGCATAACTAAGCTTGATTAGTCACCAACTTCCAACAACTGAAGGAGGTTGGTGCGGGCACTCCCAATGGCTCCTAAATTGTAGGGAATGGTATAGGAGGCACCTAAACTGATGTAGGAAGGTGTAGTCAGTTCCAGTTAGCCTCTATTGGTGTTCCCCACACACTTGTGATTGGTACATGTGGCCCCATTAGGCCGAGTGGACCCAACGATACTAGTGGACCCAATAATAATCAACTGACTCCTAAGTTAGGAAAATATAATCTAATAGACAGTTTGGACAAGGGATGATTATAAATCCTAACACCCCCCTGAATCCAAAATTAGACAACTGTGGGCCCTGGAAACAAGGCCAAAAGTCACCCATATACAATCTAAAATATAAAAATGTTGCTTAATAAACAGAGGAAATAGGGGAAAACCTCATGGGAAAACCCCCCCATGAAGATAAGCAGAAACAAGAACAATCAATCAAGCCTTAAAACCTAAAAGAGACATGAGAAAGGAAATTTTCTTTTCAGTAAAGGACTTGGTGAACATGTTGTTAGTTTTTTATCATTTAAGCAATATGATCTAGGATCTCATCTGAGAGAATAACATGCACAGCAATAATCACAAGAGACAAGAGACAAAGAATTTTCCTCGGGGAAACCATAAAGGATAAAACCCCGCAAGTTCCTCAGAGATAGAATGAGCACAATAGAAAAAGTAAAACCCGAAAACATAAAGATGATCTCCGACAGCTGATCTCTCTCACTTGTGCCAACACTTCCTCTCTCACTCATGCGCCCCAGTTGAGTGACTGTGTATATGTGTAGAAATGAGGAGAGCCTCACTTCTATTTATATTCTTCCCTTTACTTTATTTCCACTCCAACAAGTCAGCCTCACTTAACAATTACTTACCAGGGCCGACTTCTCTAGGAGAGTCTAATCCCTAGTGCCCCACAACTGTGGGGACTTTACCCTCTGATCAATAAGAAGGGTTAACCTTAACTCAATTGTGGGGACTATTTCCCCGACTTACAATGGAGGGTTAACCTCATTGACTTCACATGACTTTATTATATTAATGACTCTCCTGATAGGAACATCGGGGTACAGTGAAATACAAATGATTCTCTCGATAGGAACATCGGGGTACAATATAAGATATACAAGTGAATACATTCTGAAGTTACAAATACATCAACACTCCCTCTTAACTAGGAAGGTATTCTCTTGACACAGTTCATCAGCACAAGTCTGGATCATCACTTGATCAACATCATCAAATCTGGATCATCACTGGATCAACATCAAGTCTGGATCATCACTGGATCAACATCAAGTCTAGATCATCACTGGATCATCACTGGATCAACATCAAGTCTGGATCATCACTGGATCATCATCAAGTCTGGATCATCACTAGATCAACATCAAGTCTGGATCATCACTAGATCATCATCAAGTATGGATCATCACTAGATCATCATCAACATCACTGCTTCTGCTATCTCGATCAAATCGTGCTATCTCTCAATTATTCTCGTCATAGGAAGTTCTACAGAGCCAGCCCTTTTTCATGATGGTTGTAGGCCTAGACTCCATGTAGGTCTTTATATTCTTCAACACTTATATCTGACCACATGTCAGAAAGGCCCGCCCAGCACTTATATCTGACGATGGGGGGAACACATCCACCACCATGTCAGAAAGGCACGCCCAGCACTCACATCTGACCATGAGAGGAACACATCCGCCACCATGTCAGAAAGGCCCAGCACTCACATCCGACCTCATCTTGTCAGAAAGGCTCTGCACTTACATCCGACCTCATCTTGTCAAAAAGGCTCTGCACTTACATCCGACCTCATATTGTCAGAAAGGCTCTGCACTTACATCCGACCTCATCTTGTCAAAAAGGCTCTGCACTTATATCCGACCTCATGTTTTCAGAAAGGCTCTGCACTTACATCTGACCTCATCTTGTCAGAAAGGATCTGCACTTACATCTGATCATGTGGGAACACATCCCGCAATCACATCAGAATGTCTATGCACTTATATATGATCATGTGGGAACACATCCCGCAATCACATCATAATGGCTTTGCACTTATATCTGATCATGTGGGAACACATCCCGCAATCACATCATAATGGCTCTGTACTGATCATGTGGGAACACATCCCACAATCACATCAGAATGTCTCTACATTGATCATGTGGGAACACATCCCACAATCACATCAGAATGGCTCTACACTAATCATGTGGGAACACATCCCACAATCACATCAGAATATCTCTACACTTTCATCTGACCATGTGGAGCCTAGCCTTCCACCATGTCAGAAAGGCTAAAGGACACATCAATTCCCTTTGGAGGGAACCTCGATCTGGAGAACACCAAGCTTCTCCCTGAAGTACTCAAACTTCACTCTAGCTAATGGTTTGGTCAACACATCAGCTATCTATTCGTCCGTCGCAAAATATTGGAGCTTCACTGCTCCTCTCTGCACCATATCCTTGATATAGTGATATTTGATCTCAATATGCTTCAACTTGTCATGGAACATTGGGTTCTCTAACAAATTCACACAACTCTGGTTGTCACAATATATACAAGTAGCATCCAGCTAGAGATCAAATAAGTCAGACAATAGTTTTCTCAGCCACATTGCCTCACAACTAGCCGAACAAGCTGCAACATACTCTGCTTCAGTTGTACTCAGTGCCACACAGGATTGCTTCCTACTAAACCAGGAGATCGCACCTAATCCCATACTGAAGCAAGACCTTGAAGTGCTCTTCCTATCAATGGCACTTCCTGCCCAATCCAAATCCACATAACCTTCCAGGTTAATATTCTTATTTGCCTCATACTTGAGCCCATAATCAACTGTAGCCTTTAGGTACCTTAGAATATGCTTTGCAACAATCAGGTGAACATGTCTCAATGTGTTCACAGTAAAGCAAATATCTGGTCTCGTATTTGTTAGGTACAAATCATCTGACGATACATCATGGCATCAATTGTCTCTGATGAATCATCACTCAATAGCTTCAGGTTCGATGCCATAGGTGTAGCCTATGGCCTTGCAGCCCATCATCTCGAACCTCTTTAGGATATCCACTGCATACTTCCCTTGTCCCAGGGAGATTCCATCCGCATTCTGCCACACCTCCATGCCTAGAGAGTAGTGCATCATATTCAAGTCCTTAATCTTGAAATCGGAAGCAAGTCTCCTTCTTGCAACTTTAATGAGTTCCTCTTTTCTGTCAGGAACAAATCATCGACGTATAATAGGAGCATCACTAGTCTTCTGCCTTCAACCTTGAAGTAAAGGTTGGATTCTGCTTTACTCTTAGTAAAGCCTAGAGCCATCAGTAAGCTATCCATCTCGTCGTACCATGTCGAACCTCAGGATATTCTGTAGTCACTCCCTTTGAAGCAGAGCATCATACTCCCTCTGTCTTTCATACTCTATGCATTGAAACATTCTATACCAGAGTGACAAGCATATAATATTCTATGCATCCATATAGGGTCACTGGATACCAAGATCCTCTATCTTGAACCTTTTCAAAAGTTCTTCTCGCACCCATCTGTGAGCTTGTCATCCTCTATAGGCTTTCATCTTCAACCTTGTAGAAAAGGTTAATATCTTCATCAATATATGTGATCTTCAAGCTCCTCATTTATTTGTTATCCTATGGGTGTCTTTTGAGCTCGTACAAGGCCTTCTTTCATTTGCACACATGATTCTGCCTGTCATGTGTCTTAAATTCTAGTGGTTGCAAATGTCTCTTCATAGTCTATGCTTTCTTTCCGTGAGAAGCCTCGTGCTACGATTCTTTCCTTGTATCCCACGATGTTGCCATGTACTGCATGTTGGATTGTGTAGATCCATATGGAAGACATTACGGACTTCCCTTCAGGTCTCGATACTGCATCCTAGACATCACTCTTCTTGAACTAAATTCTCCTTCACTTTCTTCTTGGCTACTTCTTCATAGCTGGAAGGCTCTTCATCAATGATGTCGCTCAACAGCGTCACATAACTAGAGTGTCTCTGGGGCCTCCTTCTTTCTTTGAAAGTATCATCATATTATTCTTCATTTTGGATTCTTTCTTGAACTGTCATCACTTGTTCTTCGGAACAAGTCTCATCCTTCTTTTCTTGTAGGTGATTGTACGCGATCTTTCCTACAAGTCAAATGCACCAGTTGTATGATTAGAAACATTTCATAATGGTAAATTCTTATGCATAAAGATATATCATGCAACTATTTTAGCCAATACAACATTCATCCATATCTCACGGAAACTTTCTAGATGCCTTCCATCTCTACCAAGACATCATTGAGACTGTGCACTAATCCAATATGTCAACAAAGAGGTTTCATTCTAGATAAGTAGAAATGGAGAGTTGTATGGAACCATGAGCTACTTACCCATCACATGTCTATTAGTAGTATATTGTCATTAATGCAAACATTCTATCATGCATAACACATCAACTGAACATAAACAAATGCATAACAAAACAATATCATGAAATGACAATTGAATACTTATCTTTATTTGTTTCGTGGGTAGACTCCTTCTTTCAGCTTCATCATCTTCTTCATTCATAACAGTATCATTTCTTATCCAAATGCTCAAGATGGATAAGAGGCTCTTCAAGAATTGAGTTCTTCATATTCCTTATTGCTTGAGGGATCTTCTTTGAATTGTGAGTGCTTGATCTTCAGTTGCTCCCATATTCTCTTCTCTTATTATGAGTCGAGATTCTTTTTGTGTGCGCTCTTCCCAGAGTCTGTTGAAGGTAATCACTTCCTTCTGGCACACATTCCTCAAATGAATGAATCCCGTGATCCTGGGAGGCCATTCAAGGTGGTTATCACAACGTATGCATTCGCTACTTCTTCATCCACTACTTTAAGTTGTTCTTTGATTTGAAAGGCCCTTGTAAAGTATGACTATATGGTCTCTGCATTTTGGATCTTCACATTCTTCAACTGGTTTCTTAAAGTCATCTTTTGATTTTTGTTCTTCGCTCTAAATAGCTTGGTCAAGGAATAAAACATCTCTTTAGGTGTCTTTAGGGAAGACACTTGTAGTATAAGCTGATCCTTGATTGAATCAGCAATGATCTTCTTGGCCTTGACCAAGTTCTTCTTGTGTAAGGCTTTAGCCTCATCTCCCTCTAGAACTGGAACCTCTCCACTTATGTAGGTGTCCAATTCATTTTCTTTAAGAACTAGTGAAATCCTATACTTCCATGCTTGGAATTTGTCAGGTTTACCAAGATTTTCATCAACCTGGTGTGATTATTCATCTTGAAATGAGAACCTCAACTGTAAATAGCAAAAGATTAGATCTTACCGATTTGAGGTGTCCATCCTAGTTCTGGATCTAGATGATCTAGGGTTTGTTAGAGAAACCATAATTTTCAAAACTTGGAATCTTTCAAATATGATTGGATATAAATATGTACCTCTTCAAGGTGAGATGTCCAATGTACTCCTTTTTTGAAAACAATGGAGGGAAGCTCCCGGAATAGGAAGCCCTAGTTTTCCAATTTCTTTTGCAGAAATGCCTAATACTGTTTATGTTGTATCTCCAAAAGTACTGCTCCTCTGTGTCTGAAATTGCGTATTGAAGTAACCTCATCTATTATCTTTCCAAAACCATAGGTTTTACCAGAATTTGTTTCACCAATTGGGATTTATGAGATTTTTCCCAATGTGACTTGTTTCAAGACTGTTCAGCATAGCAAACTTGTACGGATTTCCACATGTCCCTGTTTCATCTTCAAGTTCTAAAATAGTTACCACAGAAATTAGAGTTCGTGCCCTATCTAGAACATCTTTTGAAATTTCATTTGGATCTTTGTAGCCCAAGATATAGCAATTCTCCCTAGGTGTAATATTTAGGTATGAATCCTAGAAGAGGCTGGAACCCTGATTTGGCGGAAACATATCGCCCATAATATAGTGAATATGAGGCTGAAATTTTTACACAACGTACATCAGGATTTTATCTTTCACCTGTGAAAATTTTGACCCCTGATACTTCTTCAATCCCGTGATATAGTGAATGTACCAAAACTACCTATTTAAGTATTTTAGGGTTTTTCAGGCCCAGGTTCAAACTAGGGTTTGACTTTCCTAGAGTTTTACCCAACCAAAAATTTCGACCTTGGTCTCTAAAATTCGATTTTGATGAGGAGATAAATCCTATTCTGGGCTCATTCAAAAATTCCTCTTCTGTAAAAATCCCTAATTTCTTGCAACAAAAACTGAAAATGCCCGAAACCAAATTCTGCTTCGACAGAAAGATGTGCCCTTCAATGGAGATTCAGCCTAGCCTTCTTTTGTTGATGGATTATGGAAAGAGACCCAAAAATTAAGAATCCCTAGCTTCAGCAACTACATAGTGTCTTCTTCTCAGGTTAGCTCTAATACCATGTTAGATTTTTATCATTTAAGCAATATTATCTAGGATCTTATCTAAGAGGATAACATGCACATCAATAATCACAACAGACAAGAGACACAAATAATTTTCCTCAGGGAAACCATAAAGGAGAAAACCCTACAACTTCCTCAGAGATAGAATGAGCACCATAGAAAAGGTAAAACCCGAAAACATAAAGATGATCTCCGACAGCTGATCTCTCTCACTTGTGCCAGCACTTCCTCTCTCACTCATGTGCCCTAGTTGAGTGACTGTGTATATGTGTAGAAATGAGGAGAGCCTCACTTCTATTTATATTCTTCAATTCACTTTATTTCCACTCCAACAAGTCGGCCTCACTTAACAATTACTTACCAGGGCCGACTTCTCTAGGAGAGTCTAATAACCCTAGTGCCCCAAAACTGTGGGGACTTTACCCTTCGATCAACAAGGAGGGTTAACCTTAACTCAATTGTGGGGACTATTTCCCCGACTTACAATGGAGGGTTAACCTCATTGACTTTACATGACTTTATTATATTAATGACTCTCCCGATAGGAACATCGGGGTACAGTGAAATACAAATGATTCTCTCGATAGTAACATCGGGGTACAATATAATATATACAAGTGAATACATTCTGAAGTTACGAATACATCAACAAATGTTTGCAATCTGATCCTATGTAGGACAGTAATGTAGTGTGATAGTTTTTTCATGCACTAGTTCGCGAATATAGTGCATGTGAACCTCAATGTGCTTTGTTCTTTGCTTCTGAACTGGGTCATTGGAAATTTTGATGGTGCTCTGGTTGTCACAATAAATGTCCACTGAAGGTGAAGTGTGAACCCCAATTTCTATCAAGATGCCATGTAGCCAAATTGCCTGAATAGATGCATTCACAGCACCTCGATACTCTGCCTATGCTGAAGAGAGTGCAAGTGTTTCTTGATTCTTGTTGGACCAACAAATTGGCCCAATTCCGATCATAAACACAAATCCTGAAGGGGATTTCCTATCATTCCCATCTCCTTCCCAGTCTGAATCTATGAATCCTCTGAGATCAAGTTGTGCACCAGCTGTATAATGAATCCCATATTTTTTAGTACCATGCACATAGTGCAAGTTCCTCTTTGATGCCTTCCAATGCAGCTCATATGGATCTTGCATTACCTGGAAACAACACTCACAGCATAGGATATGTCTGGTATCGAATGCGTGAGATATAGAAGGCTCCCAATGAGTTGTCTGTAAAGAGTGATGTCTACCAAAGGTGTAGAGCCACCTTCTTCTAACTTGATTCCAGATAGAAAGGGACAAGGGGCTTCCTTCCAGTCTTCCATGTGGAATCTCCTAAGCATGTCTGATGATTATCTGGACTGTGAGATCATGATTCCTGAAGTCTTTTGTCTTACTTTGAGACCAATGAACTATCTTAACAGTCTAATATTAGTCATAGCAAATGCTTTGTTCAGGATTACTTGATGCTTCTCAATCTAGCAGCAGAACTTCTAGTAATGAGAAAGTCATCCACATACAACACAATCAATAGCAAGGATCCCTCTTTCTTATGCATGTAAACATTGCAATCTGATTTGCATCTTTCAAATTTTTGTGACATGAGGAAGGAATCCATTTTGGAATACCATGCCCTTGGGGATTTTTTGAGTCCATAAAGTGATTTCCTTAGTATGCATACTAAGGAAGGATCCTCCATGTACCCCTCAGGTTGTTTCATGTATATCTCTTCCTGCAAGTCATCATGGAGGAAGGCACTCTTCACATCCATGTGATGTACCTCCCATCTCTTGGAAACTGCAACTTCTAAGACAAGTATGATGGAATCCATTGTAGCTATTGGATCGAATGTCTCATTGTAGTCCAATCGTTGAACTTGAGAGAATCCTTTGGCCACCAACCGAGCCTTGTAGTTGGTTGTGGTGCCATCAAAACCTATCTTGCTCTTGTAGATCCATTTGCACTGAACTAGTTTCCTTCCTGGAGGTAAGGAGACAAGTTCCCAAGTTTTATTGTCGTGTAGTGAATCAAATTCCTCATCCATAGTTGCCTGCCATCTAGGATCATGGCAAGCTTCCTTGATTGCTTGCACAACAGAATTTCAACCCAAAATCCGACACCTTGCATGTCTGAAATTCGACACTTCTCTGTCTCATTTTCGACACATACTTTTTTTTGGTGTCGGTGGCATAACGTCAAATCTTCGACAGTCTGCTAATGTGGGTCGAAGATCCGACAGAAAATTGTGTCACATATTTGATCATTTTTCCTTCCGAAGTGCCAACCAAAATTGCATAAATCGTCGAAATCCGACGTCCTCCGACCCTTGCAGCGTCAGCCTTTTGATGAACAGAAGTGTCGAAGAAATGGCGGTGTCATCGTTTTTTAATCCAGACAGTGTTGGAAAGCTGACGCAATCCGACACTAGAAGAGTCGACCTTCCGACGCAGTCCGACACTTTAATCGCCGGTCGTCAGACGGGCGGAAGCGTCGGACGCATGACACGGCCGTCGGATGGGTTTACCGGAGTGTCGAAAGAACATCGAAAAAGCAACGCCTGTTGATGGATTTTAAAAAAAAATCCAAATATTTCACTTACGCCCACATGGTTTCAGCCTAGAATTTGACCACTGAAGGAAGCCTGGTAGCAAACTAGAGGATTCTATGTCAAGTATATATTTCATCCTTGCACATATAGTTATCACAACTACTTTACTCTTAAGTTTACTTTTCGCAAAATAGAAAATCCAATATCCTTAAGAGAAGCACCCTCCTTTCTATTTATGGAATAAGGAAGAGAGTAATTACAAGCAAACCCTGTACTAGGTCTATAAGTGGACCACTTAACAAGACAAAGTCCAATCTAACCAATCCATGAACACTTTAAGAGAATGTTCCTTAACTAGAGACATTACATGTGCTAAGGGTAGGTGATTACAACACAACTTTTGCCTACACACTTCTCCAAGTAACTCAGGTAGTGTGAACCACATTACAAAGGTCACGTAATCCCATGCCCGCATGTTCCAACTTACCCACTTAGAAATGGCCTATGTGACTTGGCTTTCGAGAGAGTCAGATAAAGGTTGCTTGCAATCAAGTTTTCCTAGTTGAACATAATGCAGTACTTCTCTGGGTGAGACTATTAGTTGGAAAGTGGAATGAAGCAGTCCCCATACACTGTCTGTGTCCCTGACCTCCATTTTGAGGAGACTAAAGTTCTAAAGGATGGCTTTTTATAACATGATTAAGATGAAATGGGTCTAAAGAATTGTGTTTATCCTTCATATGCATTGTGCTAATTGTATAGGTATCTGCATAAGTTTCTCCCGCCATAAGAAAGAGCTCTCATGCAAAGAGTGCTTTACATCCCCAATATTAATAAGTGATGATGGAGGACACTGAACCTATAGAGTCTCTAAATAGAGGGGACCAAAGGAAACAGCTAAGATAAAAAAATAACATAAATAAACTTACTGACCAAGAGGCATGCAATACTTTTAGAATAGTCTAGCTTTGCTCAAAGAAGGGATATAGAATAAGATTGAATCCTACAAATACATAACCACTTCATATAGCAAAGAGACAAAGAAACAACAGAGTATGTTACCTTAAATCATTATTAATAATGTACAGTAGATATTTAACTTCACTCTTGCAAATTCCAAACAACCAAGGTAGGCACAGATTGTTCTTGCTAAATGAAGTGGCTAGATAATAGAGGGGTCAAAATTTATAATGATGGTCAAAAACCTATCCTTGGTTGCAAAACAATGCAGGAATTTTAAGAGGTAGAGAAAAAATTCTAAAGGATTCAAGAACAAAATATACATTGGGGCCCTGAGATGTCCACTCTGTGGATCAATACATTCATTGTAATACACTAAATAATAAACTCTTTTTCCAATTAAACATAGAATTGAGTGAAAATCCAACAACAGTCAACAAGCATAAGATGCCAGTATATTAGATAAGAAAATTTAACATACATCACTCATTTTCATTCCATGGTGCTTAGCCTGTTGTTCGATGAAAGGTCAATCAAAGAAATCTCCATTATACGTGACATAAATCCCAGGCTTCAATTCTTGCATGTGATTGAACCACCGCCTAAGAAGCTCTATTTGGAAAACATAGCAAACTTCCAGGGGATCAATATTTGTTTTCAGAATTATAGTCTTAGGGTAAACAGTAAATGGCAGAAATACCTCATTTGGCACATTTGGTACTTTGAAATTTCCTTCAAATTTTGGTTTTGGAGTGTACTCCAAGTCTTCAATGCCCCACCCCTACACACTCAGGAAACAAATGAAAAGGAATTGGAAAACTAAAGAAGAGAAATGATGTTCATAACAATCAATGCAACATCAATCTGTAAACAATAAAAATCCCAAAACATAGATGAAAGAAATCCCAAAACAAAGGATAGGCTGACCAATGGGCATAAAACAATGCCAAGTGTTTTTACCTCTCGATTTTTAATAATATAGCCTTGCCCATCCACCATGTGTGAAATCATCATTATCATGTCATATTTGGCATCAGGGAACTTCAAAGGAAGCTTGGTTGTCTCTATATTAAAAGCACACACACGAACTTCAGCTCATTGAAGAAGATCTGCCCTATTTTCCAAGGTAACCTTTGAAGAGTCCACTTTAACAGTGTACCATTGTCCACATCTTGCATCTGCAGGATTGCAAAATCCATAAACAAGTAAAGAATGAATGTTAGTTTTTCAGTATATAAAAACTCTTGCTACAAAGGCTGTTGAATGTGGACTTATGATGTAGAGACAAGCCATTCTTTGTTCAAAAGCATCTTGAAAACATTGAATGTGGACTTATGATGTAGAAACAAACCATTATTTGTTCAAAAGCATCTTGAAAACATAAAATGAATACATGAGTATGTTGCAAAAATAAATGCATCCTACTACAATTGACCAAGTATTCAAACAATCTATCTCCGAAGCTATCATGCCCAACCATTTATATAAACATGTTATATAACATCTATCATTTACTAATTCAATTCAAGTAACTGAGTTCTTTAAAATCCTCAAGCAACAGTAACTGAATTCTTTAAAATCCTCAAGCAACATTAAATGACACTCAATTGCTCAATCTAATCAAGGAATTTAAAATATAATGATCTAACATAAATTATGTAAGCAAAAAATTATAATCAGTAAGAATATATCACTTGATAAAACATGGATAACAAAAAATAATATGTATATAAGGCCATCGATCTAATCAAAACTCCATTTCTTGCCTCTTAACTATGGAATGTTTCTCAACGCTATCTGTAACAAGTTCCAATGGAGGAGTCAAATAGTAATAGTGAAAATTACACAGTAAAAATATAGAAATAGATGTTTTTTAATGTATTCTTCCTTACCATTCGTTGAGCTCCTCTCTGTTTCAAGAATAATTTAATATTCTCTACTAAATAGGACCAACCACGTGAAGGTGGAAGCTCTTATGGCCCCTCCCCCTCTAACATCACTCTCAACTCCCCAAACCCAATGCCTATACTTGCAAATAACAATTTATTTCACTATTTCACAATGCAAATAACAATGATCTACAATGCAAATTATTTCACTCAATAGTTGAAAAATGATTTCATTACATCATTCTTTATAACATTCATTAAACCATTCAATCATTCAACAGCTGAAAAAACCATTCATTAACTCATTCATTAAAACATTAATTTAGTCAATGGTAGAAAAAAAATATCAGTAAACAATTCAGTAAAGCATTCATTCATAAAACAGAGGAAAAAACATTAATTTATTTTTTGTATAAATAAGAATTACTCAAAATTTGTTTAGTCACTTCCTTTTTACTTTTCTTCTCTTTAAATATTTAGTTAGAGTCACATCTTCGGGAATCTGGTCATCGGTATCCCTACTAGTCTGCTCGCAAGGTTGAACTTCAGGCGAGGGGTGATGAATTTCTGCAATAATGTCAAAATCTTTCATTAATATATTTATATTTTGATGAATACGAGTAATTCATTAAAAAAACATTACAAATGTGTGTTTTTACCTGCCATGTGCACATCAACATGTTCAACATTATCTTGTACTGGCCCAACCTATTCTGTGTTATGATCTGCAGCTACATGCTCTGTAGTTCAATTGTGTAGAATTGGAATTAATGTTCATCATCTACAATGGTCTATAAAAAATAGTAGCACATCAATAAATTCATTACTGGGATGAGAAGCATGATCTTCGTTTGGTTGGTCATGTACTTCATCCTCGACATGAACGGGATCGTTACTTTCCTGCATAAAAAGGAATAAATAATTTACGTTAGTATATTTATAAGGAACAAATTGCATGAGCATTAATAAATTATCATTAAACTATACAGTTTTCACAAACCTGGGCACCAGATGGATCAGCAGAAGATCGTGCAGTATTCACATACAAGCTTCTCCGGTGTTCAACAACGACGTCAAAGCGATGTTCGAAGCCAAGCTTCATGTAATCCGCACTAGGCAATTCTTTGAATCGGTCGGCCTTCATATTTGCATGATGTCATTAATTTTAAAGCCTTTTGTCAGAACAAAACAAAAACAATAATCTGTAAGATATTTGGATGCGGATTCGGGTTTTGCGATACTTACATATCGGGCTGCCAAGTTGGAGTAACCACCAGGCCCAAGCTTGTGTTGGCCAATTTTTTCAATTCTTGCCTTTGTGGCCTTAGATGTGTCCGAGAGCCTAATTAAGTTTTTAAATACATTAGACTATGTACCAAAATTGATATAAAAACTAGTATTAATAAGGCTTACCACTACATTTTGGAATGAATTGCATACCTCCCTATTCCACCTGGTGTTATCTTTCCTGATTTTCTCAGGCCCTTCTCTTTTCCATCTTCCACTAGGGATTTCCACTCCATAGATGGAATCATTGGAGGGCGCTCATACCTAGGGTTATTTTCTAGGTGAACCCTATATTGGTCTCGGACAATCTTTAGATGTTTTCCAGCCTTCTGTAGTACCTTCGATGTATCAAAGGTATCTTTTTCGAACAGACTAACCAAGCGATTAGTCAGATCATCCTTTAAAGCTTTTGGCTGCTTGTTCCACATTGTGCGGATGGTGGGCCCGAATATCTCCAAGGCCAAATCATTCATGTGTTTATAAAATATATCATTTCCTGCAAAACATTATTGCCATCATTAGTCAACATTAGAAAATATTATCGGTATATTAGACACAAATTATAAAAAATAAATTGAACAATCTATAATGACTTGGAATCCTCTCTATCTTTATTGGAACCAGTTCTTCATTCACCAAAAATGTACACTTTATTGAACCAGTGCTAGTCACACGAGAAGATCCAGGAAATGCTTCCACATCTCTATCTAGCCCTGCATCCACCCCTTCTTCTGCAGCATCTGTTGTGGGTGGGGAAACATCGGCTACACCCTCCACTGCCCTCAGCGGTGTCACAGAGCGTGTTACCGATTGTTCAATGGACAATAGGGGGGCAGTATGTGGTGTACATGGAGTGGTTTGGTCACTGGGACCAACATTGCCTTGACCACCACTGATAATCTCCATAGCAGGATGTAAATTAAACCCATTGTATTATAAGTTCAACAACATATAAAATCAAATATTATAAAGTTTTTATAAATGAATTTACATTTTTATTCGATAACTTACATCCACTTGTTTACGTTTCTGTAACAACAATTGAATCCTTTGTTCGAGCCCTTCTGTTAGTGGAACTGCCAATGTCAGACGAACCAGTTCCTCATTTTGTTTTTCCCTTGTCCTTTGTAGCACCCTGAACGGGTCTACAGACTCTCTAATTTCACTATCTCTCATCAACTGAGAGACCTCATTCTATAAAGAGTTTTGAGACGTCGTTTGATAAACGGAATCCCCTGTCTGCAATTTAAATATATAAAAAATTGCTTAGTCTTTGAAAATATAGTGTGCGCAAATAATTATATTAGGGATTACATCTAGGATTACCGGACGCCTAGCTGAGGGCGTGGTCTGATCAACAGATGGGGATTTACCTCGATCAGGCACCTGCAAAAAAAGTAGAGAACATTATCATAATGAACGCAATATGTATAAGCTAACAAATATAGAACAAAAACAAAAATAAACACTATGCTACATGTTTTATATGTGTACATTTTTTATGTATTTAGAATCTGGAATTACATTTAGGTTAAATGGTTGCCTCGAGTCTTCAGTCGTCTGATCAACAGCTGGGGAGTTTCCCCGGTCAATCTGCAAAAAATGTAGACAACATTACCATCATGAATGTAACTATAAAAATGAAAGAATACATAACAAAATAAACATAATGCGTCACGATAGACATGTTTACGATTTTAAAGTATTTGAAATGGAGAATTACATTCATGTTTGGTTGTTGCCCTGATGCTGTAGTCGGCTGATCAATAGCCGGTTGGCTTCCCTGATCAACACTCTGCATGCAAAATCGATAATATTATATAAAAAAACCTAATATACTAATGAAAATACATAACAACATATTTGTATGTCCATCCTAAAATTTAATATTACATTGAAAATATCGATGTATACCTGCTGCCTTGACTTGGGTCGACAAACATCTACAGAGATGAAGGTGCCCCTGAGAGAACCCTGCATCAAAAACATAATAAAAGTTACATACTAACATGAAAAGTAGATAATTTCAATTATATGCTAACAAAAATTCCTATAGACGTTAAAATAATTAATAAAATGGTGGTTAAATTGTTTGTTGTACCACAACCATACTAACATTGTTTATATCTACACGATTCAAATTGTAATCAATAAGCAGTTCTTCGCCAGCAGCTATTGATTTAATTGCACATACAAAGACACGGTTTCCTTCACGCGACTCGAATATGCAGTTGGGTTGCTTTAATGTAGACCCTAGTTGTGTACTGTTTATAAACCCCGCAATATTACCGGTTGTTTTTGGCCTTCCGTCCATGTACATCGTTGCTCCTTTATTTTGAGCTTTCTCTTTCAGTTGTATATAATTCGCTGACAACCCATATCTATGCATACTTCGTGTATATTGGACCAGGCGCATCCAATCACTGTAGTTGTAATAGGGTCCAACATACTCCATCAATTATGTACATCTACTGTATCCAACATTTATGCCGTCCATGCAAAACAAGCCCAATCCATGCAATGAGGACGGTGCAATTCTATATATCCTCCCATTCACACAAAAATCAGTGTTTACTTTAGGAAGATCGCTAGGCACCCATTGTTTCACTAGGTGTTGGTAACTTAAGGGCACGTCGATGTCTCCCACTGTCTCATCATCATAGGAACATGACCCCCCTCCTTGGAGAAAAAAATTCATGCATTTGTCGAACTTTCTTCTGATCTTCTGACATCTAGTTGATCTAGCCCGTTTAGACCTACTGGATGTCTCACTTTCCTCTAGCCTTGCCAAAATCCCTTCGCTGGAAGAAGATAGGTCTGATAAATACCTGTTTGGTTCTACCTGCACCGTGGCCAAAAAAAATTTGGCATAAGCATAGCAAAATACCAGCAAAAAAACGTGGAAAGACTTATAAGAAAAAAAACTTGGAAAGACTTGTAAGCCAATAACTTGTTAAAGAAAAAGCTTGTCAAGAATGAGTTTGGTTAATAGGTGTGGGCATTTGGTAGCCCTAAAAATTCTAATGTATGCCCCTGTTTTGGTTACATACAAGTCTCCATTCTAACTTATTGCTTGCATTGCCTTTTGCTAACATGAATTGGGTAGGCTTCATAAGCTTCAAATGTATGCTTGTGGCCATTATACTTAAGCCTTTCAATGTTGTCAAGCTTGAGACGATATGTTATGCATATGCATCACATATAACACTGCAATTTATGCCAATATATGTCTATACAAAACCTAGAGGTTCTCCTTTAATGGACTATCTCCTTCAAAGAACATATCTCCTTTAAGTGGTTTTTAGTTTTCCCATGAATGATTTTGTGATGTTGTAGATGATTATCCATTTTACCTAATATGTTTTATGATCTTTTCAATGTTTTCTAGGGTGCACATACTTGTTGTTGATGGCTTCTTTTGCTTGAAAGTTGAACTGCCTAAAAGTGCACAGATCTCATCTAGGACCCTTTAAGAGTCATAATAACAACTATTGTTATAGGATTTTATTCTCCAAATGAAACACCAAAACCATACTTATCGGTTAATATTTGTGTAGGGATGTTTTTCTAATCTCTCCCATAATTTATGATACTAATGGGATTGTATGAAAAAATTTATGTATGCCCTAAGAAATCTTATGTATGCCCCTCTTTTAGTTACATATAATTCTCCATTATCACTTATTGCTTGCATTTCCTTTTCCTAACATTGCCTTTTCCTTTTACTGGCCTAACCCCTTTTCAACAATAATAGTTGCAGATTTAATCAAATGTTTTTCTACCGAGGTGGTTGAGTCAACTGAGTTGGCCCCCAACTAAGCTAACTCGGCCTTTGAAACGATTGGAGTGACAAGTTTGGTACCGAAAATGGTCAATTCATCCCAATCCATACTAAATTTACCTAGTGAATGTGCGAATGCACAAGCCACACACATGACACTTCAATTCAAAAAAAAAATTAAGCTAAAAATATAAACATCTAGACTCTAAACCTACTTCATTGTCGAGTTAATTAGGTTTGTAGGATTCCTATACATCATAACACTATTTGGAGTAAAACACAACTTGCTTTGTAGGCCCTAGATGCCACCCATGTGCACAATAGTCAATCTATAAAGCAGCCCCCGAATACAAAATCGTTCTTCACAAAATAGGGCATGAACCATGTGAACAACCTTCCAAGTGGACCAGCTCAATGAGTAACCTCCAAGCATGTAATATCTCTCATGAAATGGTGTATAAAATAGTGTAATCATTGCTCCCATTCAAGAACAAAAAAGTAGACATGACTTCTCTCCCTACATTAAGTCCACGTGCACATAATGACTATCTTTGGTACTTCCTAACTTTTTAGTATTCCTTTTTACAACAAAAGTGAAACATGAAACAATATCCTTACTTTCAGCATCTTGCACAGCTGATGGCTTTGATTGAACTGTATAAGTACTTTGTTCCCAAATTAAATATTTTGAGACCTACGAACGAAGGGGAGTGAGATGAATAGTTGAAGGACTCAAATGGAGGATGAATTGATGCCCTGTTCTGCCTACCCAAAGGTCCTTTTATAATGAATATTATCCCTAACTTATCATTGATTTGTAGTCTTCTATTGTTCACCCATACTGCTCTATGAAACAAAGTTTTATGTCGATCTAGTATGTATATTCATGATGATGCTTGTTTTCACATATTAATTTTCAACCCTAAGGAAACGCTAACTTGTTTTCCCATACTAATTTTCAACCCTAAGGAAACCCTAAGGCAAACCCATAGTAGAAAGAACCAAAAAATACTATACCCCACAAATCAAAGGCTCTTAAATTAACAATATCATGCCTTCCTCAATGATTTGATGAAACCAAGGGGATGGAAAAAGGGAAAGGAAACATCAAATATCACTCACACCATGGAATAATTCTAAAGCTAACCAACTGTTTAAACCACAAAGGCCATCTTATCCTGTTAATTGTAAGAGGGGCAAAAAAAAATCAGACACGATGAAAATTGGTATAAAATGATCAAATAAAAAATGGAGGACATCAAAATACCTAATACTTGCTTCAAGACCCAAACATCATTCAAGTGGAATGTCCACTCTTCACCACCATGGATTATATATATATATATGCACTACAGAGGCACTGAAGAGGTTAAAAGATCCACTATATAGTATCGCCAAGAACTAACATCATTCAAGTGAAGGATGTATGTAGAATGCTGTAGACATTATATATCTACTCATTCGATTTACTACAAAGTGTTGTAGCTTGCTTAGTGCTCCTCTATGTTTATCATTTACGTTCAGATTCACCGTAGAGTGGATGTTTTAACCTCTGGATGTTTTATCATTTACATTCAAATTCACCTGTAGAGTGGATGTTTTAACCTCTGTGCTACTCTGAAGTGCATAAGCCAGCACTTCAAAGGCATATTTCCCAGTGGTAACCTACAACAA
>LPNX010988168.1:24172-38058 GCA_001517045.1 Pseudotsuga menziesii
GGAAACTAAATCAAAGGGGGCATGATTTTCACAAGGATAAGGGTGGGGGAATTGTCAACCTTGGCCAATGAGGGAAAAACCCATGTGTCTTCTTCCCTTGTCTTATTCCAACCACTTTCATTAAGAAAGGATGGTGGTGGTTGAGACAGTTATGATTTTTGGGAGCGGGGTGGTAGGACTGTCAATCCTCACCCACACGCACACTCCACCAGTAAGAACGACTCACGCACTTTCTCCATGGCACATTACCTCCACGGTTGTCTTCCTTCCTCATGGTCTGCTCTCATCCACGCACAGGATTACCTAGTCTCACTCATGCAGACATTCATTCTCTCCACGACAGTACCAGAATGTTGGTGCACTCTAATCCATGTCCTCTCTATGTTTGTTCATCCACGCACAAGATGGAAGCTGCTAGTCCCCACGCACGAACCGTTGTCTTCTCATTACCCTCATGCGCAGGAGTCTGCTCATTTCACACTTTGTTTGGAAGTCGGTATTTATCTCTTCCTTTGCGTGGTTCATGTATGTATTCTTTTCAGTGATTTCGTTACCCAAGGGCAAGCTGTGGTCTTTCCCATGCTGTGAGCTCGGTTTCCTTTTCATCCTTGGACTGTCTATAGCAGTTGTTTGATCTCCTATGTGCAATAGTGGGTCTTGAGACCGTGTAGGGAGTAGGGATGGGGGATTAGTTTTGTTTGACAAACCTGGTGGCTGGAAACCACACAGACAGAGCTAGAGGGCTGTCCTTCTTCTCCACCAACCCTGAATAGCATTGGAAGGGAATACAGGGCCTGAGGGAATCTGTAGCAGAGAAGGGACTGATTCCTTGTGTTGGGTGTGTGTGGGTGTCTTAGAGGTCAGGCTATTTTTGGTGTAGGTTTTCTTGGCTCTGTAATGAGCTCACCAGCTTAGCATTGAGCCTTTTACCCAACTCCTGAGTGGCCTGATAAACCCAACTGTGTTGGCTTGGCGGTGTTTGCATATCCTTGGCTATGTGTAAGCTTGCTGGTTCCCTTATTCCTTGGAGAATTATGCCCAGCTTGGGGGTGGCAGCGCTGCTGAGAGATTAAGGAGCACGCTGGCCTATGGTTGGGTGGAACATTGCAGTGACGTAGCTGGTTGCGGATCAACCTCTTCATAAGGAAAGTGAACTCGTCCATTTTACTCCTACAACCATGATTACTATTAATGATATGATGAAACATGGTGAATGAATGCTTGAATGAAAGAACATTAATTCCACTGTGTCTGATGTATAACTGCATCTGTGCATGTAAAAGTTCATGTGTGCATGCTTTACTTCATTGCATTCTATTACAGCATGCTATTTTATTAAATCAGCTATGTGTGTTGAATAGTGGCATTTGTGTATATTCCCTTGCAATGCATCTTGGTATCATCATTCCGTTTCAGCATTTCAGCAATTTTGTGCATGCTTATGTCCATGGGGCTCTTAGCCCGCTGTGATTGAAGTTTTTGGGTTACGTCCTCTACACCGGTCAGAGGCATGGGGACGTGACACCTAGAGGGCCTGGCGGCCCTCCTCATGGTCCAGGAAGTCCTAGTGGTCCTGGGGGACCTGGTGGCTTTCCTCCTTATGGATCTGGAGGGTCTTGTGGCCCTCCACCTAGTGGTTCCGATGGCTTCAGAGGTTTCCCACCTCCTGTAGGTTCCAGAGGGTCTGGTGGTCCACTTCCTAGTGGTCTTGGTGGTCCTGGTGGTCTCAGTGGTCCTGGTGGTCCCGGTGGCTCTGGCGGTCCTCCTTCTCGAGGCCCTGGTGGTCCTAGCTATCCTAATTCTGGAAATCAACCCCCCATGGGAAGATTTCCTGGTAGTTCTTCCTCATAGAAAATTGTTTTTCAGTCAACCTATGGCCCTACTGGTAATTTCATGCCATATCAATATTACCAGTATGTGCATCCCAATAGACAGTTACCTTTCCTTGCAACTTTGGACTTGCCTGATTTTTCCAAGTTGATTAATGATCCCATTCGACACAATCCATTGTGGCCTCCCATTCCGGTAAAGTTACCATCGGACATTCCAAAATTCGATGGGAAGCAAGGTGAATATCTGTGGAACCATGTCATGAATTTTCATTTGTGGTGTTCCTTGAACTCCCTCATGGATGATTCCATCCGGTTACGACTCTTTCAGTGAACTTTGACCGGTACGGCCACGAAGTGGTACATTGAACTCCCACAACATTCGTTTGTGGATTTTGGCTTGTTGGAAACCGTATTTCTTACGCACTTTCATCTCCCTATTCGTTATGAAATGGGCACCGATATTTTAAATTCTATGTGACAGAACACCTCCACCCACATTTCTGATCATATTCACGAGTGGAGAAGGTAGATAAGGCTTATTAAGGCCCTTATTACGGATCAGTTGTTAGCTGATTGGTTCAATAAGTCCTTATTTCCTCCTATTGCTCGAGATGTGGCCATGGGCGGTGCTGTTACCAAAGAGCAGGCTATTAGTCGGGCTCAATACCTAGACTTGGTCTATTCCCAGTTCGGGACCCTTTATGACATAATTCCTCAAGCTCCTTACCCCAGCACTGACCCTGCCAAGAAATCAGCGGAAGTACCTATTGACGAGATTGTTGGTTCAATCCAATCCCCATCCGCAATGAAACCTACCAAGCAAACCCAACCTGCTACTCCTTCGACTCCCAAGGTTTCTGCCGAGGTCAATTCTATTCAAAGTACTCAAACCTCAGGTAATAAAAATAAAGGTAAAAATCGAAATAAAAACCTAGAAACTAGCAAGAGACCCCACAATCAACCCATAATGACAACAACACGGGGAAAAATAAGGCTAAATACCCTTGTTTATTATGTGGTGGTGATCACTTCTCTAAGGAGTGTCCCCGTCGAGATGAAATCTCCCAGTTTTTGAAGTCTAACCCTGCATCTGCAGTACTTACGGATCCTTTTCCCTCTCAACAACAGCTGGTAGGCCACATGTCGAACCAGGGTAACTCTAGTTCATCAGAGGAAATTTGTATGATGTCCTCAGATACCATCCATCTGCAAACTCAAAGCCAGAATTATGATAAACTTGCAGACAAGCAAGAAGACCAATCTTCTTCAGGGAAAGCTCCCTCCTCTAGTTCTTTGGAATCCTCGTCTACTATCCCCTTGTCTATCGAGAAGCCTACTCTCGACATGATTTTGTGCCCACCAAAGAGTACTCTTTGGAAGGCTATCTTTAATCCCAATGCTTGAGCTGCTCAATTCTATAATGTGGTTGAAGATCTTGCTCAGGAACCTTGTGCGATGTCTACCTTAGAAGTACTCCAAAGTTGCCCTACACAGTGCAAGAACTTGTTGACGACATTTGGAGCTGTAGACCTAGATACCACTAACTTGATTCACTTCAATGTTGAGAACTATAAACCTAGATTACCGCATAAACTTGATTTTCAGATCATTACGAAAGGAGTGGGAAATAAAGTATTTCGAATGGTACTAGATGAAGGAGCTTCAACCTTGGTGTTATCTCTGACTTGTTGGAAATCCCTTGGCTCTCACGAGCTTGTTACATCACCTACGACCCTTAAAGCATTTGATGGATGGGGATTCAAACCCCATGGCCTCATATCAGCCCTAGCAGTCGAGTTGGGGGGAAAAACCATTTCCATCCAAGTATAAGTGGTAGATGCCCCTTTAGATTATAACCACCTTTTAGGAAGGAATTGGTTCTATGCCATGAATGCCATTTCTTTGACAGTATTTCGAACGGTCCAATTCCCGCATATCGGGAGAATTATTACTATTGACCAGCTTGATTTCTATATGCCGGATGTTACTACCTCCATGTTAGGTCAGTCCCCTCCTCCTTACTAGTTGATTGGGGTAGGTATGTTGAAGGATTCATCCCTTATGGGGATTTTTCCCTCCACTCCTCCTAGCACGGATACCACGACAGTACACATGATCACCTCATTTGATATTGATCCCTAGGGCACAAATTTTGTTGAATCCACCTTGTTGAGTCCACACGAAGATATGTATGACACCATTCAAACTTGTTTCGATGATCACACCAATGATATTCATTTAGTGGCCTCAAATCCTTACCATTTACCGTGCTAGTTAGCACCTTCTCTTCCAGTTCTAGACTATCTCTCTGAGACATTCCCTTCCAATGAGTCCATTATAGAGATCATGAACATGGGTGAGCCCATTTGGGAGGATCACCATCATAGATCCATGTTCCTCCCAAATACCAGTTCAGGCAGCTATGATTTTGCATCCTTGTTTCCTACTGATATTGTCAATGTTCCGCAAAGTTCTATATTATTGCAAGATACAGATTCTGAAGGAAACCTTTGCAACATTACTCAGATGAACCCAATTGAATTATCAGCCAAGCCTGATGTTATTGAGCATGTTCATGTTGGACAGAACTGCTCCATAGATGAATCTAAAGCATATAAGGAACTTTTTAAGGAATTCCGTGATATTTTTTCCTTGTCTTATGAAGAGATGCCGAGGATTAACCCTTCCATTGTGGTCCATAAGATTAAAACTTATCCCATGACTAAATCTGTCAGGCATAAACTTAGGCAATTCCATCCTAGGAAGGCCGCAGCTACTAAAGATGAGATTGAGAAACTTCTGAAAGCTGGTTTTATTTATCCTGTACCTCTAATGGAATGGGTATCGAATGTTGTTCCTATTAACAAAAATAAGGTCACCATTAGAGTCTGTATCGACTTTAGGGATTTAAATAAATCTTATCCCAAAGACAACTTTCCTACCCTGCACATAGATCATATTATCGACAACTGTGTTGGAAGTGTCATCTTTTCTTTCATGGATGACTTCTCCGGCTACAATTAGATTGAGATATTTCCCGCCGATCGGCATAAGATGACATTCATTTGCCTATGGGGAACCTTTGCATATAAGAAGTTACCTTTCGGCTTGAAAAATGTTAGGGCCATGTTTCAGCGTGCGATGTCCTATGCATTTCATGACATTAAACATATTGTTGAGCCGTACCTTAACAACATCCTTGCTCATTCCTAGCGACGGGAGGACCACCCCGGTCATCTTAGATCCATATTCGTGAGATGTCATAATTATAATATACGGCTCAATCCGCATATTTTTTTTTTTTTGCGTTGAGATGAGACGTCTGATTGGATTTGTGGTATCCAAACATGGCATCTGGATCGATCCTTTGAATATTGCCACCATCATTAATCTACCAGCCCCAACCACCATCCTTGAACTCCAAAGTTTGCAGGGGAAGGAAAAATTTCTCCGTCGTTTCGTGTGCAATTTCGCTGAGAAAATACACGGTTATATGCGTCTCCTCAAGAAGAACACTCCATTCTTCTAGGATGACCAGGACCAACGTGCCTTTGATAGTCTTAAGCATGCTCTGACTCATTCACCCGTGATACACCCCCCAGACTATTCAAAATATTTTCTTTTGTATATTTCTGCCTCCACTACTACCATTGACATGGTTTTAGTGCAGGACAATCTTCACGGTCAGGAGCATGTGATTTATTACACCAGTAAGAATCTTATTGATTTCAAAACTCATTATTCACATGTGGAGAAGCTAGCTTTGGCCATAGTCATTGCTGTGAAAAATTTTCATCACTACATTCTGCTTCGCACTACCACCGTATTGGTAGACCAGGACCCAATGTACTACATTCTGACTCATCAGGTACTCGGGGGCAAGTACTCCCGTTGGATCGTCATCCTTCAGGAATTTGATCTTGAGTTTGCCAAGGCTACATCAAAGAAATCCTTGGGTTTTTTTGAGCTTATATGTGACCTTCCCTGTGCTACCACGGAATTTGAGCCCAACGATTCATTTTCAGATGAATTCTTGTTTCTAATTAGCACTACTGATCCTTGGTATGGATATTTGTTGGTTTATCTCCAGACCCAGCATTTTTAGCCACATCTATCTCACGATGATCGTCATCGTATTCATCACCATGTGAAATACTACCTCATCTTGCATGATACCTTGTATAGACATGGGATTGACTCCATTCTTTGGTGATTCCTCACTCATGAGGAGGCTGAACACGTGTTAAATGATTGCCATTCTGGAGCATGTGGCGGTCATTTCTATGGGATGGCTACAGTCTAGAAAATTCTTTACCCTGGCTATTTCTGGCCTTCTATCTTCAAAGACTGTCATGAGCCTATTAAGAAATTCCCACCATGCCAACATTTTTATCCCAAAAAGTGCACCCATCCTGCTCCGCTTCACCCCATCATTCCCATTGGCCCTTCATGCATTGTAATCCGTGGATTATTTTAAAAAATGGGCCGAGGTCATTCCTACATATGCAGAAGATGGTAATACTACCGCTCTCTTCTTGTTCGATCATATCATTGCTAGATTTGGAGTTCCGCAGTCCATCGTCACTGATCACAGATCCCATTTCCGTAATCACATGATGGAGTAATTGAGTGCCAAGCTAGGTTTTCACCATGAAAAGTCTAAGCCATACTATCCACAAGCTAATGGTCAGGTAGAGGCCATTAACAAGGTTTTGAAAACTATGCTTCATCGGATGGTTGGAGATCATAAATCCAATTGGCATCTCGTTCTTTTTTCTGCTCTTTGGGCTTATCGGACTTCCGTGAAAATAGCCACTGGTTTCACGCCATTCTAGCTTGTTTATGGACTTGAAGTTGTCTTTCCTATCCAATGTCAGATTCCATCTTTACAACTTGTTGTCAAACTTCTCCTAGACACTTCCACAGAGGAAGCAAGATTTTTGTACTTGAATAACCTTATGAAACTCGTAGAGATGCTTCCTTGGCCAATGAGGCACATAAGAAATGCATCAAGGTGTAGTACGATATATCTGTCCAGCCTCATGTTTTCAATGAGGGTGACCTATTTTTTACTTATGACCAGAGATATGACAAGCTAGGAAAGGGCAAGTTCGAGTCTATGTGGTATGGACCTTTTGTTATTTCCAAGGTGTTAGAGAAAGGAGCCTATGAGTTGGTAGATTATGATGGAATCCCTTTGGGGTAACCTCACAATGGGTTGTACCTGAAAAGGTACTATGCCTAGGTCTTCTTGGATGGTATCTTATATATATGTATATTGATTGACTTTTAGTGTGTTTTTAGTATTTTCAAGATGGTTTTGAGTTTTTGTGCCCACATTTGTTTATACCATGTGTTGGTCATGCAGATGGATTTCCACAGCTTTGCTGATGGTGCTTGCCACCACACCTTGAATCTAGCCTCAGTTGCTTGGGTTCTCTATTCCCCAGCTGAAGATTTGGTCAGTTTAGGAGCGGTTTTCTTAGGTCCTGCTACTAATAACATCATTGAGTATGAAGCAGTCATCGGTCTTCTGACTGAAGCTGCCTCCTAGGATGTCCATGATCTAGTAGTTTTGATGGACTCTCAACTCATGGTTTGTCATTTAAACCATATCTACACCATTAGGAACCCGGTGCTCATACTCCTCTTCTGGAAGGTATTTTTGTTAGAAAGATCATTTGGAGCCATTACATATAATCATATCCCTAGGGAACATAATGTAGTTGCTGATTCATTGGATAATTACATCCTAGATTGGCATATTGCCCATTCATGATGCTAATCAAACATGGTACATTGTAAATAAACATTTAAATACACATAGAACTCATAGAAAATGCATTCATCCATTTGAAACGTATAAACATCATGTAAAAGTATGTATATATATATATATACAAAAATTTTACAAAAAATAGGTCCCGAGACCTCTTCTGAAGCACGTAGGATTTCAGGAAAAATCATCATACAAAATCCTGAAGCTATCAGCTCTCAGTATACATGTCTCATCTACTAGTGGTTCTCGTGATAGCACATCACTGCTCGAGCCACTCGGCGTAGTATTCTGCTGAATTGACATGGTACTCCTGCCGTAGATCTCTGATATCTAGTCGGGAGATCATCTATGTTAGCATCTGGGATGTCCAGAGTCAACCTCTCAAGGTTCTCCTCCATCTCCTCGGTGATATCATCACCTTGTGGCATGAAGCGAGCTCCAAATCGCCTATTTAATGGAGATGCTCCTCCAGGCCTCGCTGCTCCAACATCTACATGAAGACAAACAGGTCTCATCACTTATCATAAAAAATATAAAACATAAAAAACATAAAAACGTTTTTCATCTTTAGGGTTTCTTGTTTCTTATCGATGTCTCCCCACTACCCTCCAAGTGGGAGTGATAGGTCAGGATCATCTGTAAAATCTATGCCCGCATAGGCATAGTCCTCGACCATGAGCATCTGATCCCACAACCATCTAAAGAATGCGTCACCAAAATTCACTCCGCCCTTACCCACTCTTGTGCGAGCCATGACCTGGACCCACCTCATCATGCGGGGGTCCCATGCTCTCAGAATCCGAAAAAGTCACCTAGGGCCTCATCAGGGGGACCCGCTCAAAGAAGAAACAAGCTAAGTTGGAACCAAAGCCAATTTGCTTCAGCTCTCCCTGTCGACATTTAGTCAGCTGATCCTTGAATATTGGAAGCAATCCTTCCGCCCAGTTGAACATCGTAGGTGCCATTGCCTCTAGGGAATACAACATATGTGCCCTGGAATCCTAATGTACACCCTTGCTCCCTGCCACCCTCTACATGGTGAATAGAACGATCCATAGAGCCCTGTTTGTCACTGCCCTGATGGGAATTTTCTTCCCCAATGTACCTGTACCTGGTGCATAGTGTCGATCTATGAGCTCTCTGGTGGTAATGTCCCCACCATGTCAACCTGTCAGTGAGATAGGGGCACCCCATATTGATAGGCCAGTCAAGAAGTAGATGTCCTCCACCTCCACTATAATTATTTGTGCCCCCACCTCGAAATACTGATGTTCTAGATTCCACATTCTCAGTATGTGTTCTAGTAGTCTCTCATGGGACACCATTCTTGGTGTCCGGAAGAACTTTAGAAGTCCATAGTTCTGGAGTGCGGCAATACACACCAGATTCCTTTCAGCAGTGGCATCCTCATCATCATGAGTTCTTTCCTTCCATATAACCATATTTTGGAAGCCTAGACCTACCAAAACACCAATGGTACATCAATATCATCCTTAAATCATTATAAATCAAAATAATGAGCTAGTTTTGTATATATTATTGGTTAAATTTCTCCATGGCTGGAACCTCCTGTGCCTCGTTAGAGACAGGCGGTGGCATCGCCTGTTCACCTTGTCTTTGGCGCGGTTCTCAGGTGGTACCGCCTATCCCGCAAGGGGTAGCCACGGTGCCCGCAAATAGGATTTTAGGGCTTTCCAAATAGGCCTAAAACCCCATCAAACCCAAAAATAAAAGCTATGGAATAAAAGAAGAAGGTCTTAGCTCTTACCTGCAACTGACGAGACTAAAAACAAATGGTGGAAACTCCTGGTATCAGCTGTGGAAGATCTAGCTAAAAAATGCTCCAAGTGCTCTCTACGAAGAGGTAAATAGTGAAATGTTTGGTTTTTTACTATTTACTTGCCTTATATAGACATTTTTTGGGTCTGGCTTAGTATAGTTTTGATATTACATCATGTTCTAGTCAAAATCTATTTGTCGTAATCCCATAATGTTGATTTTGGATGCATTTAACACTTGTTTATGAGTCATCTGCAGGTTGACTTTAGTAAAATATTTGGAAAGTTTGTTTATGGATTTTTCGTACTTTCACAAAATGGAAAAGGTCATTGAGCGTTTATTATGACACTTTCTCATGCTCGTCAAAATCTAGTATCAAAATTTCTGAGTCTAGTTCAAGTTTCTTTCTAGGCTCGTAAAATACCGTATTGTGTAAAGAAACGTTATGGAGTCTTCTTTTCACATCTTCTTTCAGAATCCTTAAACATGAAAAGATAGTCAAGTCCGTTTCTGAATCTTTCCGGGCTCATAAAAAGTGACATTGTGTAAAGAGACATCATGGAGTTCTCTTTAAACCCTTTTCAGACTACCTAAATATGAAAAGATTGTCGAGCGATCTTGTATTCTTCACGCTCGTTAAAGTATTTGAAGAGTCGTCTATCTGACGGTAGGTTATCTCTTTCTCGGTTCAGACAGTACTATTTATGAGAAAGGAACGCTCCACCAATCATGACTAGAAGAGTTCTCTAAGGTATGATTTACACTTTTTTGGGCCTTAGAGACTAAATCATATGAAAAAGGACCCCCAAGGAGTCTCCTTCTATATTCATTCAGACTCTTTAAACATGAACGATACCAAGTTTTCTTTCAGTGGACTCATTAAAAATTAAACATTGAGAGACCCGTTTTGGGAACAAACCCATCCTCTCTCAGGTTCGTAAAACATATGGGACTAGACTTGTCTTCTAACAAGCTATATCGAGTGTTTGTTACCCTCTTTGAACTCATAAAACCAAAAAGAGGCACTCATCGATCATGATGAGGGAAATGGGAACGAAATCATTTTGCAAATAATGGTAGTTGTTTGTCGTTACCTTTGAACATGGCACTTGTTTGCATAATCATGTCATTCAATTGGGTATTTTAGCTGATCTCTGTGACGATCCACTTTCATGAGTCATGCCAATCCTTTGAGCCTTTCAAAAGAACGCATTGTCCACTGTCTCATTGTGTATCTGTCCTGTCTGGTCATACTGCCAAGTCATTTTGTCGTTCCACCCGATGTTCAAAGGGAATATGAAGAAGTCTTACCTCTGCAGTATACACAACCTTTCTATCAGTATCGTTGAGTCAGTCATATGGTTACTATGTTCACATCATTCCAGAACTATGTTCCAAGTTTCATGTCTTCGATGTGGGACTCATCATGGCCCTCCTTCGACGAGACTATTCTCGTCGACAATAGCTCATCATCCAGGAAATAGTCTTAGAAACAATATTTAGTACCTTGAGATCTGTATGCCTTAATGATAGATTCTCTCACTTTCGACATTGGTTCACATCATTTTCCTTTGATCGATCGAATAAACTAGGTGTTCAACATTAGGACATCTATTCGCACTAAGTATATTGTACTAGAGTACCTTGGGAATCATTGACATTAATGGTGATCTCCCTCACACTTGTTAATGGTTCACATCATTGGCCAGTAATCAAGTGGTTTCTACCATGTTCGACTTCATATCATTGTAACCACATGGATAGAATCGTACTTTGTGGAAGATGAGACGAAGACCGTGGGTATCTATTTAAAAGCACTCATTGCTTTTCCCCAGGTTGCAATGGAGTTTTGGATATCTAGCATGGATCCACATTTGTATGGTTATGGCTATGCTCAAATTTGCATCTGTATGACATAGATCTATGTTGTATGTCTGGTAGCTATGTCCAAGTTTGAGTCCTCTATCACATGGATCTACGCTGTATTCTAGTAGCCATGCTTGTTTATTCCACTCATGGATCACTCATGGATCTGCCTTGTATTGGTCTACAGTTATGAGTTTGGTTACTTGAGTCTATGAGTCAACATACTAATGTACTACAGATGCCTACTTGACTACATACTTCAATCGAGCCAACATTTTTCATATCCTAGCAACAACTTGTTCTCAAAGCTCTCATTTATTGTATCACTCTAAGACTCATGCTTTGTGGGGCATCCTGTTATCCCAAAATCCTGTCACCATCATGTGATAAGACCTTTGACATACCTACTTGCCCTGAAATCCCAGCTTCTAGAGTGAAGACTAAATGATTTCTTATCAGTTTGTCATACAAATTCCTAGCACTGCTCATTGTCCCTTATCCAGGAGTGGTACCCCTATTCGCGCCACTTTTCATTGGTTTTCCACAAGTGGTGCCATCGCCTGTCACCCTTGGCCCATAGGTGGTTATTACTAGAACCGCTCTGTCATAGAAGGAGAAGTGCAGTACCCTGGGTAAAAGGGTAAAAAGAGAAGCTTCTCGAGGCTTCTAGATGATAAGCCTCGAGATATCCCTTATCCCTACTACTGTGGGTTAGTTGAGCTCGAGATCCTTCATCCTAGGATCTTAGAGGCCACCTCACACACTCATTTCTCAACCATCTCTATCCATCTATCCCTATAAATATGAGCTTATAGCCATGGTTGAGGGGAGAACATAGAAGGTATTGTTATGCTGTTGGACTGATTCTTGGCCCAAGATCATTTGGAGATATCATAGAGAGCTAGAGTCGAAGCTTTTGGGGATGAAGAGCTGGTTTCATGGAGATGCATGTCAACACTAAGGATTGGTTGTAAACTTCTTCATATTTATAATGCAAGTTGATTTTCTGTCCCATATATATTGTTGATGTTTGATTTCATATATATATTGCTAGATTCTTTAGTCACTATCATAGATTAGTAGATCATATTCTGGTTGCTTTGATATGTTTTGTGTTGAACTCTTTTGCAGGTACATAGGTGAACTATCAAAGCCTTGTATTACAGATATCTACAGTTTCTAGGGGGAGTTATCAACCTCTGTGATCTATTTGTTCTGGATCTGAACCATTCAGACTAGTGAAACACCTTGCTGTCTGTAGGAGGTGAAATATTCTGATCAACAGAAAGTTACAATTAGAAGTAGTTGCGACGGAAGGAATCATGATAGAAGGCATACTGTGGTTGAAAATGACAACTCAAGCAATTGTGGGTAATAATTTGGCTAAGAGTCACACATGATTTAAGGAATAAAGCATCTTTTTATTTTGGGTTGATAGTTCCTACTGACAATTGTAACTAGAATAGGAAAGACACCCTGTTGACTAATGGAGTGAAGGTGACTAATTACGACATATACTAGTCTATAAAAGGGAGAACTGAAGCTATGTGCAGGTTACTTACCTAATTCTTGTTTATATGGTTATTCTCTAGGAAGGATATACTTCTAGAGAAGTCAATTGGTTGGTCACTTCCTAGTTGGTTTGTGTCTATTTGTAGAGTTGAAGAGTTGTAGAGTAGAAGAGTGATTCGATCCAAGTTGTGTGCGGATTGACAGTAGAGTGAAGGAGAGGAAACCTCAGAGAATAGAGACTAGAGAGCATGAGAGGAGAGAGAAGTATATATATATGTAAGAAGAAGATTTAGAATATAGTCTGCAAGCTGAGTGCATAGAAAAAATGTTCCATATATTTTTCATGCTAGATGAAGGGTGCCTTTGTGGTTTTTTCCATATGGTTTTCCACGTTAAATACTATTTCAATGTGTGTTTGATGAATGTGTTTATGTCGCATGAATGTATGATGTAAATAGGTGTTTATGTATTTTCTTATGAATAGTTCTTTTGTGCATCTATCCTATTGTTGGTTAGTTGGAATTGCTAATAAGGAACTATTTTGACTATTGTAATCTCTGCCGACGAATAAGTAGAGTAATATCTTGAATGTGCATAATAAGTGTAAGTAATCCACCCACGTGCTTGATAGATTTAGTTGGTAAGGTGTCGTGAGAGGAGAAATGCCCCACCCAACTATAGAAACATAATTCTAAAAGTTACCTATTGAATATATCTTGAGTGAGACTGCATTTGCATCGCAGGTGCTACTGACTAGGATTCCCCTTTCGGGTCGATATCTTGGTATTTTTTTTTGTACAAAGAAGTATTGAACATGGGATGTAGGGAGATACACCAACATAAATTAATCAATACCTTACCCATTCCAACAATTTTACATGGTTCATCATCCCCCATTAAAACATGTCCAAAATCACCTATAACATAATTATGAAAGAATTTCATATGGTTTGTAGCATGACATGAAGCCCATGAATCTATTACCTAGTAATCAATGGCATTATCTAATTCAATAATACAAAAATATTGTAACACATCAGCTGCTACATTAGATTCCTGAGTAGTCTCCTACTACTTGTCTCCTTTCTGCTTTGGAGCTATGTAGTCTTTCTTCAGAT
>LPNX010988172.1:5686-103946 GCA_001517045.1 Pseudotsuga menziesii
GGGCTATCACTTTAAATGAGCAATAAAGAGTCACATACTGTAAGAAAACTACAGATAGCTGATACTTTTCCCAAAGCACATGAACTACAAATATTCAAATAACCAGTCAACCGATCATTTTATAACAGCAATTATTACTCATAGTGCAAATGTATCCCAGAAAAGACTGCAGAATAATTAACAAGAACTTAGGTTCAAAACATCAACTATCCTCACAGCGCATGAAATACAGCTAAACACCAAATAATTCCTCTTCAGCATCATTCATTGGATAGCATTGGTACATTTCACTTCTTTACTCCTTCCAGCAGGCAAAATTGCAGTTTACTTCAAAAAACGAAATAGTTCCTCTTCCGAGTCCACAGTTACAAAATTTGCTAAGGGAAAAAGCCCTTTTTCTCTCTCGCTTCCCATTATTTAAACAACAACTGATGTCCCCTGGATTCCCTCAGCGCGTGACCTTTCAGCGCTCTTGTCGACTCAGCTTCTCTCCTGGCCGTTTCGTCTTCTTCAATCATTTGAATAAACGCTTTGCCCTATTACAGTAACTGCTGAAACGCTTCAGTGGCACCTTTGTCTTCAGTTTGGGTTGTCTCTTTCCTTGCCGCATGCCGCCTTCGTGACTCTTGTGATTCTCCCTGCACGAAATTTAGGCGCATTATCCACTAATTTGAGACATCGAACATCAAAATTTTATAACCCTAGTAAAATATTCACATGGAAATTGGCCTGGCTTTACGGGCGGAACCTATGAAGAGAAAAGGCTGTCGGGTGGTATAAAATCAGGCATTGTATGGGTAATTTTCGGGGAGCCGCAACGGCGGGCGAGCATGGGAAGAGAGGAAGTGGACAATGAGCGTCGTAGGTGATCGGACGTCCGAGGAGAGCGGAACGGTGGGTAGACTGCTCCGCCACCCGCAACGGCGGACGGGATGCAAGCTACGGACAGGCGACGGGAGCTGCAAAGGCGGTAGTTCGGGCGTCGAGTGAAACTCAAGTCGGGGCCTGACTTTAACTCCCCAGCCGCAACGTCGGGTGACGCGGGACTCTGGGCAAACGATTCACCACCCGAATCGGGCGTCGGAGAGAAGTGGGTCGGGCGGAGACTTTGTTCTGAGGGCCGCAACGGCGGGGGGAAAAAGACTCTATCTCTTCCAAAAGAGGCCCGATCCAAAGAGAGAAAACATCATAGCCAGGATTAAAATTCAAACCAAAAAACCGCCTTTTCTCCTCTTCATGCAAAATTTCAAACTTTGACGGGTACCAGGAAAACGCACGACTCAAACTAACTTGGCCAAAACTTAAAAGGTCGAGCAATCAAAATCAAACACAAGATAAGCTTCAAGACGCCAAACTTTCAACCAGTGGGTTTGAGCAACCAATGACAAGGAGGGGTCCCTGAGTTTACGTAAAAAAACTAAAATTGGGGAAGCAGGTTGCGGCAGCAACAGGTAGTCTCAGCATTAGAATAGTATAAATACACTCCCGATAGAAGGATGAAGGAGTTGGTTGGATTGGGAAACATTCTATGGCTAAGGCTCTCCATTGTAAATAAGATTTGATGCCTGTGTTATGAATAAAATTGCATAGGAAGAGTTGTTTCTCATGGCAGAGATTCATGTGTCATTGCTTCTCCCAATATGTACCTTCTTTTGCGTGCAATGTGCTTCCTGTTTTCATTCCAATTTGTTGATTTATTTCATGTCTGCAACTTAGTGTATAACCGTTAGGAATTCATACTTGCTGTGATCTAGATGTTGTTCTAGACATTCATCAAGTTTCTTCTAAAGTTGCATGGAATTCATCTCGCTGGTGTTCCATGTGATGGGATGTTCTCTCTTGTCCTCCAACCGCCGACTAAATATCTCCTGATTGGGAGATCAGCAGCTACCTTGCCTCTGTTTACAACCCCATGCCATTCATTTCCTTATGCAAGTGTTCCCTATGCAGGTTTTCGACTCCATTGCCAATGGTCCCCTGCCCCGATAATCCCGCCTTACATCTCACTTTGATACACTTTGTCCCATTCAGGATCCTGGCCCCCTGATTATACTTGACTGAAAATATTACACGGAGTAGACTCCGAAGACAAAATATGAGAGATACCTCTCTAACTGTGCAAGGCCGTAGGCATAGTCTAAAGGGATTTTGTTGTTTCCTAGGAGCGGGCCCCTCCCCTCGCTCGACCTTGGGGGGCCAAAATCCTGGTGCCAACAAACTGGCACCATTGCCGGGGACAAAATTGAAGATCCTCCCTGGGAAGAACAACAAATATTTTAGATCTGGTTGTTGATGGTGAATAGTTGACCAAAAATCAAGAAGGTTGAGCACTTTTCACCTGGCGACTCCACTCTTAAAGGATTCAGACTTCAGTGACTCTACTGGTGGTATGACCCAGAAATCAAATGGCCGAGGAAAGCTGGTAGACTCCATCTGGAAAATGGACCCCTTATAAAGCTTAGAAATGCATGGCGGAAGGTCAAGATTCTTGATTCCATGTTTATTCCAGGATGCCTTATCCTATCTTGTAAGTTTGCTCTTATCTTTTCCCATATTTGTCAAAATAGCCTTCTATGGTTCAGCTCCTTCTGAGCAAAGCTATGAATATCTTCATGTTTATCCTTCTTTACGAGCCAAAAGCATTGCGTCATCCTGTACATATGATTATGGCCTAGATTTTTATCCAGGGGCTCACGATGTCAAAAGACACCCCTGTGAAATTCATGAAACCTTGGAGGATAGCTTAGCTATTGTTCCTAACCTTGTCTCTCCCATTTCTCCAAGCTGATACAAACCACTACAGCTACCCCCCATCCTCCATGATTTTCCCGTGAATTATTACAAATACCTCCCCAAGTTTGACGGAGAATCCCAAGACTTGACTGCTGAGAAACATTTACAATCCTTTGAGCATTTCTCTAACCTTTTTGAGATAGAACATGATGATGTCTGCATGCGGGATTTTGCCCTATCCTTGCAAGGAGATACCAAAGTATGGTTTAAACAATTGCAGCCTAAGTCCATCAACACTTGGGAAGAGTTTTCTTGCACATTCTTAAAGTTTTGGGGTAGAAGAAGGCAATTGGAGCAAATACTTTCAGAGTTTTATTCCATGAAAAGGCATAAGGATGAGGCCATATCTAGTTTTAATAGAAGATTCACAAGATTTTATTATAACATGCCTAAAGAATTCCAACCTCTTGAGAACACGGCTAAGATCTATTATGCAGCTGCCTTTCCTCCTGACCTGTCCTTGCTTCTTTTGGAGAGAAAATCAACCACCCTGCAACATATGTTTGCTGATTGTTTGGAGGTTGAGGAAAACCTTAAGATGTCTAATAAATTGTCAGATCAGGACAGTGGTGGTGAAATAGAAGATACATAAAAATTGGTTGGGCCCTGCAAGTAGAATGGGAAAGTCTCTGGCCCATCAAAGCTCTCTCCTGATGTGTAGAAATATGACCAGCCTGATGTAGGAGCAGGTAGTCCGGTAGGATTTTTCTCTGAAGATGGCGACCTGCACCGCCTCTGGTCCACAAAGGATGATTTTAAGGAGTTTGGTACACCTATGTACGATGAATATGAAGAAGAGTACCTGTAGAATATACTTGGCGAGCTAGCTATTGAAACAAAGCCTGCTGATGAAAGGCATCAAGATGCAATGCAAAATCAGAAGGTTGAAGTAGGAAAGGACGATAAGGGAACCAGAGGTGATAAACTACCCTTGCGTTATGCCTCTTTTGAATTAATACAACACATGGTTAAAGCCTCCAAGAAAAAACAGAAAGAGACGGAGATGGTGCAAGCCAGAAACTAGTACAAGAAAGAAGACGATGGGAAGCAACGAGGCGATTCCTCTCTTGCTACTAATACGTTGGGAATCTGTAATGAAGTGTCAAGCTATGAAGATGGATGAAAAAACATACAAATGAACATGTTTTCTAATATTTCACCTTCAGAAGCGCCACATCACACAAGAGGAATATGCCTACTTGGTTCCACTGGAGAAGCAAGAGACCTCCCCCTTGAAGCAGATCAAGCTCTTGTTACAGAAATTTCGAGCGTAAAGTGGGATATTCCATTGAAGAAATATTTTGTGGTTCCTCTTCTTAATTCTTCAAAGTGTCAACCTAACGAATCTCTAGGAGAAGGAAGCTCCGGACATCTTTCCCATGAGTAGGTGACAGAACATGCCAGAGGTTGCCGTGATTTCTATGACCCCGTGGCCGAATACATGGAGGGTCTGGGTGAAGGCAGTGATTGGTTGCATCCCTGCTTTGAATATCAGTTTGTTTATCATTTATTTCTCCCATTATCTATTTCATTTCTATCTATCAAGCACAATAAAAGAACAAAACTATTAGGCAAGTTCCTTGATTGGCTTCATTGGAAGTCTGATTTCACTTAATAGGACTTGTGCACAAAGTTAGGTAGCGTAGGTAGGAAAAAATAAGCTCGGTAGTTATCGAGAATTTCATTCATTACTATTTTAGTTTGTTTTCATTTTCAGTTACCATCATAGGTTTACAGTCACCAACATGATTTGCAAGAGTGGTACAAATTTGCTGAAGCAGTAGCTTAGAGCAGAATGGAGATGTCAAAGAAAGGTTGAAGGCATCCCAATGGTTTTGGCATTTGGTATATGGGGGTTCTTTGCTACCTCACTGGGAGGATAGCATCCCTCATGCAGCTAGTTGTTAACACTCTATTTTTAACAGTTGATTTAAGGTCCTGATAGGAGTTCGATGAGGGTCTCATTCCCGTGAACTTCATATGAACACCCCTTCAGGTTATCAGAAGCGTAAGGCAAAGAATAAAATGGGAGGTGTGCTGAAGGCATTGAACGGGACTCAAAATATTAGGTTGAGATTGATTGAAGGTGGATCAATGGCTCCAAACAATTTCGTGCGAGCGGACATTCTAGGCCAAGGCCGCAATTTCAAATCACAAAATGAGTTAAAGGTCGGAAACATTCTACGACCGAGATGAGATCTGAGTCAAACCTGTGGCCTCAATCAATTTCGTAAGCCATACTTGTGTGGGTAAATCCATGATTTCAAATCATGCAATGGGTTAGTGGTCACAAAGATTAATGGTTGCGATAAGAAAAGAAAGAAATCTACGACCACGATTTATTTCGCAGTGTAGACTAGCACGGATGAATACCATGGTTTCTCATTGCGAAAGACGATGGATCCTACTCAGATCTATGGCTGCATGGAGGGTTGGTCACGATCGATGGTCGAGAACATGTCATGATCTAGAACTACCCGTGGTGTCTAGAGGAGAAAAGTTGGCGGCAGAAAGAATGGAACGTTGACAGTGGACGTAAAATATTCCTCAAATCGGATGGCTGAGAAGGCTCCCAAGGTACAGGTTTCACATCCAGTGTAGAGATGACAGTGGAGGAGGTGTTTACACGTGTAATATTCCCCCATTGCATATTGGCCAATTCCTCCAACGCCATTCAGGATGAGCCCAAGGTGGAAGTCTTGTCCAGCGACGCTAATTTCCCCAGTTCAAGAGTGTGGCACATGGTTCACTTTGAAGGGAGCCATGAGAAAGATGGAGGTTTGATTCCTTGAGACAATAGACTTGGCATTTACATGAGGCCGAGGGAGGTGATGAACTAAAACAACCCGATGCCACCATCACAGTAATTGAAAGGGAAAGAAAGGTCAAATCCACAGCCCTTGAAACCAGCTTGGCATCCACGCAGGAATTGTTTGGAATCTTTCCCATATCAGATAATATGATTGAATGTCAAAAGCTCGGATCTCCATCCTGGCATCACACGTGCCACCATCACAACGATCGATATTCTAAGGGTTTAGCTCTTTCTGGGCCATGTCAGATTGCCCTATATAACGCCATCTTCTAGAGATCTTTTGAGACATGGAAATGTGTAGATGATAAGAAGTATAAATTTGAATGCAAAGAAGTGTCAAGTTCCTTCAAAGGAAACCATGGCTTTGTGGTTCGAGAATTTAGTTCGACAAGGGGTACTCTTGGTAGGAAAACATAGATTTTTGTTTTGGTTATCCATACTAGGAAATAACAACCACCGGGGCACAAATGTTAAATACCAAGGGGGGTTCACCCACTTCTACACAAACTGGTCTCTGGATGTGCATTGCATGGGTTTTGAAATCCCCGTGACATCCTTCCAACACTCCCAGTTATAGTCACGGCCTCCAAAGTCCCAACTCATAGTGGTGGCAGAATAGTTGGAGCGAATGCTCGTTCTGGGACCAGGCGGGTCCGGAGCCTTCGACACCACCCCTAGGATCTCCACTTGACTATTTGGTCATGGGAAAGGAGAGGTTCAAACGCACACCCGATTGCATGGCTTATGGGAAAACCCTCCTCGTAGGAGAAAGAAAGCAGTACAAGGATGATAAGCTTCTTAAGTCCTTTATCATCACCAAGTACATGACCACCTTTTTCCAATGTCCTCCTATAACAGTGTTACCAGACGAAGGATGGGTCGGGAAAATGATCGGATGGTGGATTAGGGTCTTCTTTTCATCCTTTGAGCGACATGATCTGAAAGAAGCAGGCTGGTAGAAGAAACAGAGGGATATACCTGAAGCAGCCTAAGTAAACAATTGGCTTTCAACATGTCGCATGGGGATCGCTTTCGTGAAGTGGAATGGGAGAAATCTCTGTGCTGTCAGTCTGCGTTATCACGTGTCGTGTCTCCATAATTTTTATTGTTTATTTGTAAAATGTGGCGATATTTCCACTCCCTGTACTGTTAACGCATGATAGTCACTTGTAACAATTTTCAATTCGGTATTCTCAGCATTAGAATAGTATAAATACACTCTCGATAGAGGGATGAAGGAGTTGGTTGGATTGGGAAACATTCTAGGGCTAAGGATATCCATTTTAAATAAGATTTGATGCCTGTGTTATGAATAAAATTTCAGAGGAAGAGTTGTTTCTCATGGAAGAGATTCATGTGTCGTTGCTTCTCCCAATATGTACCTTCTTTTATGTGCAATGTGCTTCCTGTTTTCATTCTAGTTTGTTGATTGCTTTCATCTCTGCAACTTAGTGTATAACATTTAGGAATTAATACTCGCTATGCTCCGGCTGTTGTTCCAGAAATTTATCAAGTTTCTTCTAAAGTTTCTTGGAATTCATCTCGCCGGTGCTCCATGTGATGGGTTGTTCTCTCTCGTCCTCTAACCGCCCGCTAAATATCTCCTGATCAGGATATCGGTGGCTACCTTGCCTCTGTTTGAAACCCCATGCCATTCCTTTCCTTATGCAAGTGTTCCCTATGTAGGTTTTAGACTCCATTTCCAATGGTCCTTGCCCCAATAATCCCGCCTTACATCTCACTTTGATACACTTTGTCCCATTCAAGATCCTGGCCCCCTAATTATCCTTGACTAAAAATATTACGTAGAGTAGACTCCGAAGACAAAAAATGAGAGATCCTTCTTTGACTTCACAGGGCCGAAGGCATAGTCTAAAGCGGTTTTGTTGTTTCCCAAGAGTGGGCCCCTCCCCTCGCTCGACCTTGGGGGCCCAAAATCTCGGTCCCAACAATAGGCTTGGCCACATGAGTGAGAAGGGGATGCAGATTCTCCACTCAAGGAAACTAGTTCCACGTATGAAGCAGGTAAGTTTGGAATTCTGTGAGAACTATGTTTATGGAAAACATAAGACTGTTAGATTTATCAGGGTTGGGAAAGAAAAGAAGATTGAAAAGTTAGAGATTGTCCATACATATATATAGGGACCATCTCAGGTACAATCTCTTGGTGGTTCTCGTTATTATGTTAATTTTATTTATGATGCAACTAGAAAAACTTGGATTTATTGCATTAGAAAAAAATATGATGTGTTTGATACTTTTAAGAAGTGGAAATCTTTGGCTGAGAATAAGACAAGAAAAGGGTTGAAATGTCTCAAATTTGATAATGGAGGTGAATACTACAGCAAGGAGTTTGAGAGTTACTGTTCACAGAATGGGATTTGAAGAGAGAATGCAGTCCTTGGAACACCACAAGAAAATGGTGTGTCAAAAAAGATGACCAGAATGATCATGGAGCATGCAAGGTGTATGAGATTGCATGCAAGGTTTCCATTATAGTTTTGGGCTGATGCTGTAAACACTGTTGTTTATTTAATAAACGGAGGGCCTTCAAGCACTTTGGATGGTGGGATTCTAGAGGAGGAATCGACAAGTAAAATACTCATTTCTGATAACTTTTGGTTGTGAAGCATTTGTCCATATTGATAAATATGATAGAACAAATATTGAGGAAAAATCCAAGAAATGTACCTTTATTGGATACGGTGTTGATGATTTTGGTTATCGTTTATGAGATTATGAAAAACAAAAAATCATTAGGATTAGAGATGTAGTATTCAATGAAAAGGTCATGTACAAAGATCAGTTGTAGGGAAAGAAAGTGGAAAAGGAAAACATAGAGTACACCATGCTTGATGAACTCAAAGAATATCAAGCTCCAAAGGCACCAGAAAATCAAGAACAGCAGCAGGTACCTGAAACTCCTACAACTATAAGAAAATATACCAGGTTAAGTAGACCCCCTGAATGATTCTCTCCTTCACTATATTAATTATTGATGACTGATTTTGGTGAACCAGAATGTTATGAAGAGGAAATGCAGGTATAAACTAGAAATAAGTGGGAACAAGGCATGAATGAGGAGATGGACTCATTGGTAAGAAACTAGACTTGGGATTTGCTTCAGTTTCCTATAGTAAAAAGGGAATTCCAAAATAAATGGGTTTATAGGTTGAATGAAGAAGATGGAGGCAAGAAGCAATACAAGGATACTACTTGTTGTGAAGAGGTTGCACAAAAGAAAGGTATAGATTTTGATGAAATATTTTCTCTTGTTGTTAAAATGAATTCAATTAGAACTATTTTATGTCTAGTGGTGGTAGAAGATTTTGATATTGAACAGTTATATGTAAAAAAAACCTTTCTCCATGGGGATTTGGAGAAAGAGATTTATATGCAGCAGCCACAAGGGTATGAGTTCAAAGGTAAGGAGATTTGGTTTGTAGGTTGAATAAGAGCTTGTATGGCCTAAAGCAAGCTCCAAGACAATGGTATTTAAAATTTGATAATTTTATGACAGAACAAGGTTATGATAGATGTCATTATGACCACTGTGTTTATTTCAAGAGGCTAGATAACGGAAGATATATTATCCTGTTATTGTATGTGGATGACATGCTTGTTGTAGGGTCTAACATGCAGGATATAAATGTGCTCAAAAGAAAACTATCTAAATCATTTGCGATGAAGGATTTGGGTACTGCAAATCAAATCCTTGGTATGAGAATAACAAGAGAGAGGAAAAATCGCAAATTGACGTTGTCTCAAGACGAGTACATAGAAAATGTGTCACGAAGGTTTAGAATGTAGAATGCAAAACAAGTTAGTACACCTTTATCCAGCCATTTCAAACTCAGTAAGGAGATGTGTCCAGAGACACAGGAAGAGATAGATTTGATGTCCAGGATTCCCTATTCATCAACGGTTGGAAGCTTGATGTATGCCATGGTGTACATAAGACCAGATGTTGCACATGTAGTGGGATTTGTGAGCAGGTATATGAATAATCCAGGTAAAGAGCATTGGAAAGCAGTACAGTGGATTCTCAGGTACTTGAGAGGTACCACTTCTCATGCATTATATTTTGGAGGTTCAGACACTATTCTACAGGGATATGTTGATGCATATATGACTGGTGATAAAGACAGCAGGAGGATCACCACAGGGTATGTGTTTACTGTGGGTGGAACAGAAGTAAGTTGGATTCCAAAACTATAATAGGTTGTTTCACTTTCAACAATATAAGCATAGTATGTTGCTACTGCAAAGGCTAGTAAGGAGATGATTTGGTTGCAGAGGTTCATGGAAGAATTGGGTAAGAAGTAGGAGAATAGTAGGATGTACAATGACAGCAAGAGTGCCATTAATCTTGTAAAGAACTCAGCCTTTCATTAGAATACTAAGCATATACAACTCAAGTACCATTTAATAAGATCTGTTCTAGATGAAGAACTGTTAAAAATGGAAAAGATACATACTAGACAGAATCTTGCAAACATGTTGTTACAGCTGATTTTACCACACATTCTAGATCACACATTTATGGCCTTCCCTATCCCTCTGTAGACTCTTTGGACCCCATGGACCATTTTTGTAACTTTTATGTTTCAAAGATCATCCCTAAACACATGCATTATTTTCCATACACAAATTTTAAACTTATTCCCGCGTATATATGCGGACATGACCCTCAAACCCACGTACATCGGGATGTGTGCAAAAGGCCAAATCATTTTGGAGTTTTCCTTGATGTGGATCCAAGTCACTTGTCTCTTTGCCTTCCATATGCCTTGAGATCGCTCGGATTTGACCTTCCATTACCCCATTGAGGCACTATATAAATAACCCTTTGGATACATTGAAAGGGGAGATATTGAAGAGTAAGAAAAATATAGTCCATTGTTGTCGAAGCTTATACTTGAGTCTACATCCCTTTGTCCCTTGGAGCACTTTGTGTTCTTCCCAAGCTTTCCTTTGCTTGTAAGCTTGCTATCGAGAGATGGAGGATTGAAGTGGTGGAGGACCAGGTGGAGGACTCAGTTTCTCTGATTTGTAGACGTACCGACAGAGGTTGTCACCATTGTAATCTTTGATTTAAATTAAATAGAAATATCTTTTCCTATCCAATAATGTGTATTATTAATATTGAATCCATGGATGATTTTAAATGCATATATGTTATTGATTATATATGATAGAGTAGGTATAACACCATTATACAGCATGCTTGTCTTGTTTGTTGAATGTTGAGAGAGAAAATTGCTAATACAAGTGAGAGTGGAAAATCTCAACGGGGATCTACATCAACCATACGGAATCAGGTATGTTTCTAGATCCTTCAGTGTTAGATGTTTTATTTCTCTTGCATATGGGAAAGGATTTATTTCTGTGATTACTCTATCTGTCATGGTACCCCAATCCATAGGAAGTTTTCTCCGTAACAGAATTGGCGACCATACTGGGGAGTTCCTAGTCATTTCCTTTGGGGATTTTATCGGCATTCAATGTTCTTGAATTGCTCAGATTTCTCTGTTTCTGAGTCAGTTCTGGGGGCATTTTTTCCTAGTAGTGTCTGATAAGAGTAAATTTTGTCATATATGGTCTGTTTACCTTTTTTTATCTCTTTTTCTTCCTGTACATGAGTTTTGTCTTCACAGTTACGTGTACACAAGTTTTTTACTAGGATATCCGCGTATATACGTGGGTTTTCTGTACACAGTTGCATATGCCCTGAGATTTTCCTTTCGGGGGAATATTAAGTGTTGCTGGGTGAGTTTGGATGATTGTTGAGTCTTCTTGGATGCTTCTGGAGTCTGTATACACCTCTGTTTCTAACCAGAGACACTTTTTGGTTTGAATTTTTTGAGAATGTTCTTGTCATTTCATTTCCTATTTTTTGTTTTGGGATTAGTGCATTAGGTCTCTTTTACCTTAGTGCTTTTCTCGGGTGTTGTCTGATAGTGCTTTCAGAGTCTGGGGGTTTTAGAGTCATACTTTTGCTTTATTATCTCATTTTAATTCAAAAAATAAAAAAAAACATTTTCTTTTTGCATCATTATGCATTATTGCATTTTGCATTTTGCATGGTACTTGCATTAGGTTTGCTTGGAGAAGTATTAGTCAAATTTTCATATAGGAATGATTGGATATTCATTTGAAGGAAAATTTTGCACTTCACGTAGTAGCATACCCCATTTTTCATTTGACACGGTGCATTTGCATTGATTTTTAGGTGTACATTTTACTTCTTGTTGTGTCATAACATCATTAGTTGCACGACCATTTTCCCTTTTGAGTAATAAGCTAATTAAAATCAACGAATAATAAAATGAATTACACTCTTTTATTTTATAGGGTGCACCAACAAGATTAGGTTTTACGGTCTTGGAATAGTTCATTATGAGTAAATTCTCCAAGATCACTAAACGAAAAATTTATGTGCCTATCCAGGTGAGAGTGTGAAATTCCTTTATATAATTAGAGTTTCTTAGGATCCTCCTCTTACAAGGGAGTTAAGCACGAGGCAGTGTGAGCGATTATTGATTGGGATGACCCCTAGTCATAACTGAGTAGCACCGGAGATATTTCGAGGATCGTATTCGTATCTGGGGGACTCTTTCGACAGTTTTGGGCTTTCCTACCCTGCCCATACAGTCAATCCCACCTGCGACTGTCCTCCTGAGAATTGATTATATCGAGGTGAACTTAGTTTCCTTGCCTAGGTTATCGAGGGGGTACTTCACAGAATTTATTTTGCAGGTGTCCTGTCCAGGTAGGGTTCGGATATCACAGTCACTTTATGTGTTGAAGCTAAGGGCCACTATAATTGGTTACGAACCTCCACTTGTTGTGTATGGGATTCTCAAGCGTCTCCTAGGAGATACATACCTGCTTCATTCGGGAGCTCACATATCCTACCCTTGTTTTCTTATGATTTGGATTTACATTTTATAGGTGTATGCTATGTGCATTCTAGTTTTCCTAGGGTTTGCGTAATTAGATTGAGTCTTTTTCATTTTTGATTCATTGTGGATTTAGGCGTGGCACTTCACCGTTCTTGTCGTTTAGCTGTACTTTTTCCTTCCACGTCTCCTCCTCCTTTGGGAGAGAGATACAAACAGTCTGGGTGGACTACTTATCACATTGATTCACACACGATGGGAGATCACAAGGATGAGATTCCTAAGATGTATTCTCCACCTCACGAGGTTGGGGATGCAGATTCTACTCCCATATATGATCCTTCACTGGAAATACCTTCACATTCTGGTTATGATCCCTCATTCACAGGTTGTTTGTATTGGTTTCCAGGTGATGAGACTCATCATGAACCCACAAGCACTAGTCATGTTCGTTATGGCATGCCTGACATCCCTGCATACGATTCGACACATCATGCTGAGTCAAAAGTTGAACCTAGCACTACACCTGGGGGCACTCCTATTCCTTTCCATGCAGAGAGATTTGGGAGCACTAGTCACATTGCACCTTCCATCCCGGTGGTGGAAGCTACCTCACATGTCCATTCTAGACCTAGTGTTAGTAGTCATATGCGGATAGCAGAACTGAGACAAGTGACCATAGGGAACACCACTTACATCCCTTCACATGTCCCTTCATCATCAAACCCTACTCCTTCAAATGCATTTTTGACAACCCTTCCTCCCCTTCATTCACGTGGTCCTTCGGCTGGACTATCGCTACTAGCCATGTTCATACTGCGACTACTCGCATGGTAGTATCTCATATTCAAGTGCCTCCTATTGTCTCGGGAGGTCATATTCCTATTTATGGATCATCTCATGGTCCATCGCAAGGAGTTCCTCATATCCCTAACTATGGAGCTTCTCATGGGACATCCCATGGGACACCTTATGGAGATTCTCATGGAAAGTCTTATGGACCGCAGTATGGACAGAACTATCAACCCTATGGGTATGGGTATCAACAACCTTCTTACTCTTCCAATTATGGCTTTGTAGCACTGCACAGTCAAGGTACACCACATCATAATGCTTCCATGCAGCCCTACACGGGTCAAATGGGAGGAGGATATTATGGCCAAGGCCATGGTATTACAGCAATCTGCCTTAAATGAACCAGAACTATCAGGGAGCATGGCATAGACCAACTCAACCTAGGCTCCCTTTCCTTGCAATGTTGAACTTACCTGACTTATCGAGACTTATGAATGATCTGGTATCTCATGACCTGTCCTAGTCGACCGTCCCTAACAAGCTTCCTTCGGACATTCCCAAGTTCTAGGGAAAAGTAGGAGAATATCCGAGTGAACATGTCACTACTTTTCACCTTTGGTGCTCTTCCAATTCCTTACATGATGAGTCAATCCATTTAAGTATATTTCAACGCACCCTCACCGGGCTTGCAGCAAAATGGTATATAGTGTTACCAAGGGGGGCATTCGTTTTATTCGATGACCTTGCCATGGCTTTCCTCAATCACTTTCAGCTACCCATGCGTTACGATGTTGGTACAGAACTCTTGTCGACATTTCGATAACACAAAGCCACACATATCTCGGATCATATTCAAGAGTGGCATAGATGAAAAAGTTTGATTAAAGCCTTTATACCATCAGAATTTCTTCTTGAGTGGTTCCTCAAGTCGTTACCTTACATCGCAAAGGATGTTTCTACATCCGGAGTCCAAAACGAGGAACAAGCAATCTTTAGGGAATAAGAGTTGGATTTGATCTATGCTCAATTCGGAATTTTGTATGAGATTATACCTAACACTCCACGTTCTAGTTTCAATCCCAATATCAAGCCTGGACCACATGCCGATGGCATCATGGGTTGTACAAGTGCCAAACCTACAGATTCGGTTGTGAAACAAGTGAGACAATTGTCTATTAATCAATCCGCTTTGGGACAAGCCATGGATTCATCTCAACCCACCCAAATGGTGAGTGTACTTTATGTGCAATCGTGGGACCAGAAGGGCAACCAGCAGCCTAGAAAGAATAAGAAAAAGGGTAAAAATAATAGTAAGGGTGGGAACAAGAACAAAAAAGGCTAATTTTAATGATAAGAATGCCCGCAATGCTGGGGGGGGACAAGCAGTATAAACGTAAGGTAAATTTTCCTTGGAAATTGTGTAAGGAGGACCACCTCACTCACTTGTGCCCTCATATGGAAGATGACTCAAGATTCATAGCACAAGGCCCAGCTGTGCTAACTAATCCTTTACCCCATAATCAAAATATGAACTCGAGGACCAATGATCCTCATTGTGCATCGGTTCGAGATCAAAATCCTCCAAAATCCAATATTGGTCATGGTTGCATCAACATGGTACCTGCTACTAAGGTTGTGAATCATGAAAAATATTATGGTTCGTCACAACCGGACCTTGGAAAAGAACCCGCTCCACCTGAGAGCCCTTTACGTATCGAAAACCCTATGGATAAACCTGAATATGCACCTTGCATTCCTAAGGGAGTCCTAAATCATTTGGATCACAATCCTAATGCCTGAGCCACTCAAAACTATTCCATTGTTGAGGATTTGGGCCAAACTCCTTATGCGATGTCCGTGCTTGAAGTACTTCAGAGTTGTCCTCCGTAAAGGAAAGCCTTGCTTTCTGCTTTTGGGGTTAATGATTATAACTCTTATTCCATCATCAAATTTGAAACCATGGGACTAAAACCTTGCTTGGCTTACTACGTGTCTCTTTTGATTCATGTAGAGTGTCTTAATATGACCCTCAAATGCACTGTGATTGATGAAGGCATTACTGTTTCCGTGATGTCTTTGTCATGTTGGAAGGGTTTAGGTTCTCCTGAGTTGTCTCAATCTGCTACTATATTGACTGTCTTTGATGGTAGATCATTTCAGCTGCATGGGATTCTTCCTCCTCTTAAGGTCCAATTAGGAGGGAATACCATCATGATCGAGGTTGAGGTTGTTGATGCACCCCTTGACTACAATATTTTGCTGGACCGGAATTGGATGTATAGTATGCAAGCTGTAGCCTCTTCTCTCTTTCGAGTAGTATGCTTTCCATTCAATGGGAATATCATTACGATTGATCAGACATCATTCTGTAATTTGAGTGTTAGTGCATCATTGAGAGCTTCTATCCTGATTATCGATCATTCTCAGCCGACAACTGGGAGTGTGGGTATGGGTATGTATCCATCTCTTATGGAGACCTTTAGTTGTCCTGCAGCCGTTCTTATGATCGGATCTAGTTTTGGTGGGGCTTCATCTTCATTGAATTCGGTGTCTTTTCACACTACCCATATGGAATATCCTTGGATTCTTCCTTCACCTAGTCCTTCGAATGGACCTGTCGAAACGGATGTGTCGTTTCCTACAGCAATGATAGCATATCAAGTGAATCTTGATTTTATTCTAGAGCCTAGTCCTTCCTCTTCGCATATGGAGGAGGAGGACCCGTATGTACTACCTGCATGGGCAGTTGAGTCTTATCATGCACATGATTTCCTTGACGATGTTTTTCCATCAGATGAAGCCATTATTGAGGCCATGTCTGGGGTTGAGCCACCTTGGGAAGAGTTACATCATAAATCATATTTTCTTCTCGAGCTTAACCGTATGGAGCATGAGGAATTTAGGGAGACTCTTAGCGAGAATATTGGTAGTCCCATGGTTCCATTGAGCTCTCTTGGTCAGATGGCTGATGGGAACATGGCGAATTTATCACCTACTATTCCTATCAATATTTCTCGCAATCCTGGCAAAGTTGAGAACATCTACATTGGGGCGGATTGTTCCCCTGGTGAAATCAAGGAATATACTGAGCTATTTAGAGAGTTTCGTGACATCTTTTCTTGGTCATACGAAGAAATTCCAGGTATCGACCCTCGTATTGTCGAACATGAGATTAAGACTGTTTTAGCTTATTTTACCACACATGGTGGATCACAAATTTATGGCCTTCTCTGTCTCTCTGCAAACTCTTTGGACCCCATGGACCATTTTTGTACCTTTGATGTTTCCAAGATCATCCCTAAAAACATTCATTATTTGCTACACGTGACTTTTAAACTTATTCTCGCATATATATGTGGATATGACCCTCAAACCCGCGTACATCGAGATGTGTGCAAAAGGCCAAATAGTTTTAGAGTTTTCCTTGATGTGGATCTGAGTCACTTGTCTATTGGCCTTCCATATGCCTTGAGATCGCTCAAATTTGACCTTCCATTACCCCATTGAAGCACTATATAAGGAACCCTTTGGATACATTGAAAAGGGGAGGAATTGAAGAGCAAGAAAACTATAGTCCATTGTTGTCGGAGCTTATACTTGAGTATGCATCCCTTTGTCCTTTGGATCACTTTGTGTTCTTCCCAAGCTTGCCATTTTCTTGTGAGTTTTCTATCGAGATATGGAGGATTGAAGTGGTGGAGGCCCAGGTGGAGGACTCAGTTTCTCCGGTTCGCAGACGTGCTGACAAAGGTTGTCACTATTGTAATCTCTAATTTATATTAATAGAAATATCTTTTACTATCCAATAATGTGTATTTAAGTGAGTATTGAATCCATGGATGCTTTTAAATGCTTATATGTTATTGATTGTATATGCTAGAGTAGGTCTAACACAATTATATATCATGCTTGTCTTGTTTGGTAAATGTTGAGAGAGAAAATTGCTAATACAAGCGAGAGTGGAAAAGCTCAACGGGGATCTACATCAACCATCCGGAATAAGGTATGTTTCGAGATCCTTTAGTGNTATGTTTAATCTATCTGTTGTGGTACCCCAAGACATAGGAAGTTTTCTTTGTTACAGAATTGGTGACCATACTGGGGAGTTCTTAGTCATTTATTTTGGGGGTTTTATCAACATTCAATGTTCTTAAATTGCTCTTATTTCTCTGTTTCTGAGTCAGGTTTGGGGGCATGTTTTCCTAGTACTATCTGATAGAGGTAAATTTTCTCTCAGTTGGTCTACTTGCCTTCCTTTTTATCTCTTTTTCTTCCTATACAAGAGTTTTGTCTTCATAGTCGCATGTACACACGTTTTTTACTAGGATATCCACGTATATACGCAGGTTTTCTGCACACAGTCACGCATGCCATGAGTTTTTCCTTTTTGGGGAAGATTAAGTGTTGCTGGGTGAGTTTGGATAATTGCTGAGTCTTTTTGGATGCTTCTGGAGTCTGTATACACCTCTGTTTCTGACCAGGGATGCTTTTTAGTTTGATTTTTTTTTTAGAATGTTCTTGTCATTGCATTTTTTATTTTTTGTTTTGAGATTAGTGAATTAGGTCTCTTTTATCTTATTGCTTTGCTTGGGTGCTATCTGAATAGTGCTTGCAGAGTCTGGGGGTTGTAGAGTCATACTTTTGCTTTATTATCTCATTTTAATTCAAAAAATATAAAAATATTTTCCTTTTGCATCATTATGTATTGTTGCATTTTGCATTTTGCATGGTACTTTCACTAGGTTTGCGTGGAAATATATTAGTCAGATTTTCATATAGGAATGATTGCATCTTCATTTGAAGGAAAATTTTGCATTTCACGTAGTAGCATACCCTGTTTTTCATTCGACACGGTGCATTTGTATTGATTGTTAGGTGTGCATTTTACTTCCTGTTGCATCATAACACCATTAGTTGCACAATAATTTTCCCTTTTGAGTAATAAGCCAATTAAAATCAACACATAATAAAATGAATTACACTCTTTTCTTTTATAGGGTGCACCAGCAAGATTAGTTTTTTCGGTCTTTGAATAGTTCATTGTTAGTAAATTTTCCAAGACTACTAAATGAAACATGTATGTGTCTGTCCAGGTGAGAGTGTGAAATTCTTTGGTATAATTAGTGTTTTTCGGGATCCTCCTCTTATAAGGGAGTTAAGCACGAGGTAGTGTGAGCAGTTAATGATTGGGATGACCCCTGGTCATAACTGAGTAGCACCGGATATATTTCCAGGATTGTATTCGTATCTTGGGGCTCTTTCAGGAGTTTTGGTCTTTGCAACCCTTCCCATATGGTCAATCCCACCTGTGAATATCTTCTTGAGCATTGATTATATTGAGGTGACATTAGTTTCCTTACCTAGGTTATCGAGGGGGTAATTCGTAGAGTTTATTCTGTAGATGTCCTGCCTAGTAGGGGTCGGACAGCATAGTCGCTATATGCATTGAAGCTGAGGGCCACTATAATTGGTTATGAACCTTCACTTGTTGTGTATGGGAGTCTCAAGCCTCTCCTAGGTGAGACATACCTACTTCATTCAGGAGCTCACATATCCTACCCTTGTTTGCTTGTGATCTGGTTTTACATTGTATAGGTGTATGCTCTGTGCACGCTAGTTTTCCTAGGGTTTGTGTAATTAGATAGAGTTTTTTTCATTTTTTGAGTCATTATGGATTTGGGTGCAGCACTTCACCGTTCTCGTCATTTAGCAGGACTTCCACCTTCCATGTCTTCTCCTACTTTGGGAGAGAGAAACAGATAGTCCAGGTGGACTACTTCTCACATTGATTCACACACGATGGGAGATCGCGAGGATGAGATTCCTGATATGTCTTCTCCAACTCAAGAGGTTGGGGATGTATATTCTACTCTTGTATATGATCCTTCAGCAGAAATACCTTCACATTCTGGTTATGATCCCTCATTCACAGGTCACCAGTATTGGTTACCAGGTGACAAGACTCATAATGAACCCACAAGCACTAGTTATATTTGTTATGGCATACCTGATATCCCTACACACGATCTGGAATATCATGCTGAGTCAGAAATTGAACCTATCACTACACCTAGGGGCACTCCTATTCCTTTCCATGTGAAGATATTTGGGAGCACTAGTCACATTGCACCTTCCATCCCGGTGGTGGAAGCTACCTCACATGTCCGTCCTAGACCTAGTTTTAGTAGTCATATGTGGATACCAAAACTGATATGAGTGACCATAGGGAATACCAATTACATTCCTTCACATGTCCCTTCATCCTCAAACCCTACTCCTTTGAATGCATTTTTAACAACCCTTCCTCCCCTTAATTCATGTGGTACTTCGGGCTGGAATATTGCTACTAGCCATGTTCGTATTGCGACTGCTCGCACGATAGTATCTCAGAGTCAAGTACCTCCTGTTCTCTCAGGATTTCATATTCCTGTTTCTGGGTTGTCTCACGGTCCATTGCAAGGATTTCCCCATATCCCTAACTATGGAGCTTCTCAAGGGACATTCCATGGGACACCTTATGGAGCTTCTCATGGACAATCTTATGAGCCGCAATATGGATAGAAATATCAACCCTATGGGTACAGGTATCAACAACCCACTTACTCCTCTAATTATGGCTTTGTAGCACCACATAGTCAAGGTACACCACATCATAATGCTTCCATGTAGCCCTACACAGGTCAAACGGGAGGAGGATATTATGGCCAAGGCCATGGTATTTACAGTAGTCAGCCTTATATGAACCAAAAATATCAGGAAGCATGGCATATACCAACTCAACCTAGGCTCCCTTTCCTCACAACGTTAAAATTACCTGACTTATTGAGACTCATGAACGATCTGGTATCTCATGACCCAGTTTGGTCAGCTGTCCCTAGCAAGCTTCCCTCGGACATTCACAAATTCAAGGGAAAAGTAGGAGAAGATCCTAGTGAACATGTCACTACTTTTCACCTTTGGTGCTCTTCCAATTCCTTACATGATGACTCAATCCATTTAAGGCTATTTCAACGCACCCTCACCATGCCTGTAGTGAAATGGTATATAGAGTTACCAAGGGGGGCATTCATTTTGTTCGATGACCTTGCTATGACTTTCCTCAATCACTTCCAGCTACCTATGTGTTACAACATTGGCACAGAGCTCTTATTGACATTTTGACAAGACAAAGCCACACATATCTCAGATCATATCCAAGACTGGCATAGACAGAAGAGGTTGATTAAAGCTTTCATACCACCAGAATTTCTCCTTGAGTGGTTCCTCAAATCATTGCTACCTTACATCATGAAGGATGTTTCTACATCCGGAGTCTAGAACGAGGAAAAAGAAATTTTTAGGGCACAGGAATTGGATTTTATTTATGCTCAATCCATACTTTTATATGAGATCATACCTAACGCTCCGCATTCTAGTTTCGATCCCAAGATCAAGCCTAGACCACATGTCGATGGCATTGTTTGTTGTACAAGTTCCAAACCTGTGGATTTGATTGTGAAACAAGTGATTCAATCGTCTGTCAATCAATTTGCTCCAGGAAAAGCCACGTCTTCGTCTTAGCCCACCCAAACTGTGATTGTACTTTCCATGCAATCTTTGGACTAGAAGGGCAACCAGCAACCCAGAAGGAATAAGAAAAAGGGTAAAAATAATCATAAGGGTGGGAACAAGAATGAAAATTCCAATTTTAATGACAAGAACGCCCACAATGCTGGGGGGGACAAGCAGTCTAAATGTAAGGTTAAGTTTCCTTGCAAATTGTGTAAGGAGGACCACCTCACTCACTTGTGCCCTCATATGGAAGATGCCTCGAGATTCATAGCACAGGGCCCAGCTGTGCTAACCAATCCTTTACCCCATAATCAAAATATGAACTCGAGGACCAATAATCCTCATTGTGCATTGGGCAGAGATCAAAATCCATTGGAAGCCAATAATGGTCATGGTTGCATCAACATGGTACGTGCTACTAAGGTTGTGACTCATGTGAAATATTATGGTTCATCACAACCGGACCTTGGAAAAGAACCTGAGAGCCCTTTGCGTATCAAAAACCCTATGGATAAACCTGAAATTGCGCCTCACATTCCTATGGGAATCCTAAAGCATTCAAGGCATAATCCTAATGCCCGAGCCACCCAGAACTATTATGTTGTCGAGGATTTGGGCCAAACTCCTTGTGTGATGTTCGCGCTTAAGTACTTCAGAGTTGTCCTCCGCAAAGGAAATCCTTGCTTTCTGCTCTTTGAGTTAATGATGATAATTCTTATTCAATCATCAAATTTGAAACCATGGGACTACAACCTTGCTTTCCTTACTACGTGTCTCTTTTGATTCATGTAGAGTGTCTTAATATGACCGTCAAATGCACTATGATTGATGAAGGCGCTGCTGCTTCCATGATGTCTCTGTTATGCTGGAAGGGTTTGGGTTCTCCTGAGTTATCTCAATCCACTACCATGTTGACTGCCTTTGATGGTATATCTTTTTGGCCACATGGGATTCTTCCTTCTCTTAAGGTCCAATTGGGAGGGAAGACTGTCATGATCGACGTCGAGGTGGTTGATGTGCCCCTTGACTACATTCTTTTACTGGGACGGAATTGGATGTATAGTATGCAAGTCGTAGCCTCTTCTCTATTTTAAGTAGTATTCTTTCCATTTAATGGGAATATTGTTACGATTGATCAGACATCGTTCTGTAATCTGAGTGTTATTACATCATTGGGAGCTTCTATCCCAATTATCGATCATTCTTATTCAGCAACTAGGAGTGTGGGTGTGGGTATGTATCCATCCCTTATGGGGACCTTTAGTTCTCCTGCACCTGTTCTTATGAACAGATCTAGTTTCGGTGGGGATTCATATTCGTTGAAGTCGGTGTCTTTTCGCACTACCCATATGTAAGATCCTTGGATTATTCCTTCACCGATTCCTTTGAATGGACCTGTTGAAATGGATATGTCGTTTCCTATAGCAATGATAGCATATGAAGCGAATCTTGATTGTGTTGCAGAGCCTATTCCTTCCTCTTCATGGATGGAGGAGGAGGACCGATATGTGCTACCTGCATGGACAGTTGAGTCCTCTCACATACATGATTTCCTTGATGGTGTTTTTCCATTAGATGAAGACATTATTGAGGCCATGTCAGGGGTTGATCCACCTTGGGAAGAGTTGCATCAGAGATCATATTTTCTTCCCAAGCTTAACTGTTTGGAGCGTGAGGACTATAGAGAGATTATTAGCGAGAAGATTGGTAGTACCGTGGTTCCATTGAGCTCTCCTGTTCAGATGGCTGATGGGGACATGGTGAACCTATCACCTACCATTCCTATCAATATCTCTCGCGATCCTGGCAAAGTTGAGAACATCTACATTGGGGTGTATTTTTCCCCTTATGAGATTAAGGAGTATACCAAGCTTTTTAAAGAGTTTTGTGACATATTTGCTTGGTCATAGAAGGAAATGCCATGTATCGACCCTCGTATTATCGAACATGAAATTAATACCTATCCGAATGTGAAGCCTATTGGACAACATTTGCGTGCTATTAAGGCTGACATAGAGAAGCTGTTAAAAGATAGTTTTATCTATCCCATTCCCTTGATGGAGTGGATTTCAAATCTTATTTCGGTGGATAAGAAGCAGGGAGTGATTTGTATATGCACTAATTTCCATGATTTAAATCATGCTTGTCCTAAGGATAATTTTCCCACACCAATTATTGATAAGATTTTGGATGAGTGTGTGGGAAGCGAGGTATTCTCCTTTATGGACGGTTTTTCCGAATATAATTAGATTCAGATCAAACCCGATGATCAACATAAAACTGCATTTATTTTTCCTTGGGGTACATTTGCATATCGGAAGATGCCTTTCGGTCTTAAAAATGCTAGAGCCACCTTTCAACAGGCTATGACCTTGATTTTTCATGATCTCAAAACAATTATCGAAGTGTATTTGGATGATCTTGCTACTCATTCTCATCTGAGAGTGCATCATCCATACCATTTGAGATCAGTATTCGAGAGATGTCGCCATTACCAGGTTAGCTTAAATCCTCATAAGTGCATCTTTTGCGTAACCGTTGGTCTCTTGCTAGGGTTCATTGTATCCAAGGAGGGTATAAGAGTTGATCCCTTAAAGGTTGAGGCAATACTTCAATTGTCTCCCCAGCGTGATATTAGACATCTTCATTGTTTGCAAGGCATGGCAATTTTTTTACGGAGATTCATGGTTAACTTTACCAATTTGACTAAAGTCTTTATGCATATTCTAAAGAAGGACACTATTTTTTTGCTGGGATGAGTGAGCCCAGGAGTCCTTTGATGCTCTTAACCGAGCCTTAGCATCGGCCCCCATGTTTATTCCACCTGCCTATAGCCATGATTTTTTAATTTATGTGGCCACGTCCATGGAGACGGTTGGTATGGTTTTGGTTTAGGAGGATGAGGAGCTCCATGAGCAAGTCATATATTATTTGAGCCGAAACCTTATTGATGCGGAAATCCATTATTCTCATGTGGAGAAACTTGCCTTGGCCACCATTCATGTGGTTCATAGATTGAGACATTACATTCTCCTTCGCCAGACCTTGGTGGTAGCTCATGTCAATCCATTTCAGTTCATCCTCACTAGAAGGATGATCAAGGGAAAATATAATAAGTGGATTGTTATTTTCCAAGAGTTCGATCTCAAATTCGTTTCTAGGAAATCAAAGAAATCATTGATTTTTGTGGAGCTCATTTCTGATTTTCCAAGTATGGAGGAGGAGAAGGTTTATGAAGATACGTTTTTCAATGAGCATGTTTTCCTTATCTAAACTTTGGACCCATGGTATGGGGATATCATTCTATATTTGCAAACATTAAAGGTCCCCACTCACCTTTCACGGGATGAGCGAAAACGATTACATCATGTATCTAAGAACTACCTTATAGTGGATAACACTTTGTACCGCCGTGGGGTAGATTCCATTTTACATTGTTGTTTAACCCATGACAAGGCTGAGGTTGTGTTGAATGATTGCCATGGTGAGGCATGTGGTGGTCATTTATCTGGGCTTTCTACAGCCCAAAAAATCTTGAGAGTGGGATATTTTTTGCCATCAATATTTAAAGATTGTGTCAATGTAGTCAATAAGTGTCAACCTTGCCAGGTGTTTACATGCAATATGCGCTCACATCCTACCCTGTTACATCCGATTATCACTGCCAGTCCCTTCACTAAGTGGGGGCTTGACCTCATGGATTGCAACCCAGCTTCGGCTGGGGGGCATCATCACATTATAGTGGCTGTTGATTATTTCATGAAATGGGTTGAGGCTATGCCCACGGTTAAATCTGATGGTGAGACAGCCGTGCATTTCATGTTCAACCAAATTATTACTCGGTTCGGCATTCTGAAAGAGCTTGTCACTAACCATGGTAGGCACTTTCAGAATAGAATGATGGAAGAGTTGGCTTCGAAGTTAGGGTATAAGCAGGAGCACTCCTCTTATTATTACCCTCAGGTGAATGGACAGGTTGAAGCAGTGAATAAATCACTTAAGTCCATTCTCCAATGAACCATCGCAAAAAGCAAGATGAATTGGAATATCATGGTATATCCTACTTTGTGGGCCTATAAGACCGCAGTTAAGACTGCCACTAGTTTCTCTCCATATCAGCTCGTACATGGGGTGGAGTCTGTCTTGCCAATTGAATGCGAAATCCCTTCATTGAAGCTAGCTATAGAGATTTTACCGGACACTTCCGCATTGGAGCAATGTTTGGTCCACTTAGAGTAGCTTGATGAGCAGCGTCGGGATGCCTTAGTGGCTCTAGAAGTAAATAAGCATCATGTTAAGGTCCAATATGATAATTCTGTCCATCCGAGTAGGTTTAGTGAAGGTTATTTGGTCCTTTTGTGGGATCAAGCTAAAGAACCCTTGGGGGTAGGGAAGTTTAATCCCATGTGGCATGGTCCTTGCGTAGTCAAACATGTTTTAGAGAAGGGCACCTATGAGCTAGTGGATTATGAAGGGAACACCTTGGCGGAGCCTAGAAATGGGATCTATCTTAAAAAATATTGTGCATGATCTTCAGCTAGGGCTGATTATTGTATATTATTGTACAGTTTTTTGCATAGTTAGGTTTTCTTATGGTGATCGGTTTTTTTTATTAGCTTTCATTTCATATGGTAGATGTCAATGGAGTCTTCCTCTTACATAGGATTCGCTGATGGTGCTAGCCTCCACACTCAAAAGCTAACTTCTACTGCTTGGGTGATTTATACTCCTATGGGTCAGGTATTGTCTCCAGGAGGCGTATGTTTCCGGCCTTCTCCGAACAATGTTGTTGAGTATAGTGTCGTTATCGAGTTATTGCAGGATTCCATTTCACATGGTGTTCTCTCTCTTGAGATACGTCTTGATTCGTAGTTAGTAGTTTCACAGCTTAATGGCTTGTATCATGTTAGGGATCCAAAATTATTACTAAGATTCTTATGTGTGAGACTATTAGAATGGAAATTTGAGAACATAACATACATACATGTTTCAATAATTTTTGATCAAGTTGCTGACTCATATACTAACTATGTGTTAGATTGGAATTTGTTTCATAGACCATAAGCATATCACAAACATAAATTTTTACACACATGTAAATAAATAAAATCGATCATCATAAAAGTTTTTCATTAAACATGTAAAATGTGATGTCATAATAAATAAGTGTCATAATACAAAAATGGGGCTTCCAAGCCACCAAAATATAATACACGGTAGTACAAAAATTAAGCACTCTTAGGCCTCTAAGCCTGTGGAGGAGGAAGGGGGTTCTGATCGTAGTAACACACCACGACTCTGGCTAGTCATCGAAATAACCGAACCCATGCTCGTGGTACACCAACCACCTGACGCTGCAGGGCCTTAGGCAAGTCCTCGACTTGCACCATGGGTACCCTATGTGTCAAGCATACAAAGTTTGTGTGGATTCTTTGTAGCGTACGCTCTGCATCCAGACCCATGATGTCATCTCCTCTTACCCTCCGTCTATGACGAGGGAAACTGTTAGGCCACCGTGGTCCAACATCTACATACACATGACATATTTTCACTATGTGTCATCACACCAAAACATGTCTTTTTAGTCAATATATCAAAAAACACAAAAAAAAAATTATAATTCAAAAAACTTAAAAAGAGGGTTTGGGATTCGTTACCTATGTCACCATATGCCGCTCCTAGTGGTAGAGGCATGTCCAGATCTCCCCAAAAATATATTCCCACATAGGGATAATCATCGATGGCAATAGTCTCCCACCAACACCATGGAAAGAAATCCGTTGGGTAGGGGTAAGCCACCCTACCTCCACCTAGTCTATGCATAACATTTTCCCAAAGTCGTTGGGCCATATATTGAACTTCGTGTGGAGGAATATCCACTCTAGGGCTTAACCCCAGTACATGCTCAAAGAAGAACGTGCTCAGTATGCTACCAAAACCAAATTTTTTCACCCTACCCATCTTGCAGTCACTGAGCTGCTACTTCATGTTACTCAATAGTGCATTGCTCCAGTCGTACACTATGGATCTCATACACTCCACTGCATAGAACATCAATGGTCGCGAGGCCTGGTGGAGTGATGCTAGACCATCTATCTTGTCGAGTGCCAATAGTATGGCCTTCATTCCTAGTACCTGGATGGAGTTTGTCGGGATTTGAATCCCAACCATTTCCATGTCCAGAAAATAGTATACTACAATGTACTCATCAATGGTAAGTCCACCTCCGGGCCTGCGAGAGCGTAGGTTCACCATCTCTCCCCGTCAGGATAATCCAGTAATAAAATATATGTCCTCTACCTCTATAATGAGAGACATCTCATCGATATGAAAAGACTCTGAGTCTGGATCCCAATAGTCTACTAGCATCTGCGAGAGTCTTGGTTTGGCCCTCAAGCTACTAAGACACCAAAACTTATATAGACCGCATGCACAAAGAGCTTGTTGAGCCATTAAGTCACCTTGGACAGCCACTTCTACATCTCCATGTTCCCTCTCTCTCCATTCTAGAACCATCCTGCACATTAAAATTGATTTTTTCTCATTATATACCTTAAAAAACCTTGTGCGTGGCCGCATATGCGACTGTTTGCAAAACAGCCACGTATGTATGTATTTTTGGGAGGTATTTCCACATATGGCCAGCCCTATATGCAGAAAAAACCCTGATATCCATGTGGGCCAAAATGGCCATTTTAGACTGGCTTAAAAATTAAATTTGACCATGGAAATTCAAAAAAATTGCATGAAATAGAAAGAGGAGGACATGAGGAGTTACCTGGAAGAAACGGTGTCGAATTCGCTGGACTAAGCTCCCGGAATTCGCATTGGAAGTTTTGAGCTCCAATGGGTAAAAATTTCAAATGATTTGGAATTTTTGAATTTTTTACTATTTATAAAAAGCATTTGAAATTTTTGAAATTTTTTACCCACTTTCTATAGTTTTGTACCGTTCCTGACCATTTTGGACCTTTTTGGACTAATTTGATGATGTAGGAGTCCATTTTGAGCGCCATTTCGACCATGGTTTTGACCCGTTCGTGCCGATTTTAGGTATTATGTCTAAACTAGCATATAGGTTAGGTTTCACATCCATTTTCACTTTACATGACCTTATGATGGTTTCATTATAACCTTAGGTACGAACCCATTCTATCTTGTCATGGAACCTTCTTGTTGCTTTTAGAAGTGACATGATGTGAATAGTAGAGCTTGACCATACATGGGTGTTCTAGTTAGCTCATGTTTTGCATTTGGTGCCCATGCCAATATTTTTTCCCTTAGGGTGTGGGAGTCCTTTGTATAGTAGTTCCATGACTTTGCGCAAGAGCCTCATACTCCTCTTGATCTTTTTTGCTGGCCTTTTTCTCCAGTACTCCCTTATGTCAAGTTGTAATTGCATTCTCATGAGTTTTGCTTGCCTTATTGAGCCCTATGCTGGCTTACCTAACTTTGATTATCAGCTATATAGCCCGAGATTGTCTCATGTCTAGCCACATAGAGCCATCTTACATATCCTTTGCAGCTTGATTCCCCATTTTTTACTGGGAGGGGACTTTCCCCCGAGTGTCACTATCCTACACATGTGTCTTTGCATTGAACATAAGTATGTTCCACTGCTTGGAACTAGTTTGTTTGCCCCTTGACACTCGTCTCCTCCTAGTCTGTAACTATAAAGCACTTTTATTCTTTTTCAAGATTTTCAAAATATTTGAAAAAGTCCAAAAAAATTTAAAAACCAAAAAGTTGGATAGGAAAAGATGTTATCTTTGGTAGCAGTTGAGTTGTGTTTCCTTTGAGCAGAGCATTGTATATCACATCTATTGGTTGGGTTAATAGTTTGACTTTGGGAGCTGTACGCGTTTCTCTGATTTTATCTCCATCGACTGGTTAAGCTTCCAGGCCCTATGGAGCCTCTGTCTATGCCTCTTGTGTCACAGAGATGTCCCAATTTTGTACATTAAGTCTATGCTACCTACATTTATTCACCATTCACCTTTATGCTCTTATTCAAAGGAAGTTGAAACCTAAGTTGGCCATTCCTCAGTTCTCTATACTTTGCATGTCGGCCATTCCCGGTACTAATACTGGTTCGTGCACATTATGATCGAGTCCTTCCACATTATATAGCTTTGTTGAGCACCTCATGTTGGATGATGAGGGATGCATTAATTCCCTCCTTCCAGTGGATTTCATGCCATCGACTTCAGATCATTTATTCAGGGATAGGAATCTAGAGTCATTTTTTAGTGCCTTGAGACTTGCAGTCATTAGTGGCAAGTTCTCTCATCATCGATAGTTTTGGGAATACATCAATGTCCCTTGATTGATGGATCCTTTCAAGTGTTCGACCTCAACACATTTATTCACACATGTTAGTTTGCACTCTAGTACCTTGATTCCCATTTTCATTATCGGTGGGTGATCTCACGTCTGTTAACGGTATACATCACTGACCGGTAATCATATGATGGACTACTATGTTCGACCTCGACACCTCTATTCACATAGTAGGACATGTACTCATATCAGATTGTGTAGAATACCTTCCATATTGGTGGCATTTCATATATGCTACCTCCTTGATCGTGCCAGTGTTCATGAGATTTTAGCTCTCGTGACTTGATTCCAGTGTATGTCAGATATCTTCAGCCATCATGGAGATCATGATCCTTTGTAAATATTAATTATGGATATTCTGATCTATCTATATTGTACGTGGTGATGACCACACATGTCATATTTTGTATCATGCCTATTCATGGCCATTGTACTCTTATGTATCCGGGACTGCTATATCTACTTGCAGTTATATGCAGAGTTTGATTATTGTATTTACTGTTGGATGGTTGGTTCTTCCACCTGATTCTTCATCACTCCACTTTTGGGATGGACTTATAATGTATTTCGGCCATCATATCACCCCTATGACCTCACACATTAGGGGGCATCTATTACAACTGATTTTACCACACATGGTGGATCACACCTTTATGTCATTCCTTGTCCCTCTGCAGACTCTTTGGACCCCATGGACCATTTTTGTACCTTTGATGTTTCCAATATCATCCCTAAAAACATGAATTATTTCCTATACATGACTTTTAAACGTATTCTCACGTATATACGTGAATATGACCCTCAAAACCGTGTACATCAGGATGTGTGCAAAAGGCCAAATAGTTTTGGAGTTTTCCTTGATGTGGATCTGAGTCACTTGTATCTTGGCCTTCCATATGCCTTGAGATCACTCAGATTTGACCTTCCATTACCGCATTGAAGCACTATATAAGGAACCCTTTGGATACATTGAAAAGGGGAGGAATTGAAGAGCAAGAAAACTATAGTCCATTGTTGCCAAAGCTTATACTTGAGTCTGCATCACTTTGTCCCTTGGAGCACTTTGTGTTTTTCCCAAGCTTGCCTTTTTCTTGTGAGCTTGCTATCGAGAGATGGAGGATTGAAGTGGTGGAGGCCCAGGTGGAGGACTCAGTTTCTCTGGTTCCCATACGTGCCGACAAAGGTTGTCACTATTGTAATATCTGATTTATATTAATAAAAATAGCTTTTCCTATCCAATAATGTGTATTTAAATGAGTATTGAATTCATGGATGCTTTTAAATGATTATATGTTATTGAATTTATATGCTAGATTAGGTCTAACACAATTATATAGCATGCTTGTCTTGTTTGCTGAATGTTGAGAGAGAAAATTGCTAATACAAGTGAGAGTGGAAAAGCTCTGGGGATCTACATCAACCATCTAGAATAAGCTATGTTTAGAGATCCTTTAGTGTTAGATGTTTGGTTTCTCTTGCATATGGGAAAGGATTTATTTCTATTGTTAATATGTCTATTGTGCTACCCCAAGCCATATGAATTTTTCTCCATAACAAAGACCTATCTGAATGCGAAGCCCATTCGACAATGTTTGCGTGCGGTGAATCCTAGAAAAGAACCCGCTATTAATGCTGAGATAGAGAAGTTTTTAAAACCTGGTTTTATCTATCCTATTCCCTTGATAGAGTGGGTTTCAAATCCCATTTTGGTTGATAAGAAGCAGGGAGTGATCCGTATATGCACTGATTTCTGTGATTTAAATCGTGCTTGTCCTAAGGATAATTTTCCCACATCATTTATTGATCAGATTTTGGATGAGTGTGTGGGAAGCGAGGTATTCTCCTTCATGGATGGTTTTTCTGGATATAATCAGATTCAGATCAAACCTGAGGATCAACATAAAACTGCATTTATTTGTCCTTGGGATACGTTTGCATATCGGAAGAGGCCTTTCCATCTTAAAAATGCCAGAGCCACATTTCAGTGGGCTATGACCTTAATTTTTCATGATCTCAAAATGATTATCGAAGTGTATTTGGATGATCTTGCTACTCATTCTCGTCTAAGCATGTGTCATCCATACCATTTGAGATTAGTCTTTGAAATATACCGCCATTACCAGGATAGGTTAAATCCTCATAAGTGCATCTTTTGTGTGACTGTTGGTATTTTGCTAGGGTTCATTGTATCCAAGGAGGGTATAAATGTCAATCCCTTAAAGGTTGAGGAAATACTTCAATTGTCTCCCCCATGTAATATTAGACATCTTTAGTGTTTGCAAGGCATGGAAAATTTCTTGCGGAGATTCGTGGTTAATTTTTCCAGTTTGAATAAAGGATTTATGCATCTTTTAAAGAAGGACACTATTTTTTGCTGGGATGAGCGAGCCCAAGACTCCTTTGATGCTCTTAAGTGAGCCTTAGCATTGGCCCCCATGCTTAGTCCACCTGACTATAGCCGTTATTTTTTTTATTGATGTGGCCACGTCCATGGAGACGATTGGTATGGTTTTGGTTTAGGAGGATGAGGAGCTCCATGAGCATGTCATATATTATTTGAGCCGGAACCTTATTGATGTGGAAATCCATTATTCTCATGTGGAGAAACTTTCCTTGGCCACCGTTCATGCAGTTTAGAGATTGAGGCATTACATTCTCCTTCGTCAGACCTTGGCGGTAGCTCATGTCTATACATTTCAGTTCGTCCTCACTAGAAGGATGATTGGGGTAAAATATAATAAGTGGATTGTTATTTTACAAGAATTCGATCTCGAATTCGTTTCAATGAAATCATTGATCTTTGCGGACCTCATTTCTGATTTTCCAAGTGTGCAAGAGGAGGAGGTTTATGAGGATACATTTGTCGATGAGAATATTTTCCTTATCTCAACTTTGGAACCATGGTATGGGGATATCATTGTATATTTACAAACATTGAAGGTCCCTACTCACCTTTCACTGGATGAGCGATGATGATTACGTCATGTATCTAAGAACTACCTTATAGTGGATAACACTTTGTATCGTTGTGGGGTAGATTCCATTTTGCGTTGTTGTTTAACCCATGATTAGGTTGAGGTTGTACTGAATGATTACCATCGAGGGGCATGTGGTGGTCATTTATCTGGGCTTTCTACAACCCAAAAAATCTTGAGAGTGGGATATTTTTGGTCGTTGATCTTGAAATATTGTGTCAATGTGGTCAAAAAGTGTCACCCTTTCCAGGTGTTTGCACGTAATATGCGCTCACATCCTCCCCCGGTGACATCTGATTATCACCATCAGTCCCTTCCCCAAGCGGGGGATTGAGTTCATGGATTGCAACCCAGCTTCGGCTGGGGAGCATCATCACATTATAGTGGCTATCGATTATTTCATGAAATGGGCAGAGGCTATGCCCACGGTTAAATCCAATGGTGAGACAACCACGCATTTCATTTTTGACCAAATTATTACTCGATTTGGGATTCCAAAAAATCTTGTCACTGACCATGGTAGGAACTTTCAGAATATAATGATGGAAGAGTTGGCTTTGAAGTTAGGGTATAAGCAGGAGAACTTCTCTTCTTATTACCCTCAGGTGAATGGATAGGTTGAATCAGTGAAAAAATTATTTAATTTCATTCTCTAATGAACCCTCGCACAACTCAAGACAAATTGGCATATCATGTTATATCCTGCTTTGTGGACCTATAGAACTGCGGTTAATATTTCCACTGGTTTCTCTCCTTATCAACTCGTACATGGGGTGGATTCTGTATGGCCGGTTGAATGCGAAAGTCCTTCATTGAAGCTAGCTATAGAACTTTTACCAGACACTTCCACATTGGAGGAACGTTTGGTCCACTTAAAGCATCTTGATGAGTAGCGTCAGGATGCCTTAGTGGCTCTAGAAGTAAATAAGCATCACGTTAAGGTCCAATATGATAAGTCTGTCCATTCGAGGAGGTTTAGTGAAGGTGATTTGGTCCTTTTATGGGATCAAGCTAAAGAACCTTTGGGGGTAGGGAATTTTAATCCCATGTGGCATTTTCCTTATGTAGTCAAATGTGTGTTAGAGAAGGGTGCCTATGAGCTGGTGGATTATGAAGGGACAGCCTTGGCAGAGCATAGAAAAGGGGTCTATCTTAAAAAATACTATGCATGATCTTCAGCCAGGGATGATTATTGTATATTATTGTACAGTTTTTTTTGCATAGTTAGGTTTTCTTATGGTGATTGGGTTTGTTGATTAGCTTTCATTTCTTATGGCAGATGTCGATGGAGTCTTCCCCTTACATAGGATTCCCTGATGGTGCTAGCCGTCACACTCAAAACTTAGCTTCTGCTGCTTAGGTGCCATTATACTCCTACGAGTCAAGTATTGTATTCATGAGGCATATGTTTACGGCCTTCTTTGAACAATGTTTCTGAATATAGTGTCGTTATCGAGTTATTGCGGGATGCCATTTCACGTGGTGTTCTCTCTCTTAAGGTACGTCTTGATTCTCAATTAATGGTTTCATAGCTTAATGGTTTGTATCGTATTAGGAATCTGACATTATTATGAATATTCTTACGTGTGAGATTGCTAGAACGGAAATTTGAGAACATAACATACATACATGTTTCAATAATTTTTAATCAAGTTGCTGACTCATATGCTAACTATGTGTTAGATTGGCATTTGTTTCATAGACCATAAGCATATCACAAACATACATTTTTACACACATGTAAATAAATAAATCGATCATCATAAAAGTTTTTCATTAAACATCCAAAATGTGACATCATAATACATAATTGTCATAATACAAAATTGGGGCTTCCGAGCCACCAAAATATAATACACGGTAGTAAAAAAAAGAAATACTCTCAGGTCTTTAAGCCTAAGGAGGAGGAGGGGGGTTTTGATCATGGTAGCACACCACAGCTCTAGCTAGCTGTCGAAATTATCAAACCCATTCCCATGGTACACCAACCACCTGGTGCTTCATGGCCTCAGGCAAGTCCTCGACTTGTGCCATGGGTACCCTCTGTGTCAAACGTAAAAAGTTTGTGTGGATGCTTTGGAGCATCTGCTCCACACCCATGATGTCGTCTCCTCTTCCCCTCTGTCTGTGATGAGGGAAAACATCAAGTCACCGTGGTGCAACATCTACATACACATGACAGATTGTCACTATGTGTCATCACACCAAACATGTCTTTTGAGTCAATATATCAAAAAACACAAAAAATTTAATAATTCAAAAAAACTTAAAAAGAGGGTTTGGGATTTGTTATCGATGTCGCCATATGCCGCTCCTGGTGGTAAGGGAATATCTGGATGTCCCTAGAAATCTATCTCTGCATAGGGCTAGTCATCAATGATAATGATCTGCTGCCACCACCATGGAAAGAAGTCCGCTGGGTATGGGTTAGCCACCCTACCTCCACCCAGTCTGCGCATAACATTTTCTCAATGTCGTTGGGCCGGATCTCGAACTTCGTGTAGATGAATGTCTAGTCTAGGGCTTATTCCTAGTACACGCTCAAAGAAGAATGTTCTTAGTATGCTACCGAAACCAAAGTTTCTCACCCTTCCCATCTTGCAGTCACTAAGATGTTGCTTCATGTTACTCAACAGCACAGTGCTCCAGTCGTACAGTGTGGGTCTCATACACTCCACTGCAAAGAACATCAATGGATGCGAGGCCTGGAGGAGTGAAGCTAGACTGGCTATCCTGTCGAGTGCTAATAGGATGGCCTTCATTCCCAGCACCTAGATTGAGTTTGTCAAGATTTAAATCCCAACCTTTTCCATGTCCAAAAAGCAATACACCGCAATGTACTCATCAAAATTCAGGCCACCTCTGGGCTCGCGAGATCGTAGGTTTACCACCTCTCCTCGTCAGGATAGTCCAGTAATAAAATATATGTCCTCAATCTCTATACTGAGAGACATCCTACCAATGTGAAAAGACTATGATTCTGGATCCCAGTAATCCACTAGCATCTGCAGGAGTCTTGGTTTGGCCCTCAGAATTCCAAGACACCAAAAATTATACAATCCGCATGCACGTAGAGCTTGTTGGGCCATTAAGTCACCTTGAACAACCTCTTCTACATCACCATGTTCCCTCTCCCTCCATTCTAGAACCATCCTGCACATAAAACATGATTTTTGGTAATTTTTTACCTTAAAAATCCTTATTCGCGGAAGCATACGCGACTGTTTGTAAAATAGCAGTGTATGTCCGCGGTTTTGGTAGGTTTTTCCACGTATGGACAACCCTATATGTGGAAATAACCCTGATATCCGCGTGGGCCAAAACGCCTACTTTAGATTGGCCTAGAAAATAAAATTGACCATGGAAACTAAAAAAATTTGCATGAAATGGGAAGAGGAGGACATGAGGAGTTACTTGGAACAAACGGTGTCGAATTTCACTGGACGATGCTCCCAGAATTCACATTGGAAGTTTTGAGCTCAAATGAGTAAAAATATCAAATGATATGGAATTTTTGAATTTTTTACTATTTATAGAATTTTTTTAAATTTTTTGAAATGTTTTACCCACTTTCTATAATTTTTTACCGTTTCTGACCATTTTGGACCGTTTTGAACTAATTTGATGATGTAGGAGTCTATTTTGAGCACCGTTTGACCGTGGTTTTGACCCATTCGTGTCAATTTCAGGTATTATGTCTAAACTAACATATAGGTTAGGTTTCACATCCGTTTGCACTTTTCATGCCCTTATGACCGTTTCATTATAACCTTAGGTACGAACCCATTCTATCTTGTCACAGAACCTTCTTGTTGCTTTTAGATGTGACATCATGAGAATGGCAGAGCTTAACCATACATGGGTGCCCTAGTTAGCTCTTGTTTTTTATTTGGCGCCCATGCTGACATTTTTCCTTTAGGGTGTGGGAGTCCTTTGTATAGTATCACCATGACTTTGTGCAAGAGCCTCATACTCCTCTTGATCTCTTTACTGGCCTTTTTCCCCAGGACTCCCTTGTGTCAAGTTGTAATTGCATTATCATGAGTGTTGCTTGCCTTATTGAGCCTTATGCCAGCTTCCTTGACTTTGATTATCAGCTATATAGCCCAAGCTTGTCTCATGTCTAGCCAAGCAGAGCCATTTTACATATCTTTTGCAGATTGATTCCCCATGTTTTACCAGTAGGGGACTTTCCCCCGAGTGTCATTATCCTACACATGTTTCCTTGCATTGAGCATAGGTACGTTCCACTACTTGGAACTATTTTGTTTGCCCCTTGACACTCATCTCCTCCTAGTATGTAACTATAAAGCACTTTTATTCTTTTTCAAGATTTTTAAAATATTTGAAAAAGTCCAAAAAAATAAAAAAACCAAAAAGCTGGACAAGAAAAGATGTTATCTTTGCCAGCAGTTGAGTTGTGTCTCCTTTGAACAGAGCACTATATATCACATCTGTTGGTTGGGTTAATAATTTGAATTTAGGAGTTGTACTTGTTTCTCTAAGTTTATCTCCACCGGTTGGTTAAGCTTCCAGTCCCTATGGAGCCTCTGTCAATGCCTCTTATGTCGAAGAGATATCCCAGTTTTGTATATTGAGTCTATGCTGATTACAATTAGTCACCATTCACCTTTATGCTCTTGTTCAAAGGAATTTGAAACCTGAGTCGGTCATTCCTCAGTTCTCTTGGATTTTCATGTCGGACATTCCCAGTAATAATACTGGTTCGTGCACATTATGATAGAGTCCTTCCATATTATATAGCTTTGCTGAGTACCTCGTGTTGGATGATGAGGGATGCCTTAATGCCCTCCTTCCAGCGGATTTCATCCCATAAAATTTAGTTCCTAACGTCATTTTCTAGGATAGGAATCTAGAGTCATTTTGAGTGCCTTGAGACTTGCAGGCATCAGTGGCAGGTTCTCTCACCATCGATAGTTTTGGGAATACATCAATGTCCCCTGATCGATGGACTCTTTCAAGTGTTCGATCTTAATACATTTATTCACACTTGTTAGTTTGCACTCTAGTACCTTGATTCCCATTTTCATTATCGGTGGGTGATCTCGCGTCTGTTAACGGTATACATCAATGACCAGTAATCAGACGATGGACTACTATGTTCAACCTTGACAACTCTATTCACATAGTAGGAAATGTACTCGTAGCAGATTTTGTAGAAGACCTTCCAGATTGGTGGCATTTCATATATGCTACAACCTTGATCGTGCCAGAGTTCATGAGATTTCAGCTCTCGTGACTTGATTCTAGTGTATGTCATATATCTTCAGCTATTATGGAGATATCGATCCATTGTACATCTTCAAATTTCATGGATATCGTGATCCTTTGTATATATTCATCATGGAGAGTCTGATCTATCTATATTTTATATGGCGATGACCACACATGTCATATTTTGTATCATGCATATTCATGGCCATTGTACTCTTATATATCTAGGACTATTATATGTACTTTCAGTCATGTGCAGAGTTTGATTATTGTACTGTTGGATGGCTGGTTCTTCTACCTAGTTCTTCATCACTCCACTTCTGGGATGGACTTGTAATGTATTTCGGCCATCGTATCACCCCTATGACCTCACACATTAGGGGGCATCTGTTACAGCTGATTTTACCACACATGGTGGATCACACATTTATGGCCTTCCCTGTCCCTATACAGACTCTTTGGACCCCATGGACCATTTTTGTAACTTTGATGTTTCCAAGATCATCCCTAAAAACATGCATTATTTGTCATGCGCTACTTTTAAACCTATTATTGCGTATATACGTGGATATGACCCTCAAACCCGCGTACATCGGGATGTGTGCAAAAGGCCAAATATTTTTGGAGTTTTCCTTCATGTGGATCTGAGTCACTTATCTCTTGGCCTTCCATATTCCTTGAGATCGTTTGGATTTGACCTTCCATTAGCCCATTGAAGCACTATATAAGGAACCCTTTGGATACATTGAAAGGGGAGGAATTGAAGAGCAAGAAAACTATAGTCCATTGTTGCTAGAGCTTATATTTGAGTCTACATCCCTTTGTCCCTTGGAGCACTTTGTGTCCTTCCCAATCTTTTCTTTTCTTGTGAGCTTGCTATCGAGAGATGGAGGATTGAAGTGGTGGAGGACTCAGTTTCTCCGGTTCGCAGACATGCCGACAAAGGTTGTCACCATTGTAATCTTTGATTTATATTAAATAGAAATATCTTTTCCTGTCCAATAATGTGTATTTAAATGAATATTGAATCCATGGATGCTTTGAAATGCTTATATGTTATTGATTATATATTCTAGAGTAGGTCTAACACCGTTATATAGCATGCTTGTCTTGTTTGTTGAATGTTGAGAGAGAAAATTGCTAATACAAGCGAGAGTGGAAAAGATCAACATGGATCTACATCAACCATCTAGAATAAGGTATGTTTCAAGATCCTTTAGTGTTAGATGTTTTGTTTCTCTTGCATATGGATAGGATTGATTTCTGCGGTTACTCTGTCTGTTGTGGTACCCCAAGCCATAGGAAGTTTTCTTCGTAACACATGTTGACAAAGGGAGTAGCCAGAGAGAAACTGATTTCCTACTCGGTTTCTATTGGCCTTCAAGCATGAAGGTGATAATAATAAATTTTCCCATTCCAAGGTCCAGAGCATAGTCCAGCAGCGGTGGAGCTGTTGTGATCGATTTCCAAGTGGGATATTTTTGGTTGTGGAGCCTGATCTTGTAGATCTAGAGACATTATTCAGTTTTTTTTGTACCCCAGGTGTATCATACACTCATTCCCCTTCTTTGGGGTTCGAGGGGTGGAGCCCCCGAGAAACTTTTTGGGATGTGTGTTGGCCAACAATTATGCAGACCCATGGTATTGGGTTAACCGTAGTATTTTCCCATGGTATTTTTCCCCTATAAAAGAAAGCATTGTAACACGACTATGCATTGTTATATAGCATTCTAAACAATCTATGTGATTGTGTGAGAGAGATTGTGAGAAAGTGAAGAGGAAGTGCAATGGTTTTGCTACAGGTCGTATCCCTTCATCTTTCTAGATTGCAATAAAAGGGACTAGCAATTTCTTTGTGAATGTAGCCCATCGTTTGGGTGAACCATGTTATATATGTGTCTCTATGTAATGTGTTTAATGTGTTTTGCATCTTGTTTAATGATTTAAATATATATTGTGTATTGCTTTGCGGTCATGTTTTCTAACAATATTCTAAGAAGGTACCTTCATCATCCCTTTCATTATACTTTCCAAGATTTTCATCATTATTTTTAATATAACATTTACTTCCAAATACTTTAAAGCGTTTCATAGAAGCAGGTCTTCCAAACCATATTTCATGAGTACTATCACTATTTGGCCTTAAGTGAGAATTTTTAAGAATATGGAAAGCTGTGTGAATTTCCTCTACCCAGTATGTCTTCCAAATATTCCTTTCATTCATCATTGATCTTGCCATCTACTGTACTGACATATTTTGGCTCTCAACTACTCCATTTTGTTGTGGAGTCCCTGGATAGTGTATTCTCTTTTAATTCCATGTTTATCACAAAACTCTTTGAAGTCTCCAAAACTGAACTCTCCTCCTCTATCATATCTTATTTCCTTCAGTCTCTTTCCCATTTGATTCTCAGTCATAGCCTTGAAAATTTTAAACTTTTCAAGCGCTTTATATTTTTCTTTTAGAAAAGCAACCCATGTGAGTCTAGAATAATCATCAATGACCAACATAAAATATATTTCTCTTTTGGTTCCTTCCTTTCTTGATGGTCCACACAAATCCTTATGTACTAACTGAAGTGGTTTGTCTGTTGAGGTGAATTTCTTGGATTTAAACTGTGTTCGAGTCAATTTTCCCATATGACAAGGTTGACAAATAGAGTCATATGGATTTGGTATTTTTGGAAGATATTTTACTGCCCATTGTTCACGAGATTGATTATATGATCAAAGTTTAAATGTCCAATTCTCCTATGCCAAAGCCATCTTTCATCATACTTGATTAGATGACATTCTTCGTTTCCTTCTTTCAAGACATAGACATTGTTTTATGTTCTTATGCCTTTTGCAACCAACTATCCTAAGGGTATATATTTTATCTTGCAATCTTTAGAGGTGAAAAAAAATTCACATCCTCTATCACAAACCTGACTAGCACTAAGAATATTATGTTTTAGCCCATCTACAAACAACATGTCTTGGGATTTCCTTTTTCTGTTACTCAACTTCACCATTTCTTTTCCTTTGATTTTCCCTAGAGCATGATTTCCGAAAGTTGCATATCCTTACTTATTTTCACTTAGATATAGAAAATTACTTTTATCACCAGTTATGTGTTTTGAACATCCATTGTCAATATACCAGAGGCCTTTTTCCCTTTGAACAGAAAGCACTAAGCCACATTTGTTATTTTCTTTCTTCTTCCAAATTTTAGCACTTTCAGTAGAGTAATTCACTCTTGGGTCTGTTTTGTAATCCTTCATATGACAGTTTGAAGCCTTGTGTCCAAAATTATGACAAACATAACATTTTGTATCATTGGATAGTAGATCAAAAGAGTTCTTATATCTATCATGGGTTATTCTTTGAGTTGTATGCAGTTCGTGTTTACTTGCTAACTGTCTTGTTCTATGCTGCAGCAATTGATTGTTCTTTGATTTCATTTTTCTAAAATTAAATGCACAGTTTGCAGCTTTGTGGCCAAAATTAGAACAACGATAACAGTAACCATGGAAAAAAAAATTGTACCTGAATCTTGGTTGTCTTCCCTTTTGTTGACTTTTTTTCTGAGCAATCCTTGGTTGATAATTCTGATCTAAATTTTTTACTCTAGTACTTGCTTCATTTCCTTTTGTTTGTGTAGTATGTTCGCATTCTGACTGTTTGTTTCTTGAACTTTCTTCATAGCCAAGACCCGTTTTTAATCATGGGGACCTTTGGTTACTAAAAATGTTGTTTAGTTCTTCTAAATCTTTAATACATGACATATTTGGGTGATACAAAGCTTGGAATTTCTCCAATTATTTCCTAGTTTCCACTACTTCTTCTTCCAAAGCTTCACATCTCTTTTTCCCTTATCTTAATTGTTGTTTTAGTATATATTCTATTTTCTTTGCATCTTCTAATTCCAATTTTAACAAGGAAATATCTTCTCTTGGTTCTTTAACATTCTTTTCATACTGCATCAATAATTGTTTTTGTTTCCTCTTCTTTAGTCTGAGTCTATTAAACTCCTCCAAAGAAATGGCTAGTTCACCTTCCATATCAACCATAGCTTCTTCATCATTCAGGTCACTTCCTATATATTCATTTCCAAAATATTATATAGCCATAAGCATAAAGTTATTCGATTCATATTCACAAGATGAATCATTGCCTATTTCTTCTGAAGAATCAACATCATTTACACACACAATTTTCTTTTTATACTTAGCCTCTTTATTGTATTTATTGATTGTATAATTTTCTTCATCATTAGGAGTCTTCCTCTTTTGCTTGTGGGTACATTTAGATGCAAAATGTCCTATTTTACCATAGTTAAAACATTTAAATGGCATCTTTCCTTTGTATTTACCTGATCCTTTCTTCATCCTCCTTACAAATTTTTCCCTAGTCACATCCATCTCAGAATCAGTGTTCTTATCTACTTCAAAAGATGATTCTCTAGTGGTGGATCTATATTTACCAATCCTCATTTCATAGGCTATCAGAGTACCTACAAGTTGGTCATTAGGTAGAGTTTTAAGATCACTCAATTCTTCTATTGCATAAAATTTGGGATTAAATCTTTCAGACAAAGATCTTAAAATTTTCTGAACTACAGATTCTTCACCAATGTTTTCACCAAGACCCTTCATAAAATTCACAGTCTCTTCTATTCTTAAGAAATATTTACTGGCATTCACATCCTCATTCATATTTAGTTTTTCAAATTTTATTCAATATGTCTGTAGTTTGGCATCCTTTACTTTCTCATTTCCTTCATAACTTCTTACAAGTTTGTCCCACATCTCTTTCGGAGATTCAAGATGCATCACCTTAAAAAACGCAGCCTCTGCAAGACCACTGAGGATAGAATTCATTGATTTTTCATAAAAACTAAACTCCATATTATCATCTCTAGAGTCTAGCACAATAGGCTTTACATAGTCAGTGTCTACTATATCCCAAACATCAGCACCTAAGGACATTATATAGGTTATCATTCTAACCTTCCAAAAGGAAAAAATTGTTCCATCAAACAAAGGAACCTTATTGGATGAAGTACATTCATAACTTGTCATTTTTAAGCTTACAGATCTACCTTTAAATAAAAGGAACCCGCTCTGATACCAATTGTTGAAATTATTCAAATAACTCAGGGGGGGGTGAATCAGTTATTTCTAAAGCTTAAACCATTTTTCAATATTTAAAGCATTATTACTTATTACAGATTTACAGTTATTATAATGTAGTAAGTATAACAGAAGAGATGATGATCATCAATCACAAAGACATGATAGATATAGTAAAATATTCATCTTTATTCGAGCACCTACTCAAATGAGGCTGCAACCTCTGTTTACAAATTCCTTCTTGTGGAGAGCACCAACCCTCATTTTTTTCTAGAACCCACTAAAATAAAATTCTCCAGCTAAAACTGGGTGGAAGCACCAACTTCCACTTGTAAAGACTTCAACTTGTACAGAGAAGTCAACTTTTTTTTCCTAGCACCACCCTACCACCCTTATTCCTTAGATTTAAACATGTTCATTACAATATGTAGAAAAACAGATATAACAATGCATACCAACTCTGTTCTGAGCAACTTTTGGATTTTCTTATGCACCTTGGTTCCCCTCATTATATTTTTTATGTATATTCTTGAAATAAATCAAAGTCCTCTTTCATTCTGTAATCCCCACTTTGATGATGATCCATGCACCAGCTCTCTTCTTATAGAGAGCGCACTCCTAGTTATCTTCACCCGCATCCTCTTATACTTATCAATATTTGAACCCTTCGCCTGTTCGTATGCCTGACTATTCATTTTCATAACTGATCAAAATAATTTGATTCCTTATGACAGACAAGGATTCCAATCGATATGTAATCATAAGTTTCTGCATCGCATCTTCGCAATTTTGGCTTCTTCTAACAAATCAGAGTTTCTGCATTTCTGGTTTCTCAAGATTCTTTTTGCATGACTTATTCCATGCCATTGATTTTGTGTGGCCTCTCTACTGACCATTGATCTAAAATCAAACACCTTCTTCTGCACATCCTTTTTCTGCATAACTTATTACACTCCGTCGATTTCATGTGGCCTCTCTACTGGCTATTGATCTAAAATCAAACACCTGATTCTGCACATCCTTTTCCACACGACTTCTTCCGCGACGTCGATTTCGTGTGGCCTCTCTACTCACCGTTGATCTGAAATCAAACACCTTCTTATGTACCTCCTTTTTTGCAAACTCCTTCTACATCATTGATTTCATGTGCATCATTTCCTGGCCGTCGATCTTAGATCAGATGTGGAGTGCAGATCCCGGGTTTTCAAAATTTGTTTAAATGACTTCCACAATTTCCGCTTTATTCCTTCTATCTTCCTGTTTCTTCCTTCCTCATTCAGCTCATGGACACCGAGTTATGGAAACCCATATTACTTTATACTTTTATATATAATCTTCTACATTCCGCCTTCCACTTTGCCCCTTCCACTTTTCTTCTGAACCATTGATTTCTTTGTGGGTTCACTCCTGATCGTCAAATATGTTCATCATATTTTCTTTCAAACTTTGTGGATTTACCAAGGTGGGAAAGCCATGGATTCTTTTGAGTCCTCTGCTTATCTATATCATATTATTGGAACTATGTATTACCATCAATGATAGCCATATCACAATCTGATTTGTTTCCATATGATCGCAAAACCATAAATCTTACACAACGGTTTATTGGTGTCGTCCCCTTCTGGTACTGGTATGACTTGTCTTGCCAAATTCTGACAACTTGTTAAAAATTCAGTTTGCTCTGGATTTAGTTTTTCAATTTGTTCTTTTATTTTCTCTCTTATTAGTCTTGACTCCTTATTGATAGCATCCACTAGTGGGTCTATCTCTTCTTCTATGATCTTCTGTGTGTCGACTGTTGTGGTCGATCCTAACTGAGCCAGGTCAATAACTAATAATATTTGTTGTTGTGTTACCTATAATTTATTTTGGTGTTCCTTTTCTTTTTTATTTTGCTCTTTTATGTATTTTCTTCTTCACTGCTCTTGTTCTCTATTTTGTGCCTCAGCTTCTTCTATCGGCGGAGGTATGGTATGTGTTTTATGTATGGTGTTGCTTGGTACAGTAGGATTTATTAACTAGGTTTCTAGTGGGGGAATAGTGGATGGTGGTGTAGGTGAATGTGGTGTGGGTGAGTGGAGAGGTTTTGGTAATTGGGAAGATGATGGTAGAATTCTTGGGATGCAATATGTCGATAGAGGGTTTTCAACCATTTCTGGTCATTCAAAATTTTCAGTGGCTTCGGCAAATTCTAGATTCTCAACCATTTCCTAGTTTGGTAAGAGTGATTCAGCTTGGTCGAAGTCAAAAATTTCTTCCAAAATGACTCCTTCCTCTTCTTCATTTTTTGGGTTAGGGAGTGGAGGGTTTTCGATGGATTGTGGGATAAATGAGGAGGCTTGTTTTGCCACAATTTCACAGGTTTTATCTGGGTTCCTTTGGAATGTGGATTTGATGACTCCCACAATTTGTGATCTTGGTGCAGAAATTTATGCTTGGTTAGGGATTTGGGGAATGGCTAAAATTTGTTATGGGGTTCTTAAAGTGATAAATGGTCTTGTTATCATTAGTTGCTAGATGGTAGGAAAAAAAATTGGGAGTTGGTTAATGAAATCTTGTAGGTTGACATCTTTATCTACTATTTTCCGGATATTTTCGGGTAGTGCTCGAAAGTACGGATTTAGGGAAGGTGTTGGTGTAACAGAGGTCGAATTTGGTAAGCTTTCTTCGACTATTTGAACTGGTGATGGAGGTGGTGGGGTGGAAGTGAGCTCAACAAGATTAACCTCAGGAGGAGTAACAATCTTTACCTTTTTTGCTTGAGGTTGCTTTGCTTCTTCTGCGAAGAGATTCTTGAACTGTTCCTCGACTGATATTTTATTTTTAGCAACATCCTCTAAGATTTGTGTAGCACTAGAATGTAGTTCATATTCATCATTTGACTACTATAGAAGTAACAGCCTATGCTTCCCCTTTCCTTTAACCAGATTCTTCCTCTTCTGTCGAGATTTAGATAACTCGATAGTTAGCTGTCGAATCTTTTCTTTTGTCATTGCATATTCTGGAAGAAGGTTGTTGGATTGGGTTTCTTCATCTGTTTGTACTACTTCATCCTCCTATTGTTGTGTCGGTGGTACTATAGCAACTTGTAGATTGTTAAATTCTTCTGTTGGATTATCCTCCATGGTGAAATTATTGATATGCAGATGTACTTGATAGTCCTCTTCTTTTTCTTCATCAGTCAAGGGTTCGACGATCGGTTGATCAACCTTCTTTGCGATTGGAGGTATGTCTAACTTGGTGTTAGACTGTCGAGTATTGATACAAATATGTCTTCGACTGATTGATAAAACTTGAGGGATTTAGATTTTTCTCCAACCCCCTGTAGGAACCAAACTGAAGTGTGATCTAACTCTAATTTAATATGTGCAGTCAGCATAATACATCTTCAGATATTCTGCGGTACCCTCCATCTATCCTTTTTTATTTTTAAATTTTGGAACCAAGTCTCCAACCAGAACTTGGCTTGCTATAATTCCTGATGATTCCTAGCCATTGAGAAAGGTTTGAAATTCCACATACTGATTCTGTTTGGTTCATCAAAGTCTGGATATTTGACAGGTCGAATATAGTACATTGCAATCCATATGATTAGGGAAGGAAACTTAATCAACATGCCCTCTTATTGACATTTTGCATATGTTTTTTTAATAAGTTATGCTAGGTGATGTGCCCAACGATAAACATTTCCTCTTTCTACTACACTTACGATTACTTCCAACATGTCCAGCTTTAAGTCGCAACCGCGCCATGTGATTGTTACTCATATAGAGACAATTTTCACCACTATTTTGAGTGTGGTGAACTAAATTTGGCTAATTACTAAGCCTCTTGAGTTATTCCCTGGTGGTGTTCATGCTAGATTCTCAACTAGACCTGGATTTGATTTTATAGGGACTGGTTCACCTTTGTTTAACAACCCGATAAGCCTATAAATTATGTCATCAAATATCTCGACAGGTCTCTCGAAGTAAAATTTTCCATTGTGGTATCGACTAACAATGAACTGTGCAATGATGTCCTTTGTTCCAGAAAATTTTTCCATGAGAGGTGCATTTATGTACGCTAGCATTGTGCTTGTAGTGACCTTTTGGACCTCCTCCGTCATTTTCCCATCTTTATATGACCATTTCCTAACTTCCTTCCATAATCTTGCCCAGGATGTTTCTATAACTTTTTCTTTGTGTATTTTATCCAGTCGTTGTACCATCAGAGTTGTGGTTGTTTCTAACTCTTTCATTTTGTTCGTTGCAGATCTTGTCTTTTTAGGTGCCATCGTGTCGGTAAAATGCTCTGGTTCACGTACAGTTATCTTGGTCTCAGGGGTTTAATAGATCTGATTTTCTAGCTCTTTGTGGAATAATGTTTGGTATTCATCCGGTGCAGTATTTATAGCAGAAAGATGTAGAGCTTGAGGCAATTTGGTAGATGAAGATATTACTGGTGGATTTGACTGTGAAGGATGCTCTATCGAGTGTTCTTTTAATGCAAACTGGTTTTGGCACTCCTTCTATCAATGATCATGATGACTTGATTGGACCATTGAGTTGTCTTTATGTCGATGTGCATCATGGTTGTGGAAATGTCAGTGGAATGGGCGGTATTCATCATGTCGATGGTTATGTTCTCAGTGGTTATTTCTTTCGAGTGGTAATCTACTACTTCCTTCATAAGAGTTCATCCAAGGTCATGTCATTTTTTTTGCTGTATTGTTATCTTTGATGATTCTTTTAGGTTTTTATAGTTTGATTTTTTTTCATTTTTGTGATCAGTTATATAAATTTTTTTTTGTAGCGTTTTAGTTTGGCACCATTAACAAGTTTTTGAAATAGACTTCCTTGTAATGTTTTCATTCGGACTAATCTGTTAGCATTGATTTACTTGACAATATATGGTCCCATCCACTCTATATATAGTTTCTTTGGTTTCCCTTTTACTCGACTGTTATACAACAACACAAGGTCTCCAACCGACAAGTTTTTATTTTTAATATTTCGATCGTGCCAAGATTTGTTTTTTTGTTGTCGGATCTCTTGGTGTTGTATTAGATCAGTCGGTGCTATTCTAGTTTATCCAATTGTATTATTCATTATTTCCTAGCCTCTTCAACATCAATGTGTAATATGTCGACAATTAATGGTATTTGTTGTTGAAAATGCAAAGGGACGACTTCTTCTTGCCCATAAACAATTATAAACGGAGTTTGATCTATTGATCGCTATACATCGTTCTGTATTCCCATAGGACAACATGAATGTTCTCATCCCAATAATATTTGTTTGTATTGCATATTTTGGTTAAGCCTTTTATCAAAGTTTTGTTAAACGCTTCAATTGCACCTTTGGATTGAGGATGGTAGGTTATGCTCCTTCTATGTTCGATTTTAAATGGGTATGTCAAAGCTACAATTGTTTTGTTTATAAAGTGTGGATCCTGAGCGTTGATCAAGGTCAGTAGACAACTGAATCTAGTAATGATATTTTCGTATATAAATTTCGTGGCTACTTCACTAGAGCAAGTTTCGATAGGTTTTTCTTCCACCCACTTAGTGATGAATTCGACTGCTATTATAATATAACGTGCTCCTGTCCTTCTATCAGGTATTGGAAATGATCCTATAAAGAAGATCACCCAAATTTCAAATGTTAAACTTGGGTTTACTGATATTAAAGGCATATTGGTACTTGGTATAGGTCAACCTAGTCATTGACAACGATCTCATTTACTTAAAAATATTTGATAGTCGCGGTATAATGTCGGCCACCATAATCCTAATTGTTGGATTTTCTTGGCAATCATGTCAGACTGGAAATATCCTCCAACTGGGCCATAGTGTGCTTCATGCATTATACTTTATCTTTCATGATCTAGAATGCATCGATAGAGTACCTCATCTAAATCGAGTTTATAAGGATCTTATTTATCATGCTATAAGTGCATCTTTCATTGCCAAAATCTTCTTCTTTTTATCACTTATTCCTTCTGGTGCTTGTCTGTTTTCTAAGAATTGTACTATTTTTGCTAGTTTAGAAGGTACAACTTATATTTTGAACAGATGTGTATCTGGTAGGTCATCTTCTATTCCAGACAGTTCTTCCCTTGTGCCAATTCTCGACAAGTGGTTAAGTCCGACATTTTCTTTCCCTGGTCGAACTATGACTTTGAACTCAAATTATTGAAATAACAGTAGTCAACGACAGAATATACCATGATGTAAAGGTTTATTTACTAAATATTTTAATTCTTGGTGATTGGTGTAAAACACAAAGGGATTGGCTAGCAAGCAGTGTTGATACTTTTGAAGTGCAAAGACCATTCCTAGTGCTTCCCTTTATGTCATTGACTAATTACATTCATATTTATTCAGTATTCTACTGCTATATATAATCATATAATCCATTCTATCATATCCTAGTTGTGTTAGTATCGCACCAAATTCTATGTCGGATGCATTGATACATACATGGAATTTTAATGACCAATTAGGGAAACGTAGAATAGGTGCTTTGACTATTTTTTATTTAAAATGTCGAATGATGGATCACATTCTTCGGTCCATTCATATTCTTGATTATATTTTAGTAATTATTCTAGGGGATATGTCATGTTTCAATAGTGTCAAATAAATTTTCTGTAAAAACATGTATGCCCCAATAGAATTCTGACTTGTTTTGGATTAACTGGTGGTTTTAAGTCGAGAATGATTTTGATTTCTGTTGCTATATTTCTGTGGTGGTAAGTTATTTATGTTGTTTTTGGAGAAACCACAGTATCAAAATGACCAAGTCGACGTTTATAATTAAATAAATTTAAAATTAATAAGATTTTAACCTAGCAAATCATAGCTTCCAAAAGCTGACATTAGACGTTTTTTCTTCTACCCAATTCCAGTATTTATCATTGATTCTTTCTCTCTCCACATTCGACATGGTCCTGATGATGAATCCTGATATAGATATGAAACATCAACTTGGTCATTTCGATATTGTGGTTTCTCCGACAACAACATCAGTAATGATTTTGATTTTAGTGAATTCGACCTTGATACCCACTTTGGATACAATGTGTCCTACAAGAATTCCTATAGGTGTTAAAAAAATACATTTCATTATATTAAGGGACAACTAAATTTGTCAGCACCTTCATAACATTAACCTTATCCATTTGCAGTGATCTTTTAACATAGAGTAAATTGTCCAGTCGTTGAAATACATAGGCATTGTTTTGTAGATATATTCCTGGAATTCTTTAACCACTATTCTTGAAAATACAACTGGTGCATTTTTCATATCAAACGACATGAATTTGTAAGAAAATGATCCAAATTCACATACAAACATTGTTTTCTTTTGGTATTCCTTGGAAATCGGTACTTGATTATAACCTGAGAAATCATCTGTAAACGAGTAACAGTCATGCCCTCCAACTTCATTGAGACTTTCATCTGCAAAAGGAGTCAGAAATGGGTCTGTAAGAGTGACTTTGTTTAGTTCACAGAAATATACACAAATTATTAGTCATGTCAGGTCATGCTTCTTTGGTTGCACACCATTGGACTTTCCCATTTTGACTCGTCAATAGGATAGATAATTTTGGCCGCTAACATATTGTCAAAAAAATTCTTCGTTATTTCTTTATACTTATGAGCAATTTTATATGGTCGTTTATTTATGGGTCTTGCATCGGGTTTTATGTCAATCTTCATTTCTCCCATTTCCTAAAATGATCCTTTAATATCCTTGTAATCCCGAGTGAAAACGTCTTGAAATTACTTTAGAAAGTTAACAATTTATGTTGTCTGTTCATCGTTCTAGTAGTCTCCTATTCTTACAAGTTTAGGTCTATCATCGTTAGAGATGTCGGCTTCTTTTGTTTTAATTTTTGCATCCATCCACTCTGGTCCCTTGGTTTCATTAATTTGTTGACTTCCTTCTTTAAATTGTGAAAATGCGGTTGGGAAGTCTTCTGTTGTCATCCTTTCAGGTTCTTCTTTTTCAATCGATTCGATTTTTAGTATTGTTTTGATTGGTTTCATCTTTTTCAGATGGTCATAATTCCATTGAAAACTTTTTCCACTTGTATGTTTGGTTTCTAGTCGAAATCTTGTCAACTGTGGTACTTTAGTAGAATGAATATGATGGCATGATTCGTTTGGTCGGTTGTGAGTTCCTATCAAACTATTACCAATGGTCGGTTTATAAATGTTTTTATTTGTTTTGTAGGTTTGACTAGTTGGTCATCTTCAGGTATAAATTTGAAGTCCTTACTGAAATTTTCTTTAAGTTCATTCCATAAGAATGTTTCACCTCGTGCTTCTTCCATTTTGTACCATTTGTTCGATAATCATCTAATGTCGATGGGACTAGGTGCTGCCATATTCATTCATCGTTATATCCAAGTATTTTCCATTTTTTTCACATGTATTGATATGTTTTTTAGGATCCGCACCTTGTGTAAAGACCAATATTTGTGCTTGATTTATTATCTTCTTTTCTCCAAATATTTTAATAAAGTATATTGAAGTTGTCAACCATGTTTGTAGTCTCGACTGGTGAGTATCCCACCACCGAGTAGCTTGTCTCGTAAATGTTTCGAATAGACTTTGAAGTCGACTGTGTTCACCTATACTTTTAGAAACTTGTTCAACGTGAAGTATTGGCAATTCCCACTCTTTATACCTAAGTGACGCTCTATTTTCTATTTTCATTGGTAATACGGATGGATATTCCCTAACTTTACTTTCAAATATTTTTGGTAGTATAGATACAGAGGATCATTGACATGTTTGTTTTTCAGAATGGATTGGATGGTCCAGCATTCGCTTGCTTATAGTTCATAGTTTTCCATTTCGCGATCATATAATTATGTGTCTGAGTTATAACCTACCGAATCTGGGTTTCCTAAGTGAAGTTCTCCATATATATTCAGTTCAACATAATCCTCATTATTTTGTTTCTGGTACAGTTTTTAGACATCTACTTCTTCATCTATAGGTTCTCTCCATTGTTCACCTTATGATGGATGAATAGGAACAATCACTTTCTTCCCATTTCCTTTAATTTTTATCCTTTCTTTGTCCAATGAAATCGATGTCTTCATCTTTCGACCCCATGGTTGACCTACTAGGGATGGAAAGAAACGGGATCCTTCCTTAGGGTTAATAATTTAGAAGTTGACTTTTGTAGAGATACCTTTTATAATTGTGTCGACATTTCTCCAAGCACCAATGGGTTCAATTAGACCTTGATCTACTAATTTCAAATATATGCCTGATTCGTTCAGTCAAGGTTTACCTAATTGTTCCCATGTGTCTCTGGTCATGATTTTTACCTATGATCTGAAGTCGACAATGATTTATCGGACTGCATGGTAGCCTTCAATTTCAAAGTCGTCTAAAGGGTCAACGTCACTTTTATCTTTTTTTTCAAAGTAAATATGCTTTTAGCTTTCTTAACTACATTGGACTTACTTTTAAGATCATACAATAAGTCAATTAATTTTACAACAAAATTATCGTTATGTATTAAATTAATTAATTCCCAAGACATTTTCTATCGAATATCATCATTTACTTCTTGTATAGCTATTAATTGAAATATGTTTGATGCATCATTATATAATTGCTTTTATATGACAGGATTAGGATAGTCTTATTTCTTCTTTATTTTGCTTATTTTTGGATTGTCATTGCCAATTTTAGTACCTTTTCTAGTAAAAATTTTCAATTTCTTAGTGCAAATAACATCACATTTTTGGACACTCAACAAGACGTTAAAGTTTTTCTTTTTATTGATTTTTTTTAGTGTGGTGGGGAAATCCTCTAAAGAGTGATCTCCAACACCACAACTGCTACAAAACTTAAGTTCGGTTCGATCCTTGTATGCGCACTCAACGTTTAGATGCCCTTCATTTAAGCACATATAAAACTAGATTGGCCATCATGGTCTATTCTCCTGATTCCCAAATAATCGAACTCAACCTGAATATCCTCCACAACTATTGTTATAATATTGGCCCTTGTACCTTCATTCATCATTTATTTGATTGTTTTGGTCATTATGGTCATTGTTGTTTCTTGGATTATTGTTGTTACTATTCTATGCAACAACATTTTTCTGGTAAACCGCCTGGTAATTCTGTCGGTTCTTCAAATTTAGGTGACAATTAGATGTTGCATGGATTTTGACTATGAATATTGTACACCAGCAAGATTTTCATTATTCATATTCTATGGACAATATTTTGTCACATGTAGACCGTGCTCGTGGAAAATGTCAAAAAATCATTTCGACTAAACGAACCGCACATCTTGTCGACGATCTTCTTGTCAAAAATTATCTTTTGTGTGCCTAGTCGTTGAGCATTTTTTACACCAGACTTCATGGCCCTTGAGGTTTAAATACCATATCAACTTCTTCATTATCTCCAGTTTTTCTTCAATACAACTACCAATAGGGCTCACTGGATAGTCCTCGTCCATTTCTATTAAATTTGTCCAATATAATACGCATTCATATATTTTGTAGAAGTCCTGCAAAAAACCATTGGATTAACAATTTTTCATCTATATTATAGTCCAGATAGTTGAGTAGGTCTTTAAATCTTTTATCGTACTCCCGAACTGTTTCTGTCAGTTTCTGGACTATAGTCTTTAGTTTCTTTGCTTCCATATGCTTTGCATCTGGAGTCTTGAAGAATGACATGATTTTTTGTTTAATTTGTGCCTTAGTAGAATTCGGTGTCTTTTCTATGTACGTCATGTACCATGTAAGTGCTCACTTCCGCAGAGCACCAACAAACTAATCCATATTTCGATCTTCATTTGTAACAACATTTGCTTCCCAGGTCATCTCACAGATGAACCAATGTCATATAGGATGTCTATCGCCCTCATAGAGGGGGATGTGTGCAAACACGTGTGCCATATCTCCGACGTCAATCTCTCCTCCAGGCGGTGGCGGGGGTGGTGGTGGTGGTGGGTTACTTCCTATGACTATGTTTTCTTCACCTCTGTTCTCGACATAAATTGCATTTTCGTCGAAGGTTTTATCTGTAGTAGTTAGTTCATTTTAGACAAGAAGTTGGTTTCTGTCGAGACCGAAGTAAAATATTGCGATTGGGGTATCCTCTCTTTTGAATCCAACTGATCTGTTGTGTTACCTGAAGCTGTGATTGGTTGGGGGGTGCTCCTTCATGTTCCAACTATAGTATATGAATACTTTGGTTAGATGAAAAGGGTTGAAAGGTAACCCAATTTCCTTCCCATGGTCGCTGAATTACCAGCTTTCAACATTGTTTCCTTCTTCGTTTAGTCGACCCCATACAATTAACTCGCCAACTTGTAGTCCCAAATATTCTTGAACAATATCCTGCACTCAGGCACTCTGGATAGAATTTAATAGAGAATGAGGTGTAATGTTCTAGGGTATATCAACTTGGAGAGCTTCACCCTTCTCTATCCACAAATCTTCCTCCATTGGTGACACTTCTTCTTCAACACCTTCTTCCTTTCAGTCGTGACCTGACTCTGGTAGATTCTCTTCTTGTTCTGTCACTCTAGTTGGCATTCTTCTCTCATTCTATATTATGTATATCTGAAGTACTTTTGTGAGTTACTATTCAAATTATCTCCTTTTTGGACCTACTTTTTATCGTTGGCGGTGGTGTTTTTCATAAGTTGACTAGAATTATTCTAGTCTACTCAAGAACATGACCAACTACACCCCCATAGCTGACCCAAATGCTTCAGTAAGCCCAAGAGAAACTGTTTATTTTCTTAGAAATCACTCCCACTCTCTTTCTTTGATGAATTTTTCCCAGTCCTTTTGTTTTTCCACCTAGGTTGTGTTGGATGGTGTTTCTATCAGCAACAAACAAGGTTTGATAATATGACCCACACCCTTGTCAATCAAAAATTTGAACAAAAGTGTCGAAAATGAGCAAAAGAACTGTTTAGTTAGGTCGTTGTAGGATATCCCTTTGATGATATCTACAGATACTCTTTTGTCAACTTCTCTTTCCTCATAGAACTCGTCAGTGATTCTTTTGAACCACTCCAACAAATTTGTGGCCTTCCCTTGTTAATTTCTGGAGTAACTCTTGGTATTTAGTTTATGTCAGTTGATTCATCCAATTGCTTCTTTAAATACTGAGGTACAGACTCAACAAACTTCTCATGTGTTTTAGAGAAAAATTTCTCCTTTGCTTGGGCAATAGTCAATCTATTTCTTCTAGCGTAATTCTACAAATAATTCACAATCTTACATTCCCACCACTTCTTAATCTCTTTCTCTAAAATCATCTACTCATTCATCTGTATATGTATCACCGGTAACGGAACCAATGTTGTAATCAATCATATTACAAGTTACCAGTAATACACATAAATAATCATATAAACATAATAGATGCAAGAGACAAGAATGGTAGACAAAATAACATATTATATTACTCAGTACACATGTGGGTTCATACAATAAACCGAACCAAGTATCTATCAGGATCAATAGCATATATATACATTTACAAAACAATTATAGTAACTACATGTCATTTCAACCAACCGACACGACCTATGAGGTCGACCTAATCTACAATTAGTCAACTAATTAGTCTAGTCGGATTAATCGACTAGCTCCTCCAACAAACCTTTACCTTTTATGGTGGTTTTTTTGTATGGATGTAACCTAAAATACACCAATTCATTCATATGGAATTGTCTCTCCATTCTATGTTGATCTGCATATTGTTTCTGCTGATTTTGAGCAACCTACAAGTTATCTCTCAAAACCTTCAAAATTTATCGACTTTCTTCAATCCACTCCTTAACCTTTGGAGCTTTACAATCACAAAAAATGTGGTCAATAAAAGTGGATGCATCATAACCATAAAGTTCTTTAAAGGAGACATGCTAATGGACATATAGAAATTAGTATTGTAATAAAACTCACCCAAATGCAACCATTTTATCCATGTTTTATGTTGCCCACTTGCATAGTTCCTTAAGTAGCATTCCAACCATTGATTCACCCTATCTGTTTGTCCATCATTTTGGGGATGATATCTTTTTCTAGGTGTCAAATTTGTCTCCACCATTTTGAAGATATCTTTCCAAAATGCAATCAAAAATATATTATCTCTGTCACTGACAATGCTCTTAGGAAGCCCATCCAATCTGGAAAAAAAATTAAAACATAGTTCATCCACTTATGTAGGAGTGAAAGTGGTAGTAACAACAAATAAACAAGAAAAATTAATGAGTCTATCCACCACCACAAATATGCAATCCTTACCAAATACTTTGGGAAAACCAGTGATGAAGTCCATCGAAATGCTCTCCCATTTTTGCGTTGGAATTGGAAAGGGATGTAAGAGACTAGCTGGATAAGTGTGCTCCACTTTATTTTTTTGAAATGTGGGGAATTCATTTACATACTTCAGAACATCGGCCTTCAACCTTTTCCATGCAAATATTTCCCTCAACATTTAGTATGTTTTGAAGAAACCGGGGTGACCTGCTAGAGGAGAATCATGAGATTTTTTAAACTTTCCTCCTTCAAAATTGAAATAGGGAAAAAATAGATTCTACCTTTGTATTATATTATTCCTTCCAATACCTTATACCTATCATCATTGTTAGTCCCATCAAGAAGTTCACAAGAAAATTTATCTTTGGCATACTCTACTTCTAATGTGGCTTTCCAGTTTTTTGCTACATCCAAGAGAGAAATAGAGGATCTTATAGATAAGGCATTAGCTGCCACATTATTTTTCCCCTTCGCATATTAAATATAAAAATCAAATTATTGAATCTTACTCACCCACTTTTTCTGCCTTTCATTTAAATCCGTTTGAGTGAGGAAGTACCTTGAGCTATTATGGTCAGTTTTGACTACAAATTTGTTTCCCACCAAGTATTGTCTAAATTTGATCAAATAATGCATGATGGACAACATTCATTTATCATAAATGGATTAAATCCTCTCATGTGGCTGTAACTTCCTACTCTCAAAATCTATTGGGTGTTGTCCTTGTTTTAGGACTGCTCCAATGCCTTGCCCTAATGCATCACATTCATAGACAAATGGTTTAGAAAAATCAGGCAATGCTAGAATAGGACAATTTCTTATTACCTCCTTCATTCTTTGGAAATATTTTTCAGATCCTTCATTTTGTTGGAAAGTATCTTTCTTTGTCAAATTAGTGAGATTTGGGAGAACCCCTTCACAAAATTTATATTGTAGGTGCAAATTCCAATAAAACCTCTTTATTCAGTGAGAATTTTGGGACGAGGCCACTCTAAAGTGGCTCATATTTTATCCATATCCACCTGCACACAATCTTGACCAATGATTTTTCCAATATACAAGATATTTTTCAAACCAAACTCACATTTTTATAGCTTAGCAAACAAAGATTGATCATGCAGAATTTTTAATACCTCTTCTAGATAATGCAAGAGTTCCTTCCAAGTTTTATTATAAATAAGAATGTCATCAAATAAAACAAGTACAAACTTACGAATTTGCTTGTGGAATATGTTGTTCATGCATGATTGGAATGTGTCTGGTGCATTTTTCAAGCCAAAGGGCATGGAAACAAACTCAAAGTGACCATAGTGGCATCTGAAAGCAGTCTTTGGTATGTCTTCTTCTCTCATTCAAATTTGATGATAACCTGATCTAAGGTCTATATTTGAGAATAAATTGGCCCCATGTATCTCATACATGATCTCATAAATCCTTGGGATTAGGTATCTATTATTTATTATCTTCTTGCTAAATGCTCTGAAATCAATTCACATTCTCAAGGTTCCATCTTTCGTTTTTACCATAACAACTGAAGAAGCAAATGGGCTAGAACCAAGCCTTATGAGACCCAGCTACAAGAGGTATTTAATGGCCTCTTCAATATCATATCAAATCCTTTTTGTATGCCTATAAGTCTGCATTTTTATAGGTTTTGCTCCTATCTCTAACTCAATGCTATGATCAACACCTCTATCTGGTGGTCTTCCTGGTGGAAGGTCTCCAAAAACCTTCTCATACTTACTCAATAATTTCTCTATCTCCTTAGGATGATTTTCAATGTTCAACTGGGGTTTAGGATATGTAATTAAACATTCATCAGCCCACTCTATATCTCCATGCCTTAAGATATTCCTCATGTTGTGAGAAGACACTACTTGATTTGGGTAAGTGTGCATTGCCCTCAACATGATGGGTTTCCCTTCTGAATTTTTTAACCTTATTTTAGGGACTTGATAATTCATTATATGTTCCCCTAAATAATACATCCATTTTATTCCCAAAACCACATTTGTATCAGCCACATTCACTACATCAAAATTATTAGTGATAGTATGATTTCCTAGAGTAACTTGAAGCTTTGGAATCCATTTAGTGCAATCCATCGAATTGTTACTAGGGATAATTACTGTGAAACCATCAAAATTTTCATCTTGTAACTTTCTCCTCTCCACAAATGCTGCATCTATGAAGTTGTGAGTGGCTCCACCATCCACTAGAACCGTGATCTTTTGTCCTTGTATGCTGCCCTTGAGCCTTAAGGTGTGGAATCTAGGTACACCCAAAAGTGTTGCAATTTTTCCTGTATCAGGAGTGGGTTGTTCTTCTTCTGATGTTTGATACCCTTCTTCTTGGGCTGAAATTTTTGTCTCTTCCTCCTCCTCCTCCTCTTCATCATATTCAGAAAAAAATTCAATTTAGTGTGTGTTGCCCTTGGAACATCTATGTCCGGGGACCCAAGGTTGTTCTCATGTAAAACAAAGCTTCTTTCTTATAAGCTATTCTTTACTTGGTCCTCATTTTATTTCTTTGGTATAGGATTCATTTTTTCATGTTTTCTTACCTTCCTTAAACTTGGAAGGGAAATTTGGATTAGGAGGATATTTGGTTCTTGGAAACACATTTTGCAAATCCCTTGTCAAATTCATGGCATCCTTCAATGTGGATGGCTTGTGGGATTTCAATATCCTTCTCAAAGGTTACGTCAATCCTTCAGTAAAAAATAAAACCAACCTAGCCATGGATATATCAAAAACCATTACTGAAAGCTTTTCAAATTCTAGCATATATGCTTCAAGAGTTCATACTTGCTTCAATTGCGCTAGTTCTTTGAAAGGAAGTTCATGGTCTTACCTCTCAAACATCTCCATCCGTGCATTGGAGAAACACTCATAATATAAAATCTGATCATGTCCCAAGGTTATAATACCATGGAACCACCAATCACTAGCTTCCCCTTCAAGATGCAAAATGGCCATTTTCAATGCATCTTCTTCAACCATAGATTTAATTGGAAATATACACTTAATTTCTGCAACCAAGCACTAGCATACATTTGTGAGGAACCATCAAAGGAAAGAATGGTTACATTTACCATGTTTAATTTTAATTCATGGTTAATATGGAATTCCCTATTTCCATTTCCTCCTTGTTTGAACCGAAGAGAAGCTCTAATTAAATGATCAAAAGGTAGGACTTTCCTACATTCATCACTTAATTGTTTCCAATCATTTCTTGCTTCTATAAAATCATAGGTGGTGTAAGGGCCTTATTTGGACTCTAAAAACTTAGTTATTTCAGGTACACTCTTATTTTTGAACTCATGAGGTCTGTTATGAGGTCCATTATTCGAAAAAATGGTTTCTCCATTGGTCTTCCCCTTAACATGGGGTGTACTACTACTACTCCCAGGTACTAAATTGCTCCCAAATTGGATAGCCATCAATTCAAACCCTTGCATGAGATATTTGTCCATAGGGTAAAAATATGATGTAATGAATTTCTTAAGGTCCTCATTGTTTTCTTTTTCATCCATATCTCCCAGTTCTAGTTTTGCCTCAATCTTCTTGAAAAAAGAACTAACCTCTCCACTTCCTTCCTTTTCACTGTTAAGGTTTCCAATATCAGTTTCTAGTGGAGGGAGGTAAGAATAAGAAAAAAAACTAAATAAATATCTCTATAATGTGCCAATATCAAGCTCTGATACCACTTTTAATGTCCCAATTCAAAAATTCCCAATAAAGGCATAATTTTGGAAAATTTGTCTTGACTAGTTTTGACCCAAGGGGGTTCGAATAACTCAAGAGGGTCTCGAATTTGGTAGGTACCGATGTGGGGATTATTAGGAATATTAAATGTACTCTCTTATATTTTTATTACAGTTCATATACATATTCAAATATAATTGGGCATGATGGAAAAAAGGGAAAAATTACTAGCAATTGATAATGAAATGCCCCCTTGGGTGTGGGAATAAATGGCTCTCCAACTCCTAATAAACCCTCCAAAATTTAATAACAGAGTATTGGGAATGTAAATATACTTCATTTTCTTTCATTATATATTTTTAATATTTCTTAAAAATATTATTAAAGGTTCATATTCGAATGCACAATTTCAGTGATATTTGCTTAAGGGAAATGACACAATAAAGCTCAACTTTGACTCATAAATGGTGCATATAATGGTTCAGAACAGATAAATATTAATATAGGCCATTGAAATAATTTAAATATCTCACTAGAATCATACAACATTTACTCAAGTATCAATATACATCATATACACAATCTTCCATTGATAGGGAAATCATCACATGGAAACTAGTCACAAGAAAGCTTGGAAATGTGGACATTTGCATATGTATTTCTTCTTATTTCTAGTTACATAGAATTTGAACATGATATTACATAACAATACATCATAAATCAAATCTTGGTCATCAACTGAACTCAATGGGGTGCAACCACCATTCACACTAGTGCACCTTCATAGAAAAACATGGAAATATGGAAGTGGAAATCGATAGAATGGGATGAGAGATGGGTCACCAGAAGAATAAGCCTCCTATATGAAATTAAAAAAATATATGAATATACAATTTATATTTATCCCATGGCCAAATTGGATGATAATCTCACTCTCTCGAAATTGGATCACTAGCAGGGTAAGTGTGCACTCACTGTGCAAAGGACAAGCTAATGCTCTCCAAATGCCATAGGAAAATTCACAAATGATAAAAATCCATTTTCATTCCTAATGAAATATTTTTATAACCCTCACAAGGTCCTCCAAATTTTAATTCATTCCCATAGGCTTCCTCCACCCACGAGGTCTTCACTTAGTGAAACCATGTCATAGCGCCTTCGCTCATGGGATATTAAAGAACACCCCTAATTTCACTAGATATTGATAATTACTTACAAAAATATTTTTGTTTATCACCCCTCCCAATACCTATTTCCAATTAAAAAACCCCTATTTTTACAATTTATTCCTTATTTTTATTAGAAACCCCTTTTTATACCCCCTAATACGTATAAAACCCTCATACACTATTCCTCACCCCCCAATACCTACAACATATTGACCTTATTTTTCAAAATTAAAAACCACCTTTATGAATGAACGTGATAATATATTTCTCAATAAGGTGAATCCCCCATGCCTCCACCTCATCCTTGATGTTTAGTAACCTCCATGCCACTTGGTCTTCTCCTCAACCCTTCTTCTTCCACCAAATTTGAATGTTTGCCTCTAACTCACAAATTATACCTCTTGGTGGCTGTTTTTAGCCCTGTCATGTCATATTTTTCATATTTCAACAATCAGTTCTGACTTGTCATAGAATCTTCCATCATTGTTGTCATAAATCGCAGGGACTCTAGCCCCACATGACACCTAGTTTCTTCCTAGACACTTCGTCTTATATGGGGAGTTACTACTATTCACCCATTAGAATCATTGGGATCTTGATATGTATTTTGATGACCCTTCACCTTCCAAGAACCTTACATCACTCATAATTTCGAATTTAGGATTAAGTCATGACATATGTAAGGAGGACTTTAGACACCCAAGGCCCCCATGGACCTCCAAATGTCTTTATGAAGCAATGCCAATTTATTTTATCCAAATTTATTATTTGTATGACCCAAATTAATGTGTGAATGATAAAATAAGGTTCTCTTTGGTCCCATAGCTCCCTTATTGCAATATTTAATGCCTACTCCACCAAACTAGGGAACTAGTAGGTGGGTGAAACATTGTCAACTAGTAGACCTATCGGAATGGGGACATGACACCTACCCACTTCATTGATAAAATTATCAATCCATGCAATAGGAATGATTTTATGTCCTTCATGGATGGATTCTTATGGTATAACTAGATCTAAATATGCCAACAGGACCAGTACAAAACTACCTTTACCACACCATGGGGAACATTCACTTATCAATTCATGTCATTCAGGATAAAAAATGATGGAGCCACATTTCAATGTGCCATGTCATATTTATTTCATGATATGTTCCACATCATCCTAACATATTTGGATTAGCTTATTGCACATTCCAATAAATGCTCGTAGCATCTTAAGGATGTCTGTTAAGTTTTCTTTAAATGTCACAAATACAACATTTTCTTGAACCTACTTAAGTGCATGTTATGTGCTCCAAATAGCCATTTTTTAGGAGAAATTATCTCTATAAAATGGATCACCATTTATCCTCTAAATTTCCAAGCCATTATTGACCTACCCCCTCCAAATACCTTGTTCCAACCACCAAGCCTTCAATGCAAGGAAGACTCCTTACGTTGTTTCATATTGGATTATGCCATGAGTGTTCATGAAATTTTTTAGTTTATTCATTCCAAAATCCCCTTCATTTGGGATGATAAATCACAAGATTCTCTTGACACCTTAAAATGGTATGTTACTTCAATTCCCTTGATTAGTCCCTTGGAATTCATGAAGGATTTGATGCTTTACATAGTTTCATATTGCGTTGTTGCAAGAGTGCTCATCCAAGAGGAAGTTGAAAATTAGGAACATGCCATATATTATTTTAGTAAGAAATTATCTGGTCCATCTATGGCATACCCTCATGAGTAGAATATAGCCTTATTTGATTTTATTTACATCCAAAATCTCCATCACTACATTCTCATGGGAAAATCTAAAGTTATTACAAACTCAAATATTATGATATATATATTGAACTGATTCCTAATTCAAGTCAATGTCTCTAAGTGGATCATTATCCTTCAAGAATATAACCTTGATTTTTTGATCCCAAAGAGTAAAAAGGATTTGGTGTTGACAGAGTTCATCACAAATCTAACCCTCCAACACCCACTCATCCCCTATCCATGACCATCTTTTGGATGAACACTTGTTCACCATCATGTTGAACAATCCTTGATACTAAAACATATTTTCTTATTCGCACACTTAGAAGTTTGAATCTTGCCATAATAGAGACAATCATCATTGGATCCATCACCAAGATCCCTAATACCTTCTTATAAATGATGTTCTATATTGACGAGGTGTTGACATGATCTTACAATGGTGTCTCACCCATGATCAAGCCAAATGGGTCTTAAATGACTTTCATAGAGGGGCTTGTGGTGGCCATCTCTTAGGTGTCAAAATATTCCCAAAACATAATATGTTTTAGTTATTTATAGCCCACCTTATTCTCTTTTTCCATTTATCCAACCAAGCATTTCCAAAACTGTCAACTCTTCACTCCAAACACGAGGACCCCTCACACTCCATTTCACAATTTTTTCATTGTTAGTCCATTTTGAAAATGTCCCATTGACTTCATGGAGTGAAACCTTATGTTATCTAGTGGCCATAAATGCATTGGGGTGGTTATCGCCTATTTCACCAAACAGATCAAATCCATACTGACATAAAAAAAATAATGCCACAATGGTGGCATTCTTGTTCTTCAACCATATTGTCACACAATTTGAAGTCCCACAAGTGTTGTCAAATTATGACACACTTTGAAGATACAATTTGGAAAGAGTTAGTGTACCATTTGAAATTTGAGCATCATTTTTCATCTACCGTATACCCTTAGGGAAATGGCCTAGTTGAGGTTGCCAACAAGGTCCTCAAAACCATGATCCAACGAATGGTGGATAAGAAGAAGTCAAATTGACATCATATGATTTTTCGCACCCTATGGGAATATCATGCATCCAAAAAAAATTCCACTGGGCTTACTCCATTTCACCTAGTTCATGGATTGGAGTTCATTCTACCTATCAAGTTCCAAATCCCATCCTTGCACCTTAGCGTTGAAATTTTTCTAGATACCTCTGATATGGAATAATTTTTTATCACCTTGGAAAAATTATATGAGGATCATCATGTCACTTTACAACATATTGAGTCTATCAAACAAGACTCAAAATTCTATTATGACAGCCACCTCCACCCATGGTTATTTCGTGAAGGTGATAATATACTTGTTTATGGCCAAGTTCATGACAAACTTGGTCAAGGAAAGTTTGAGTCCATATGGAATAGAACCTATGTCATTAAACACTTCCTTCAGAAGGTGGAATACCCCATACCCAATCCAAATCACCAAATTTGAAGTACCATTGCAATGGATTGTACCTCAAAAAAAACTATGCATAATATTGGTCCACCCTTGTTTTCTTATATCATAGTTTCCTTTGGTTTTCCTTCATAGTGATCCTTATGATTTTTTTATTCATTCATATAATATGGATCACTAAACTTTCTATTACGTCAGTCATGTTTATGGTGCAAATATATATACCCTGAATCTTTCATCGAATGTATGGGTCCTCTATTTCCCATTGCATGTCTTGATCCATGTTACAAGAATATGTATTGGTGAAACCACAAATAATTAGGAATAATATGATGGTTGTTATTGTACTCCTGGATAATTCTCTCCATATTCACATTCATCGGCTATGTGTTTTCCTCAATTTTGAGTTGCTTGTTGCACAATTTAATAACTGTCATTAAGTATGGAATCATTTCCTCTTTAGAAAATAACTATGCGCTCAAAGATTAGCTAGATAGTTTGAATCCACCAGAATCATTCATATACCCATGAGTCTCAATAGTGTCTCATATTATACAATAGATCAAATTCTATATTGGCTTATTAATCATCAATAATAAAGGAATAAACCATACATGTGCATTTCATATATCCTTCACATAGTACACCCATACGTACATAATAAGAATGAATTATCTCAATTCACATCATCAAATAAGGATCATGTAAATAAAAGTTTCAATATCAATGTGCATTTGTATACATAAGCATATGTCCAAAATAGAGGTGTTTACATTTATGAAACCCAAAAATTCAATCAAATATGTAATAAAATTGATGAAAATACCATTTCCATATCATGGGTAAATTCCTATAACAATGCCTACTCATCATCAAGATAATCACTAGAGTATTTGCATTCCTTATCTCTATCATCATCTATGATGTAGGGGAAATCCCCCTTCATGATGTCACATATCCCTTACACGACCATAGCTATATGTTGCATCATCTTGCGCCACTTTAATGGATCTTGGTAGCACCTGACGATCAAATTATCATCCAAATGATGTTATTTTTCATCATTCCATCTCTCTAGTAGACGATTAATGTCATAACAGATTCCCTCTAAGACAACCTCGATACTATGTCATTCTTTGTGTTCCCGCATGGAAGGTTAATCCCCATTAACCGTTTCTAATAATTTCTAAAACCCATTGAGGCGATCATTCTAACATATTCACACAGATGTATGATTATTAATTATTTCCATGATCACATAATAAAATATAGCTATCATATATGATATCCAAGTCATGAGTTAGCTAGTTCAAACCATTGTGGTTAGGGAACCAGATATATTTAGGTATTGTACTATTGTCACTATGTCATGGCAATAAATCACATACCCACAACTCATCATTACCATGCTATCTCACTCCAACTCATATATTTTCTATCCCAAATCATTATGTATCGATTAGATCCCACCTGTTATGGCTCATGAAAAATCAATGATATCCATATCCACCTATTACCAAATCTATGCTACATAATAACCCTATCCAATCCACAATTGTCATAAATCCAACCCATCATCATCTAGTATCCTTATAAATTGAAGCACTTTGCACTATCCCAATACACCATCCCAACACCAATGATTTATTATATGCGCTCTATGATTGCCATAAATATATTTTACCAACCCCACCTGCTCATCCATATTTTGCTAGATGAGGATTTCTATCTTGATATGAACCCAAATTGTTGTAATATTTCAGCCGAAAATAGCAGTCAAAAACCCCTTTAGAATCCCACTCAGTGAGTCACTCTATATCTTAACCATCATATTATCACAAGCATTATTGATAACTCTTGCACCTAGGCTTGATTTCCACATCACAAGAATTTCCTCTACAAATTTCCCTCATCCCTAGATACGAGCTATTAACTATATGCGACCTACTATCTAGATGAATGAAGTGAAGGATATAGTTGCACCAACTACACAATAAACGATGTGAGAAGAATGGAAAAGAAGTATTTTTTCTACTCCATTGGAATCTATTACTAGTGTCTGCGCAAATCCTCAATTTCTTAGTCCCCTTTCTTCTAATCTAAGGATAAACAATATAATTCCTTTATTTTACAAGGAATCTAATCTCTCGTTGAAAAATAGATTGTTGGTTTTATAGGAATGATGACACTAAGAAAGGTTTTATAAGGGATGGATATTTTGACGACCAAGAAACAATCATTGGTTTTCCCCCCTATAATGGAACAACTAGGATATGAGCAACACTACTTGGAAATACTATCAGAACTAAAATATTGACTACATAGAACACACTACACGTATTCTTGATATAGAAGATAATGAGATCTACCTCACTAAGATATTCACGTGAGGAAGATCATTTTTTTCATTGGATCCTTTGTTTGAAGAATGAGGACCAGGACATTCACATAATTTAGGATTGAAACCGAGTTGACTCAAGGGTGATACAATACTTGTGATTGGGGCCTATCGACTCCTTAATTTTTGGAAAGGATTGTAATCATGGAATACAGCGTGAGATACAAGGAAGAAGTTGTGAAAAAAAACTAATGGACACAAATGTTTTAGGTCCAATCCCACAACTATTTAAAGAACACAAGGAAAGCAAGAGAATAGGAGGAATGAAGAAGGACGAAATCGAAGAAAATAATGAAGAGATCAACAAAGAAGAAGCAGATTTTAGTTTTTGCTGAAGACAATATATTATCTAATTATGGGTTTTAGGATATGTAATCGGGTCATGGGTTTTATTGATGTATGTAATTTTTTGATGGGCCATTCCTTAGATAATATATTGAGGCTATATATATGGGAGAATGTATTGTATTAGAGATATGTTGTTTAATATAAATGAAGATTATTGTCCCCCCTAAATGTTTTGTGCATGTGATATGTGATGCTTTGTGTTATTTTATTAATGTTTGTTTTTTGTATGATTAATCATGTTTAATAACTCTATGACACGATATGATGAATAGAAATCATCACTATTTATGCTTGTAGTTAACCCTCCTTATTATACATAGGTCTTTGATGTGCTTTGGGTGATACATTCTCCTTTAAGGGATTAAAACACCAACACACTAGACTACAATAGTTCCTGTTAACCCAAAAAATCACCTGACTTGCTCCATATGTCCTACACCACATGAAGAAATCCATTTCATAACCATTATGTAACCTATGCTTTCCCCTCAAAGGCTAAAAAAACATCAAAAAGGGATTAAAAACCCATGAAAGAGCCAAAATAGATCACAAAGGGGCTAAAGCCTTCAAAAAGGGGCTAAAACCACTAAAAGGGGCCTAAAACCCCCAAAAGAGATAAGAAAGGGGCGAAAAGGGATTAAAACACTATAAGGGCTTAAAACCCTTACCAAGGGCTAAAAAACCTAGAGTAAATAAAAAAACTATAAATAAAGGGGTGGGGGTCACTCTCAACACACTCATTCCCTTCCTACCATTACTCTGCCCATATGAGTGCCTTAAGAAACCATCATTCTCAAGCCATTCATCCCTCTCGCTCCATTTGCTCCACTAGACAAACTTCTTGTATGTTGAGAATTGCTCCATACCACCCAACCTGGTAGAGAGGTAGATTCCTGAGCTAGGGCATGGTGGCCCCATTTGAAACCAAAGCTAGAAGGTATATGATTTGATTTATGCTGTTAGTTCTCGTTTTATAGATTATTTTGATACATATGTTGTGACTTCTGACTCTTGTGTTGCAGGTTCTCCATTGGTTCTCTCTAACAAATTGTTGTGGGTTTTCTTTCATCCACGTGACTCTATCCTTCCATCCTATATATGAAAGGTAGGTGCAACTACATGTAGCTAGGGATTTTTCCCAGCTACAGTTTGGCAACTCCGTCATGTAGATCCCACAGGATCCTTGGAGTTTAGTAGTTTTTTAGAAATTTTAAATAGTTGATCAATAGTTTTCTTTCATTTTATTTACTGTAATTTCTTTCTAGTTTATTTCATTCAGCCATAGTACCAGTTACTGTCGGTCGTCCTTTGATAATCCCCCAGATTTCCAAATCATTCAACTATGCAAAAATGGTTGGAATGAATTTCTAGAAAATTCACCTCTGTTTGGTCACATTTTTCGCCCACACTGTTGATCAATTTGCAAATCTATTCACCAATAGGGATAAATGGGCATGTTTTGGAAGTGGGTTTTCAATCGTTTGAGCTAATTCTCATGGTTTGATCATAATCCTCCCCGCAAAAACATGTCTTATATAGGTGCACGATTCGTTTTTAAATACTTTGTATTAACATTGTAAACTTTCTAACTTTCTGTAATGTCCTGGTTTTGACCCCATTTGCATTAAAAGATACATGATTTATATATTGTAATTAATCGTGGTGTGGAGCTAAAGGCAAAAGCCCCACCATCGATTTGGTTGTGTATTTTTCGGCAATAGGGATCGTTGGCAATGGTATATCATGCTATCTGGCACATTATAGTTTTGGGCATCATGTAAATATGCACATCAATTAAAATTAACCTACAGCCAGCTACGACGGTGCAATGTTGAATGAAAAGGGCATGATTCCTAAGGTTAAGGGGGGGTTTTTCAACTCGTGGGGGTCATTGGTAGTTTTCCATGTGTTGACCACCCATTTAATTTCTGCTGTATGGGAGCAATTATTGCTGAGTAGTGGTAGGTGTGGCAGGACTGTCAGTCCTTGCCCATGTACCCACTCCACTAGCGGACTCTTCCTCTTCACATCACATGGGGAAGAAGAAAACACTCATCCCACTCTTCCAAAATCCCACTTCCTCGGAGGTTTTGGTCTTGCTCACCCTCATGCAGAGGGGGATTCTATTTCCTCTCACACCGTTGGGTTGTCCATCAGGGGTTTTTGTCTTGACCATCTCACGCTGGTGGGGGTCTGTTCTCTTTTCCTTGGCACACATAGGAATTCAGGGGTGCTGGTTTTCCTCACGCGTCGCTTGGGGAATTTCCCCATCGTTTTGTTTAATCCTCACACACAGGCCAAAAATTGGATGGTTTTTACCTCACACAGGGGTTGGGGGATTGTGATCTCATGCGGCAAGATAGAAGAGCAACCTAAGGGGCACGACTCTATTGTTTATATGTTTTCCCTATCAATGCTGGGAATCTGTATTCTTCCCCATCTGTGTACTGTGTAAGGTTCCCATTGTTTTTAGTATGGGATTGGGTTGTAGATATTTCCCTATTTTTGGGTTGTTGTGTATGCAAGTACCTTTTTGGGTTGCTACTGAGTTGTTTTGGCCACTCTAGGGCCAAGAACAACTCTGAGTCATCTTGTCGACTTGAGATGTGTTCACCTTGTCATTTGGGGTTGTCACCCTGTTGTATTTATCTCCTCGCAGAGCTGTGGACTGTTTGTTTTACTGCGGTATGCAGTGGTTGGTCTTCGGACTATTGACAGTAGGATTAGAGGCTAGGTATGCTTGAGAAAACTATTGTTTGGATCCACTCAGACAAAGTCAGACTGCTGACTTTCTTCTCCACAACCCTTGAAGAGTATTGGAAAGGGAAGTCAGGGCCTAAGGGATTGTGAAGTATAAAAAGGACCGATTCCTAGTGTCGAGTGTGTGGAGGTCTTAGAAGTCAAGTTAAATCTGGTGTAGGCATCCTTAGCTCTCCATTGAGGACACCAACTTAGCATTTAGCGTTTCCTAGCTCCTTGACAGCCTAATAAACCCTATTGTGTGGGCTTGGTTGATTTGTGTACCTTGGCTATGTGTAAGCTTTCTTTGACCCTTATTCCTTGAGGAATAATTCCCAGCTCGAGGGTGGTAGTGTTGCTGACAGATTGATGAGCACACTGGCCTATGGTTGGGTGGAACATTGTAGCGACGTAGCTGGTTGCGGGATGAATTCTTTTTAAGATGAGTACTCTTGACTATTCTGTCTCTACATTTATATTTACTGATTAATGGATATGATGAACATGTGGTATGCTTGAATGAATGTATGTTTTGCTTCCACTATGTATATGAAGGATTTTGCATCTTAGTATGTTTTACGTTTTAAGCTTTAAATTTCAGCATTATATGCCTATTCATGTTCAAGGGGCTATTTTCTCAGAGGATTTTTTATGGTTTGGTAGCATCCTCCTCACCAGTTAGAGGGTTAGGGACGTTACAGTATGGTATCAAAGCAAAGGTTACAACATGGGCCTAAATGGGCCATGAAAGTTCAGCTAGTAGAGGCAAGTTGCCTTCTGCCTAGCAGAAATCAGAAGGAATCTGTGCATGACAAGAGAATTTTGAGAAATTTGAAAAATCTCTCTAAGTATTGGAACTGTCGGACCATCGGAGGACTCGGTGAGAATCCCCTCCGATACGTCGGAAATTGTAGTCAGAAATCCATCCGATGAGGGCAGGTGGAAAAGAATTTTTGAAAAAAAAAATTAAGTATCAGGCTATCGGCTCATCGGAAGTCCTAGTGGGAAGCCCTTCCGATGAGGTGGACAGATCAGTCTGACGACCATCCGATACAGAATACCCCGGTGAAGGAGAAATTTAGTAGAATGACCAGCCGATGTTACGACAACGGAGGAAGAAAATTGTAAGAATTTTCCTAAGTACCTGTAGGCCATCGGAAAAGGTTAGTGGAAGGGGGAGCTGATACAGTGGAAGGTCCCTGAAGTAAATTTCGTCGCAATGCTTTTAAATTCTCGACGGGCCGTCGGTGAAGTCTAGCAGATTGGTTGGAGAAACTTAGAGGATTTGAGCATTGAAATGTTGGCAGAAGGGACAAGAGGATAGTGGTTTGAACCACCGATAGTGATGGGGGAGCAGAAATTTTGAAAATTTTTCTAAGTCGTGAAATCATCGACGATCGGCGATGATTAGTTCATCGCATCGCAAATGCTTAGATCATGAAGTTGCCAATGAACTACGTCAGATAAAATTAGTTGATTGGGCATCCACTGTTGCAGTTGGCTGGTGGACAATCCTTCCGACGGATAGAGTCCCCGACCGCCGATGCCGCAGAGGATAGTTGTTTCGACAATCGATGCAGCGGAAGACAAGGAGAAACATTTCTGAAAATTTCTAAGGCACGAGATCATCGGAGATCAAAAACATTTAGTTGTTGGGATTGCCGATGAATAGTTGTTGGGATCACAGAAGAATAGAAGATGAAGCTGCCGAGTCTAGTGAAGTGGATTGACGAACGTTAGTTAAAGGAAGAGCCGATGCTAGAAGAAAATTCAAAAAAAATTCTAAGTGTCGGTCATCGGTGATCGGTGAAGATCAGTTGAAAAGATCGGTGACACTTAGTTGATGAGGTCGTTGAAACGATGGCAGGGATCAGTCAATTTGATCGACAGAATTTAGTTGTATTGATTACTGATGGAAGTTGAAAGAATTAGACGATTGTGCGTCCACCGTTGCGGCTACCTAGAGGACTAACCGCCCGACGCCGTACCCGGTTAGTGCTTTCGACCACCGATTGGAAGATTACAGTTGCTAGTCATTTCGACCACTGACAAAGTTATGGCCACAAGAACTCCAGTTATTTTGTTGTCTGCCATTGTGGAAGATTATAGAACTAGCCGTCTGATGGGTAGAGGATCCGATTTCCTGCATACTAGCATCGGCGATAAAGATCAGAAGTTTAGATAGCCACAGACCCAAAACAGCAGAAAATGTTAGTTGTTTGACCGTCGAGGGATAGCCTTTGGCATTGACGATAAAGTCCATATGCGTATATGAAAAGGTCGCCGATGAGCACAGAGAAAACTAGAGCTTTTGACCATCGAAACCGTTCGAAAACTTAGTTGGAAAAAGGTCCTATTGGGAAAAAGGAATTTTGGGGTTTTCAAGTGGAAATTTCAGCAAATTCCAGCTAGTGTTCCAGTGGGTTTTGCAGCAGTTTCAGGACTGAAAAGGAAGAAAACCCTAGGTGGCTGAAGTTAGCATTTCAAACCAAATACAGGGGTGTGTTTTTCCATCATTCTAGAAGTGGTGTGGTTTTCACACCTAAGGTCAGAATGAAGCATGTGGATAGGCGTTGGAAAGTGTATCTAGTAGGGAACAAGGGAGAGTCACCAGAATTTGAGTGTGGAGCAGCAAAGTGCTAGTGACTGCTTGAAAGAGAAATGTGTTGTTGTCAATATGGACAAATCCAAGAATTGTAGGCCTAGAGGAAGCAAGACCATAAAGTCAAACTAGCTGTTGTGTGGAAAAGGAGTTCCATGCAAGGATGAGGGACTTGAAAAAGGGAAATTTCCTTAAACCCTATGTTGCTAATTATGATTACAATTTTTATACATGAAATGTATGAGGATATTCCTTGCATGAATAGGATATTACATGTTGGTAAGAATAGTGAGGATTATACATTTAGAATGAGCCACTAATGATAATTATTGCATTGGTGTTGGCATTATTGGAAAAACCAACGACAACATGGACATGGCTGAATATGTTGCTGATGCTGACAAAAGTGACTAGCAACCCTATGGAGAAAGGGATAAGGCAACAAGTCTAGAATCAAAAGTTGGTGAGAAAATTCTACAATCTCCTGCAAGAGACCAACTAAACTGGTAATGTCAAGAGTGTAAGTAGGACCCATGAAGGTAAGAGTTTAATTATGACAATTGCATGGAGTGGTAAAATCAAGAGGTCACATACCATGTGGGTATTTGAATTTATACTGCATTCATACAGAAATGTATCATGCATGTATTATGTTGTTATGAGCTTAGTATCCCAAGGAAAGTAAGCACCGATGATCTTGATTATAGTCATGCATCCTATATGAAGTAGTCATGGTTAGGTCATGCATGGTATGTTTGAATGCATAGTATTCCTGAATCAATGCAAGGTAGCATTGAGTGGGTATCCATTAAAATATTTTATAAATCTTGTAGTTCTGCATTGAATGGATGCATATGAAAAGTATGAGTAAATGTTGTAGATATACATACATAAGTATGGGTGCAAATGTTATGATGCCATGCATGAGTGCATAGAGATAGTGCATGAGTTATTATGAATAACTAATGGCTGAAATGATGAATTGATGACAATTATGGAACCATTTCAAGAGCCGTTATGAATGTAGGATAGTAAGTGCATGAAGAGGGTAGTCATGATTGGTTGGCTGCCAGAAATGGTCTATGGAGGGGCAAGGTGGTACAAATGATACGCTTGTGAAGTAAGGAGTATCTAAACACTCCATTTAAATTGCATAAATCATGTGAATGTACCCTGTAATTTAAAGTTTGGTAATGATTGCATGAAGTAAATGAGTTTTGGTAATATTGATGTGATTAACAGCTGGAAGTGTGTTGAATTTTATAAATTCTGAAAATTCTTCAGTGATTGTTGTAGCAATGGAAAAGTTATATGCATCAAGACTTACTAAGTGTTTGGCTGACTGAGGTTCAGGTTTTGGGTAGATTGTTTGGGGCATGGAAATGTGGGTAAGACTGTGACAAAGGCCGAAATATACCATGTGAAAGAGCCAAACCTTATGAGAAGAGTCTCATGGCTATGAAAATAGTTTGTACGCATGATGGGTTGTTAAATTTGAATTGTGAGTTTCATATTTAAGAAATTGTTGACAACTACTAATCACTATTGGCTTGCATAAGATTGTGTCAGGTGGACGCATTGTAAGTGGGTATTCATGTTATGCTAGTAAGCATAAAATTATAATGGGAATAGTAATGCTGCTTACAAGAGACCCACAATTGAGGATCACCTCATTTCCAAGCAAATCAATTTCTGTAGTAAACAGAGTTGCAAATTCTCATTGAATTTAATTACTAATGTCATTGCTTGGTTATGGAACAATCAAATTTGGATTGTATTATCAGATAATGATTGACTGTTTGGCTATTTGATGAATGTGCTAGGGGTACACACTGCAGGAAGATCATGTGTGATGGCCTAGAGGAGCCAAACTTCATGGGAAGGTTTTCCCTTATCTTGGAAATGGGTTTCAGATGAAACTCCATTGGACATTTGGGAATGTCTCATCTGCACTACATGTTTGGTAAGCAACATGAGTGAGAGGGTATAGGTTATGTTGGTAAGAAATGTGTGGATATGAAATGTAAAGAGGAATTGGGATGGAAAACCGAGGGACTATCAACATAGAGAAGGGAGCCCCCATTCCTCCTTAATGAAGGAATACTACATCGGCAAATGGATAAGTGTTCTGTGACCCTAGCTAAGAATATGCATGTCAAATTATTAAAATTCCATATGTGGAACATGTTTTGATTTTATTATGATCGATTGCTTGAGTATGAATAGGGCCTACGTGGCACACACCAGAAAAAGGTGCACACTTTTCCAATGTCGGATCATGGAAGGGTTTTTCAATATTGATTACACCCTAGGGAGTGGATGCACTCCTAGTGTCTCAATACTGGATAGTGAATGATGTGAAATATGATTACAGTTTTAGAGAAATAACGCTAACAAATAAGATTATGTTGCTTGTGTTGTTAGGCTAAACAGATGTAGTCTGGTATTGTACACTAAATGGACAATGGCTTGAGCTCATCCTACCTTCTACTAAAGAGCACAGAGAAGGAGACATTCCTGAGGGACTGTCAACTCAGAGAAGGGATTGGTCTCTTGTGTGATATGGGGTAGTGGAATTAGAGCTCACTACTGGAAATGAAACCTAGAAATGGTCGTTTATTGTTGATATAATTGCATGTGTTATTGTTGATGGCCTGATAAACCCAACTGTGTTGGCTTGGCTGATGATTGGTTGTTGATATAAGTGTATTGTTGATATAAGTGCAGGCGATTTGTTGACGGTCTGATAAACCCAACTGAAGGTTGGCTTGATTGTGCCTGACATATATATATATAAGGATGTTGTGAAGTAGCCTATGTGTTGACCTAACATCCAATTCCATAGGCAATCCCAAGGATTGCAAAGCGAAGTAGGATCCTATGGACCAGAGAGGAAACACACAATACAGATAAGTATTGGGTTATTTTGCAATTTCTTGCTTATGAATATACATGTGTATATGATTTGGTTATGATGTTTTAAGCTCTTGTTTAAGAGGTAAAAACCAATGGGAATAAAATAAACATGTGAATCTATTCAATGTTTGAATATAGGTATCATTGGAAGCGAGGACTACGAAAGCATCCTAGAGGTGCATGTGGACATGTGACTGTCCTGAAGAGCTCAAAATGAGCAGTAATGAAAAAGGTGCTAGTGAGGCTGTGAAGGTCCTAGCAGCCGAGACAAACCATGTGGGGAGGCTCCATGGTTGAGAGGTCTGAAATAGACTGGAGACACTAAGTGTCATGACCAAGAGGGATTGGTCCAGCATTCACGATGAAGTGAAAGAGGATAAGAGACTGAAAAGCCACCGTGGTGGTGTGGGTTCTAGGATGGAACAAAACAAAGAAGGGAAAAACTCTTGTTGTTCTCTCTTTCCCTTTTAATTATATATATATATATATATATATTTATGCATTGTGAAAACAAAACATTGTTGAATGCATGTATGACTAAAACTGGAATGTGTGTATTTTCTTAAAGTAAATTGTGAATGCTGGAATGGTTAATTCCCTACCCAAGAATGGACATGAATGAGCTCATGTGCCTGTTGGGAAGGCATGAAAAATATGAAAGTCTCCTTGATGAGACTTGGACTGTCATGCCAATTGGGCAATTAATTGACTGATTTTAATATGCCTATATTAAGCTTGGTCTAACAGAATTTCGATGGTGCATTTCAAAGGTGAGAAAAGTGAAATCCAGTGGTGCACATTGATCATGGTAGTAGACCAAAAGCTATTGGAATTAGATGGAAGTATCCTTCAAATGATTTCCAGGACCCAAGAGAATATTGGAGAGATGCTCAAGATATAGAAAACGCATAATGAGATGAACCACCAGATTTTGCAGGACTCTATTGGTTTGCAAAAGGAGGTGAAAATCCTTCTGAGAGAAATCCGTAAAGGTAAGGAAAGTGGATCAATGATGGGACATTTATCTAAGCAATCCATTAAGAAATGTTCCAGGCATGAATACTCAAAGGCAATTGAGCAGGTAAAGATGAAGTAGCCAGTGAAATTTTGGAAATGCGGAGGACATCATTTACTCCAGGACTGCCCAGCGAGGGAACATAAAGGGGGTAGCAGCCACAAAGTTCCTCGACTTGGGGGTGAGCCGAAAGTTGAGAACCAGTAGGAGAAGCTCATGGAAGCTGAGGGGCTTGGTCCTAAAAGTTCAAAGTAAATAATTAAACATGGGACAGATCTGCAAAATTTTGAAATTTTGATGTGCAAAATGTAAATGTATTCCTACGTATTGGAACACTGAGCACGATGTTATTCCAAGGGGGAGGGGATTGTAATGTCCCAGTTTTTACCATGTTTGCATTAAAAGATACATGGTGTATATATTGTAATTAATCATGGTGTAGAGCTAAAGGCAAAACCCCCACCATCGATTTGGTTGTGTATGTTTCGGAAATAGGGATCGTTGCCGATGGTATATCCTACTATCCAGCACATTATAGTTTTCAGCATCATGTAAATATGCACATAAATTAAAATAAACCTACATCTAGCTATGACAGTGCAATGTTGAATGAAAGGGGCATGATTCCTAAGGTTAAAGGGGGGTTTTCCAACCCGTGGGGGTCATTGGGAGTTTTCCATGTGTCGACCACCCATTTAATTTCTGTTGTCTGGCAGTGGTTATTGTTGAGTAGTGGTGGGTGTGGAATGGCTATCAGTCCTCTCCCACGTACCCACTCCACCAGCATACTCTTCCTCTTCACATTGCATGGGGCAGAAGAAAACACTCATCCCACTCTTCCACGATCCCACTTCCTCGGAGGTTTTGGTCTTGCTCACCCTCACACAGAGGGGGATTTGGTTTCCTCTCGCACCATTGGGTTCTCCATCGAGGGTTTTTTTCTTGACCATCTCACGCCGGTGGGGGTCTGTTATCTTCACCTTGGCATGCATAGGAATTCAAGGGTGTTGGTTTTCCTCATGCACCGCTTGGGGAATTTCCCCATCGTTTTGTTTAATCCTCATGCACGTGATATAAATCAGATGGTTTTTACCTCACACAAGGGTTGGGGGATTGTGATCTCATGCAGCAAGCTAGAAGAGTAGCTTGAGGGGCACGACTCTGCTATTTATATGTTTTCCCTACCAATGCTAGGAATCTGTCTTCTTCCCCATCTATGGACTATGTAAGGTTCCCGTTGTTTTCAGAATGGGATCGGGTTGTAGATATTTCCCTAGTTTTGGGTTGCTTTGTATGCAAGTACATTTTTGGGTTGCTCTCGAGTTGTTTTGGCCATGCTAGGGACAAGAAAAAATTTGATTCATCTTGTTGGCTTGAGCTATGTTCACCTTGTCATTTGGGGTTATCACCCTGTTGTATTTATCTCCTCACAGAGTTGTGGACTGTTTGTTTTACTGCGATATGTAGGGGTTGGTCTTCGGACTGTTGAGAGTAGGATTAGAGGCTGGGTATGCTTGAGAAAACTGGTGTTTGGAGCCACTCAGACAAATTCAAACTACTAGATTTCTTTTCCACAACCCTTGAAGAATATTGGAAAGGGAAGTCAAGGCCTGAGGGCCCTATGAAGCAAAGAAAGGACTGATTCCTGGTGTCGGGTGTGTGGAGGTCTTAGAATTCAGGTTAACTCTGGTGTAGGAATCCTTAGCTCTCCATTGAGGCCACCAGCTTAGAATTTAGCCCTTCCTAGCTCCTTTATGGCCTGATAAACCCTACTGTGTGGGCTTGGATGATTTGTGTAACTTGGCTATTTGTAAGCCTGATTTGACCCTTATTCCTTGAGGAATCATGCCCAGCTCAGGGGTGGTAGTGTTATTGAGAGATTGATGAGCACACTGGCCTATGGTTGGGTGGAACGTTGTAGCGACATAACTGGTTGCAGGACAAATTCTTTTTAAGATGAGTACTCTTGACTATTTCGTCTCTGCATTTATATTTACTGATTAATGAATATGATGAACATGTGGTATGCTTGAATGAATGTAGGTTTTGCTTCCACTATGTATATGAAGGAATTTGCATCTTAGTATGTTTTACATTTTAAGCTTTAAATTTCAGCATTATATGCATGTTCATGTTCATGGGGCTATTTTCCTGGAGGTTTTTTGATGGTTTGGTAGCGTCCTCCTCACTAGTCAGAGGGTCAAGGATGTTACACTTTTGGATTTCCTGTTTTCTTCTATTCGGACTGCCTGTGTGGCTCGGCCGCCTCTATTCAGTAGCCTGTCTTTTCTTGCAAGTAGTTTTTTAGTTCGGTTTTTTATGTAGTTAGTTATTCACAAGTACAAATCTGATTTCGGTTTCTAATTTTTAATCACTGGAAGTTAACCTCCTTTCCCATCCCTTCCTCCTCTACTCATTCATCACCGTCTAGGGTATTCTAAGGTAATAAAGAGGATTGAGCAAGTGTAGTAATAGGAACTTATCATTGGCATTGCTCGAAACCATTAAAAACAAGTGACTTGGAAGGTAGAAGGGGTGGAGACTATTGGGGGTCTCATGGCATTCGCATCCTCTCTGTTGACCAACCTTGCACTTGAAGAGTGACCTGTGGATCCACGGGTGGGCTTGTTCCCATTATGTTAAGAGCCCATCACTATTTCTTGGTCTAAGAGGAATACAAGGATAGGGTAGTCACTTAACATATTTACATGTTGGTTAGTTCAAAATTGCACTTTCAAATCTGTTCTTTTGTATTTGGTTCACATATTACAGGTTTCCCATTGCTTCACAGAAAAACAAGAACCTTAATTGCTCACCATATAATTGCAAAAAGGATTTAAAACAAACAGAACTCATTCACAAAATTTCAAACAACCACACCATTCTAATCAACCAAACTCAGTTCATGATGCTGAGCGAACCACTAAAATCAATCAATTTACTTTAAGTCAAATCTTGCAATCTGAGGACATAAGTCCCTGAGTGCCATAAACTGTGGGAAGTTCTTGGGATATTCCCTAAAACTCATTATGAGAAGTACCATAGGAACCCCAAAGTAGCTAGCCAATGAGAGGACCCGCCAAGCGAAATGGGACAATGACCCCTACCGATTGACTAGTAATACATGTGAGGAAAAATCCAAGCGTTGTCTTCTAGAAGTCTTGGTGGCCTAGCAACCACCTGTAAGCCACTAGGAAGCCATTAAATCAGGGTCTAGATCTTCATTACCAGTTACTACAAAACAAACATCGTTTGATCTACCATGCTCCTCCTCCCATCTTAGAGGAGAGTCCCATCAGTTTGGACTGTTAAACCAGCACCATCAAGACCATTTTCGACAACCCTCTACCCCGTCAAAAGGCCACAAAACCTCTGAATCTAACTCAGATTCATACCAATCTAATCCAAACTTGTATACTGCATCGTCAAGCCCCATGGCTGGCGCAAACCTGGCTCCTTTCTCCTGAGGGGTGGTCGACAGTGGACCCACGCCAATGTCCATGCCTCACATCACCACCAACACCCCTGTTGGTGGTTCTAGCACTACTATGCATGCTACCATAAGTTAGCTACCCCTTAGTAACATATACCAAACATTCCCTCTGTTCCACCTCTCATACCTGGGGGCAGTGGCCCTTCCACGACTATGTCGACTATCCTCATTATGAGAAGTCAGCCACAGGTACCCCCAGTCATACAGGGCCATCACATTCCTGTAAACCCTAGTGCCATTCCTGGTCCCTCCCACACTAACCTTGGGTCTAACCTCCCATTCATGGCTCGCCTTAAGTTTCTTGACTTGGCCAGGTTAACCAATGACCCAATCTGCCATCAAGCCTATTGGCCTCCCATGCCAACCAAACTCTCATCATACATTCCAAAGTTTGAAGGCAAGGCAAGGGAGTTCCCCCAAAAACACATAATGACATTTCATCTATGGTGCTCATCAAACAACATCGTAGATGACTCGATCATACTCAGGTTGTTCCAACGTACCCTCATAGGTGCTGCAACCAAATGGTACATTGAGCTACCTCAAGCCTCATCCCCATATTTCAACTCCTTAACCTTCATGTTCCTATAATATTTCTAAATTCTTGTTTGTTATGATGAGGGTGTAGAAATCTTGTTGTATTGCCACCAAAACACTGCGACCCATATAACTGACCACATCCATGAGTGGCAACGACGTCACATCTTATGCAAAATCAAGCTTGATGACAATATTTTTCTTGACTGGTTATTGAAAACCTTACTACCACCCATCACCAAGGATGTCACTTATAAACATCCCTAAACCGAGGAAGAGACCATCCTGAAGGCCCAACAATTTGACTTAATCTATGCCCAGTCTGGATATCTATACACCATTATTGCAAATGCCCCCTATGCAGGCACCTTCCATCGTGATGTGTCAGGGGCATCCCATTCTGTAGATGGCATCATAGGTTCTTTATCCCATCACCTGCAGTATTATGTGGCACCCCCTATGCTGCCAACAAAACCAGGAAACACCCCTAATGTTTCCCAATATAACCTAGTACCCGACTACTCTAGAATGATATCTCGTTCCAGAGCCACCACTTCTTATATGCAACCTACATCAACCCAAAAAGCCCATATGCCAACTTGGCCAGCACAAGCATATTCAAGATAGACAACCGGATTTGTATCCCCTCCATCTCCTTTGGTATACTATGCACTACCTATGCAGGATGCCCCATCCCCTACCATAGCTCCACCAGCACCCATGGGACAAGTGTTTACTCAGAAAAATCACCCCAACTAAACTGCCCCCAACAATCAATAAGGAAAGGGAAGAACAAATAGGTAGGCTAGTAACAGGGGTAACAACCAACCCCAAAGAGGCAGTCAATAACCAAACCCTCCCTGCAATGGCACCAATCCACCAGCACAAAACCCCCAAAATCCTAACCCACCTTAATGGAATGATCCATTGCATACCAACCATCCATGCAAGCTATGCAGTGTCTCTGGGCACTACACTCATGAACTTCCTTTCATAGGATGTGCCAAAAAGTACCTCCAGGAAGAAGCCCAATAGGGCACTAATGCGGCACCCCAAACACAACCCAATGCACTACCACTAGGCCCTCCACCTATGGTGCTCCAAAATCCATTACCACTCCAAGGATTGGTAGAAAACGCACCTTTTCCCCAACCTTCTCCTACAGTTCCCTTGGTCCCACTCCTGCAAAGACAGTGGTACATCACCGACTAGAAGTAACAACTGAAGAGGTCAACCTATAGACTAGGAGAAACCAATATGGATCTGCCACTAAAACTATTGACGCATCAACAGCATTTGCATCCAACACTGCCAATGTCCCTCTCCACCTACCTACTCCTCCCATGGATGGGGCAGCTAGAGATTCGTGGCTCCCCTTTCGGCAACTTGCCAAAAATACCACTGCAAGAGCGGCAGTCAATTATAGCATTGTCGATGATTTATCCCAATCACCCATGGCCATGTCCTCTCTCGAGGTACTTAAAACATTCCCAACACAACGGAAATATTTACTAGCTTCCCTCGGTGCTGTAGACCCCTCCGACTCCAAATTGATCACTTTCAATGTGGACAACGGAGAACCCCAGATGCCATCAACCATTGCCTTCCAAATTCTGGTATCCATTCAGAATTCGGTCATACACCAGTGCATTGTTGACAAGGGGGAATCCACTTGTGTTATGTCAACCTTGGTTTGGAAAAAATTTGGGTCCCCAATCCTAGAACCATCGACCACTACATTTCATTCTTATGATGGCCACCCCACCAGATCCCAAGGCATCCTTCCACATGTCCCCATATCCTTAGCAAGTAAGATAGTCCTAATTGACATAGAAGTTGTCAACGCATAGTTGGATTACAATCTTCTCCTTGGATGTAGCTACATGTACGCTATGAAATCTGTGGCATCCATTGTGTTCCGCCTTGTGATATTCCCTCATGACATGAAGATCATGACGGTGGACCAACTAACCTACCATGATCCACAAGGGCCAATAGTACCAGCCAATGTTCTCCCTACTTTTGATACCTCCTTTGATAGCACAGCCATGCCCTCATTATTGGCAGTAAGCCCTATGTTGTTTGTTGACACTTCCATGACGGCTTCCTTCCCCTTGGTACCACCTCCACCAGCACCAAGCGAGATGATGAATTTGTGCATGCTCTCATCCAGCACTAGTGCACCTAAGCCACAACCACAGCCACAACCCCAACCGCAGCCGCAATCCCATCCATAGCCACAACCTCAAACACAGTCACCAGGGAATTACTGGGGCTATCTCCCCATCCATATGATTCCCATTCTATTTCCCCCATCCATCATTTTGAGCAAGTTGGTGATGGCTACCTTGAACTTACCCAATCTTACATTGGGGATCCCCGTTTGGTACCTCAAACCACCTTCTCAACCTCCAATGGCCTAAGTGATGCTGAATCCCGTTCAAGCCATTGCAGTTGAGACACACCCCCCTTCGGGCCCACAAAATCTACCTCCCGCACCTACTCTCACCCCGACCCACCCAAAGAGAACTAGGGGAAAAAAAAATAAAGCAGTAGTTGAACCCCGACAGATTCCACCATGTGCCATCTATGACGTATAGTTCCATGCAACCCAAAACTATTCGAAGATCCCCTTCCTTCACACACACTTATATGCCATGGATACGACGGAGAACGTTCCGCTGGTCGACCTTTCAAGTCTTCCAACAGCCAAGAATAAATATTTGAGGACAAACCATGCATGTGCCCTTTGCGATTAGTATGGACATTATTCTCACCACTACCAAGACTTGGCCGAGTTTCGAACTGCTTTGAGTAATCTTTGGAAACACTCACTCGAATTCGAGGTCACCATTATTAAGGAAGTCCACCCTCCCACTCCTTCCTCAAGTACCATGACCATTTGCATGATATCCAGCTCCAACGACCCTTCCACTTCTGAAACCATCAACGATCCCATGGACCTATCCAATCATTGTTTTAGAAACAACGAGGAGATACTTGCAGCTTTGACCACTCTTGAATACCCTTGGGACGATATGCACCACCGCTCATTCTTCATCCCCAAAGAACTCATTATCTGACCAGTTTTCAATTGAGACCAAGGATTTTATCCACGGGAAAGTCAACTAGTTCAAAAACCCCATTCCAACACTGGACGCATTTGAAGAGGGGAATATGGCCAACATCTTTCCCACCATCAATATCAACATCTCGACTAATCCTGATATTGTTGAAGAAATCACATTGGGGGAATCTTGCTCCTCTGAAGAAATTGTTGGCTACAACGAGATTTTTCAATAATTCTGGGACATCTTCTCAGGGTCATATACCGAAATGCCAGGCTTCGATCCATCAATCGTGGAGCATCACATTGACACATGGCCTGATGTGGGGCCTGTCCACAAAAACTAGAGGCCCATACACCCTTCCAAAGTTGTTGCAATTAAAGCAAAAATAGAGAAATTGTGCATAGCCAGTTTCATCTATCCCATCACACACACCACTTGGGTTTCCAACCCTATTCCTATGAACAAAAAATAGGGCACCATCCGAGTTTGAACAGACTTTTGGGATTTTAATCTGGCTTGTCCCAAAGACAATTTCCCAACACCGTTCATTTAGCAGATCATTAACACATGTGTTAGACATGAGGTCTTTTCCTTCATGGATGGTTTTTTCGGATATAACCAAATTCAAATCCGGAAGGAAGACTGATACAAGACCGTGCTCACCACCCCTTGGGGCACATTCACACATTGAGTAATGCCCTTTGGACTAAAACTTTCTGGAGCCACCTTCCAGCGTGCCATGATGTATTGCTTCAGCAACCTCATCCATGTCATGTTGCTCTATCTGGCCAACCTCATTGCTTGGTCACAGAAGCAAGCACAACACATAGATGACTTGCGGCAAGCCTTATTGAGATGTTGCAAGTACAAAATCCGCTTGAACCCTTTCAAGTGTGTTTTTTGTGTACCAACGGTTCGTCTCCTAGGGTTCATCATGTCTCACAAAGGAATGACAGTTGACCATCTCAAATTCCAAACCACTTTCCCTTTAACATTACCTCTTTAAGCGATGTACAATACAATTTTTACTTTGTTTTTTTGCATCATTTTTACCATGAATCAGTGATGCCCTCCAGTAGTATTTCCATGTCTAGTCGTAGTGAGTCCATTGTAAAAATATGTTACATCATTTGCACATGAGCAGGTTGATATGATCGTTTTCCCTGCACTACTGGTAGCCCCCTGGAGGGTGTAGTCCCACATCTGCACATGCACACAGTATGTCACGGTGTGATCTAGCTACCACCATGCTCGCATACCATCAAGTACCTATACCTATCTTGGAGGTCGAGACCTCTTTGTATCTCCCCGATTTTCTATGCTCAAATATGGATCATCCTCTACCAGAATAGGAAGCTGCCACCATTATGCGAAAATCTCCTGGGTCGAGAAACGACCTTCTAGACTACCTCCCTCTTTAATGATTCTCAGGTCCATTTCCTGGAGTCACGTCGATTTGCATACCACCATGTGAATCACACATTGTAATTTAAGCTAGCTCTATACCCATAGGCCCCCATTTGGTCTAGTTTTTCCCTGTGCATCACTACACTAGGGGCAGCACCATTAGATTCTAGTCCAAGTCATCTGGAGTCTATTGGAGACACACCTCACACCTCCAGGTTCGGTTTTCTGTCCTCTTTCTTTTGATGAGACCATTGTCTCATGTTTAAATACTTGGATTTTTGGACCATTTACCAGAATGCATATCATTTTGCATGCATTTAGAATATAATTGCCTTTGGGCCTGTGCTTACATCATATGTAGTCTATTCCATCCATAGCAACTTACCGGGGGTCACCTCGATTTGCATGCCTCTATCGCATTGGTTTGCATGCCTCTACCGCAATCCATCCAGTGCATGTATTGGCATGTTCAAGAGCCACCTACTCCATCCATGCTACACGTTTGGTCTCCTTTGACCACCTTTCATTGTCCCGCTATGGGGAACCACTACTGCCCCCAGCTTGGTTAACCATAATGGATTTTATGTTAAGCTCTTTTCTGACTCCTAAAAGAATGGAAAGATTTTTTAGCACCTTTGCTTCCTTTCTCGCTCGTTAAAGTATAGGAAATGGAATCTACATTGTCTCGTTTATCTCCTTTTACGGTCTATGTAGACTACCATATGAAAAAGACCACCTTATCACATTCAAGCCAAGAATTTTTCCCTCTACATCCTTTTATGCTTTCTCAGGCATTAGGACTGAACGTTACAAAAAATCTCTTCATGGGTTGTCTTTAAGCTCTTTTCCATCCTTCTCATCAAGAAAATATTGCTGAGCAAACTTGGTTTCGTTCATGTTCGTAAAAGTATCTGATTGATCATCCCATCAGTACAGGTTTAACCTTTTCTGGCCTGATTGGACTACCAACGGTAAAGAAGTATCCCACCCCCTCAAAGGATGGGTGAGATCTTCTATGTACACTTTTAACCTTTTTCAGGTACAGGAGACTATCAATCTAAAAGAGACCCTACTGGAGTCTTCTTCATGCTTTCAGACTCTTTAAAATTGAAAGCACCATCGAGCATTTACTTTCTTGGGCTCGCTAAAAATCCACGAGATTGTACCATAATGGTGTCTTTAGACACCACCCCAAATATTACAGTCCAGCAGCATTCCCACATTGGGTCACCTTTTTTCAGAGTATTCTGTGATGAGTCTCCCTTGGATCCCATGAACACCGAAAGTGTATACCTCCCCCAAGTGCTTCCCATTTTTAGTTACATCCCTGGTATAACAACTATGATCCTCCTCCCTTGAGCTCGTGTCACATGTTTCCTGGTTAGCCCTGATCTCATACTCTGAACACAGGAAGTTTGAGTCCCCCATGATTCCCTGCCCCTGTTCCTCATTCAGTGTGCCAGTCCCAATATTGTCTCACACCTTTGGTTATCTCCCCCGCACTTCTGGTCAAGGAAACACCATTGCCTTAGTCAGTTTCAGGTCTCCCTTTGTTGACGAAAACACATCTATTCTAGAGGATAGACCTAGAGGTCCCTATATCCTAGTTTCATTAACATCATTAATGAGTTCCTTGGACCACTTGAGAGGAGTCCTTAGTGCCTCTCAGGATGGTTGTGTCTCACATGCTCGACTCCAACTACATCAATGCACTATTGAGATTCATACAAGGTATTGGTCCATGCAGTATTTGGCCGAAGACCCTGGGTGTCACCTAACTCTAGCACAATGGTGAGTCTATGAAGGGACCCAGACAGGTTCATGTCCCTTATTACTTTTGGGTTGCGTTGTTGACATTGTTCAGAAGCCCTAGATCAATGCTTCTGTATAGATTCATAATTGATGCGGCATATTGTACCACAAAGACTCTAACTCTACGTCAGTGAGACCTTACAGTTATGTACCTCTCCAAATCCAGCAGACCATCAGTTATGAAGATATAGCATTCTGTGAGAATGCCATGGGCCTGATGTATCATTTCTTTAGATCATTATTGTGTTCAGTCTCTTATTGAGGCCACCATTATGTAACACCACTTGTATATGATTGGCTCTTACATTTAGGAGCCTGGATCACATTATTCTTTTGACATTGTTACAAGCATGGGGATGCCTTCCTTGTCCATATACATGTCACATATTCATTGTATCTCACCCATTGATGGGAACCAACATTAATACAAAAACCAAAGCTGCCATGTCCCGAACCAGGAAGCACCGCCTCTTCCCAGAAAATCCTATGATGTCCATCGGCCATACTATGAGATCCATCCCTCACACATCAAGGGGAAATCTGTTAACCCAAAAAATCACCCAAATTGCTCCATATGGCCTACACCACATGAATACATCCATTTCATAACCCTTATGTAACCTATTATTTCCCATCAAAGGCTCAAAAAACATCAAAAAGGGCTTAAAACCCCATAAAAGAGCCAAAATAGCTCACAAAGGGGCTAAAGCCTTCCGAAGGGGGATAAAACCCCTAAAAGGGGCCTAAAAACACCAAAAGAGCTAAGAAATGGGCAAAAAGGGCTTAAAACCTTGACCAAGGGCTAAAATCCCTAAAGCAAAGAAATAATCTACAAATAAAGGGGTGGGGCTCACTCTCAACACACTCATTCTCTTCCTACCATTACTCTACCCGTATGAGTGCCTTGAGAAACCATCATTCTCAAGCCATTCATCCCTCTCACTCCATTTTCTCCACAAGCCAAACTTCCTGTATGTTGAGCATTGCTCCATACCACCCAACCTGGTAGAGAGGTAGCTTCCTTAGCTAAGGCATGGTGGCCCCATTTGAAACCAAAGCTAGAAGGTATATGATTTTATTTCTGCTATTAGTTCTCGTTTTATATATTATTTTGATACATATGATGTGACTTCTAAATTTGTGTTGCAGGTTGTCCATTGGTTCTCTTTAACAACTTGTTTCAGGTTTTCTTTCATCCACATGACTCTATCCTCCCATCCTATAGACGGAAGGTAGGTGCAACTGCACGTAGCTAGGGATTTTTCCCAACTAAACTACCCATTTCTGGTTCCTACACAAAAAACCCCAATATCTATTTTGTTCCAACAGGCACTTTCATTTATATCAAGTTGTGATGAATCATCGATGGAGTCTTACTGATATCATCCTCTCCTAGAGTCAACATTGGTACCCCTCACATACCCTTCATGAGTCCCTATGTTATATTTATGTCCCTTGGTTCCCCCTGTTGTATACCTCTATTCGTATTATCACAAGTTTCACATATGATGCTAGGTCATCCATGCCATAATGATTTGAATAAAGGAATTTTGACTTCACCACTATGTCACCCCTGTATCCCCAATTGATCTCTCAGTACCCTATATTCCCTTCATTAACCAGTGATATCCCTTGTGCTTCCAGTAAGGACACAAAATTTCCTTGTTGTTAGTGGGTGTCCTCTATTGATATTAATACATATATTCTAGAGGATAAACTTAGAGGAACCTTGTACCTTGGCCCCATAACCATCATTGATGGGTTGCCTTGGACCAACTATGTGGAGAGCTCATTTCCCCTCATATTGGTTCTTTCTTATGTGCTTGACTCCATCTTAGTATCACACCATTGAGAATCATACAAGTTCATGGTTATCTTATCTAATTTGGTTGAGTATCATAGATATCCTTCACTCGCTATAATTTTGATTCCACTCATAATCCCTTAAATCATATGCTTCTTGTATTATTTGAGATGTATGGGAAACAATGCTCTAGTTTCAATTATGGTTCTTTGGACATTTTTTACTCAATATCTTAGTTACTTGATTTACTTGTGAGGATTTCCATCACTCTCTACTCCTTTTAGATCTTCTGACCCTTTATTTTCAGTAGATATTTAAATACTATGATTAAGGATTCATTTGGGATGTTATTGTTACAAACTATATACTTCATATCAACCATGGATACACCTTGATTATGCATCCAACAACTTTTCATGTAGTGATTAGGCCCCTTGGCATAAATCCAAAATTCTATTAAGACATTGATACAAGAATGGGTAATCCCGCCTTGTTTATATATGAGATTCTATACACCTCACCTATTTGAGTGGTTTTCCTGTATGTATGGTCCTCTATAGTCTATTGAGAGGGTGATTCTTCTCCCCTAAGTTTTTTGTCTCTTACCCAAGTGTCGCCCTTCTCTCCTATAAGTATGAAATTCCTATGATGTATTTTAGCCATATGATGAGCTCTCGACCTCATACATCAGGGGGGAATATGTTAATATCCAATATTTTCTCACATTCATTGTCATTATTTTATCATCATTATACATCATAATGATAGTATGAACACCATTTTCCACCTCATTCCATACATATGACCCAAGGAAGTGATAAAAATACCAAAAGTTTGAAATCCAAATCATCATATTGACCATATAATTAAGGTTGCTACTTTTCTCTCGAAAAGCATGACCTTGGTTTCTACTATGTTCCTAAAAGGGGCAACCTAATCCCAAAAAATTATTTTAGAGTTGAATTTTGTCATTTCCCAATTCCCTAGCAAAGTAGTGGCTAAAAGTGGACACAACCCTTGACGTGGTCAAAACCAATAACATATATATCTTACAAAACACTAATTTATCCACTAACCAATGAAGGAGATGGAGAGCATACACATTGGATATATATGCTTCTCTTGATCACTCTTGCTCCTATAAAATAATCCATTAGGATCACCATTCACTTTCTCCATAAAGGATATCAACTCATGAAAATTGGTTGAATATTGGAGGTCATAAAGGAGATTCACAAAAATTCACTTAGACAAGCTATGGAAGCCCCATATTTTATTTAATTTGTACTAAGGTGTGACTCTATAAACATTCTTTTGATATTAATGAAGATGCATTCTTTTAATTTATGCATTATTCTTGGTGATATATGTTTTCATATTGATTCGAGAGTCTGGATCTATAGTTTATCTTAGTTTTTTTCATTTTATTTTTCCATTTCTAATCTTTTACCAAGAATCACACAAACCCTTAATGGGTTCTTTTTTGCACATGTTTGTGAAAAAACACATAATACAATCACCACCACCCTCTTTGTCAAATCCTATAAGTAAATCAGGAGGATTCCCCAATCCTTTTGTGTGGTAGGAGAAATACTGAGTGATAAGCTAATCAAAATTCTACTGACCACCAAGAGAAGGGTGGGTCTCTTCCCAAATCCCATGAACTAGAAAACTATTCAAGAAGTATATATCATGGTGTTCAAGGGTCATCATATCACCACACACCATGAAGCATCCCTTTTTTTGATACCATGTCATGATAAAATCCCTCAATAGTTTGTTTCTTGTCCACATCAATGGGAAAAATAAATACTTCAGCAACCCTGCATCTTGTAGGCGCTGCTAAACAACTAGGTTATTTTATACCTTCCTTAGAAACTAATTGTAGTGGTGATTGTGCCACTGAATCACAATGATGATTCACACACACTTTGCAACCACAAACAATCCATAAGAATGTTTCAACCACCCATCATTAATCAATAAACTGAAAAATCCAAACAAAAACAAATCCACATGGTTTTTTCACCACTAGTCACATGGATTAGTGCGATTATTTTCAACAAAGACACATAGTTTTTCCACATTATTAAATCATCCCTTGGTCGCACAACCATGCAATTATTCCAAGAATAGTCTGTTGAAATATTGTAACTTCAAAGAATATTCTATATGTATCTTTTGTGGTCGCCGATGGTCCTACCGGGAGAACTACTTGTATTAATTTGTACCCCGATGCTTCTAATCAGAAGAACTAATAAGAGTCATGACGTAGTCCCCTCTAATTGTAAAGGTGGGTCATTAGCACCCCAATGTGGTTACTTGAGCCTACATGTGTAACTCGAGCCTACATGATTTAACGAGCCTACATTTCAAATGAGTTAGTTAAAGTGAATGGATCAATATCAATAGAGGTGTGGTGCTCCTCATTTGAGACACACACTCTCACTTGTGTAGCGCATTAGTGGAGAAGAGAAGTAGCTGGAGAAGGAGGAGGATCAAGCTTTGATCTCCTTGCTGGTTTTATCTTTTATCTTTTTTGGGAATATATATTGAGGAAGCTTTTGCTGGGTTTTTCCCTTTAGGGTTTTCCCAGGATAAATATGTGTGTTCCTTTTGTATGGTTGTGCTTGTCTATTTTTCAGTGATCCTGTTTATATGCTTTTGTTATGAAAAATGAAATGAAATACCGATGTCTTAGCTAAGCATATGAAAATTTAACATGGTATCAGAGCCACCTTGAAAAGAAGACATTGTGCAGCTACAGAATATAGGGCCTCTTACTTTTTGGTTCTCTCTCCACAATCGATCAGCAAAATAAGGCTAGGTTGACTCTCCATTGAAGGGCGCATCTTTCTATCGAAGCGGAATTCGATTCCAAGCATTTCCAGTTATCCGTGTGGGAAATTAGGGCTTCTTGCAGAAGAAGAATTTTTGAGTGAGCCCAGAATAGGATTTCTCTCCTCATAAAAATTTAATTTTAGAGACATGGACCAAGATTTTTGGTTGGGTGAAACTCCGGGAAAGTCAAACCCTAGTTTGACTCGGAGCTAGAAAAACCCTAAATACTAAAACTACTAAGTTTTGGTATATTCTTTATATCCCAATATTGGTGAAGGTTCAAGTGCTGAAAACTTCATTTATCAAATATAAAATCCATATGAACACTTTGTCCAAAATTCCACCTCGGATTCGCTATATTCTAGGAGATATGATCCCTCCAAGTTAGGGTTCCAGCCTCTTCCATAATTCATCCCTAAACAGGACACCTAGGTAAAATTGCTATAGCTTGGGATACAGAGGTCCAAATGGAATTCCTAAATATGTTCCATAAATATAACGTACTTTAATTTCTATGGTCCGAATTTCAGAACCTGAAGATGAACCAATGACACCTGGCATGCCGTACAACTTCACTATTTTGAACAGTCCTGTAAAAGGTCACCTTGGTAAAATGATCATAAATACAAATTGGTGAAACCAAAACTGATGAAACCTATGGTTTTTGATCAGGGACATTCTAGGTTACGTCAGTGAGAAATTTCAGACATAGAGGAGCTGTAATTTCAGATATATCACAGAAACAGTAAGAGGAATTTCTGTAGAAGAAATTGGAAAACTAGGGCTTCCTGTTCCAAGAGCTTCCCTCCACTGTTTTCAGAAAAGGAGTACATTGGAGAGCTCCATTTGAAGAGATATATATTTATATCCAATCATATCTAAAATATTCCAAGTTTTTAAAATTAGGGTTTCTCTGACAAACCCTAGATCAGCCAGCTCCGGAAGCAGGACGGACACCTCAAATCGGTAAGATCTAATCCTTTGCTATTTGCATTTGAGGTTCTCATTTCAAAGTGATCTATCACATCAGCTTGATGATAAGCTTGGGGAAGTTGAAAAATTCCAAGCATGAAAGTATTTGATCTCTCTGAAGAAAATGAATTGGACACCTACATGAGTAGAGAGGTTCCAGTTCTAGAGGGAGATGAGCCTCAAAGCCTTACAAAAGAAGAACTTGATCAAGGCCAAGAACATCACTGTTGATTCAATCACGGATCAAATTGTACCACAAGTGTCTTCCCTAAAGACACCGAATATGTTTGATTTCTTGATCAAGATATTTTAAGATAAGAACATAATTTAGAAGATGAATTTGAGAAAACAGTTGAAGAATGTGAAGATCCAGAATGCATAACATCTTGAAGTAGTAGAAGAAGGAGCAGAGAATGCAGAAGTGGTGATAGCCACCTTGAGTGGCCTCCCATGATCATGGGATTAATTTATGCAAGGAATGTGTGCCAGAAGAAAGTGATTACTTTCAGTTGACTTTGGGAAGAAGAAGAATCTTGTCTCATAAGAAGAGAAGAAGAAAGATGGGAGCAAATTGATGATCAAGCTATCACCATTCAAAGAAGATCCCTCAAGCGATGAGGAATATGAAGAACTCAATTCTTGATGAACCTCTTATCCATATTCTCATTTGGATAAGAAATGATGATAAAGCAAAATGATCAAGATGGATTCTACCCACGAAACATATAAAAGATAAGTATTCAATTGTCATTTCATGATATTGTTTTACATTTGATTATATTCAGTTGATGTGTTATGCATGATATATTGTTTGCATTAATGAATGTATTCTACTAATATGAATGTGATGGGTAAGTAGCTCATGGTGCTATAAAACCCTCCATTGCTACTTAACAAACCTCTTTTCTGACATATTGGATTAGTCTAGAAAGTTTCTGTGAGATATGGATGAATGTTGTATTGGCTAAACAGTTGCATGATGCATAGGAATTTGTCATTATGCATATGATTTATCAAATAGTTCTAACCATGCAACTAGTGCATTTGAATTGTAGGAAAGGTCCTGTACAACCTCCTACAAGAAAATAAGGATGAGACTTATTCCAAAGAACAAGTGATGATGATTCAATAAACATGAATATGAAGCTCCCAGGGTCAGAAACACCATGACGAAAGAAAGAGCTTCAAAGAGCGGTAGATCCACCTCGAAGGATGAAGACTACCATGGGTATGAGAGATAACTCAAGATGAAGAAAAGAATGCTATGAAAGAAGCTATGATCAAAGAATAACAGTTGATCATGGGGAATGATGTATACGATATGATTTTGAGACATAAAGGAAAGTGTGTAGTATCCTCCATATGGATATACAAGAACAAGTGTACAAAGCAAGGTTCATGATTTGCCTCAGAAAGAATAGACTATGACATGACATACTCTATTGACCAGTATATATCAAGCATAGAACCACCTGTACAGAATGAAGAAGGAAGATAATACTCCACTTCAGGGGGAGTGACTACAGAAGATATCTGAGTTCGACATGATGGACAGCTTCCTGATGGATCAAGACTTTTGGGTTCCAACCTTCAAAGTTGAATGCAGAAGACTAAGATATGTTGATTATCTGACAAGATGAACTCATGGAAGATGTTATGATAAAAGAATACTAGAATGATGTTTGGGATATAGTAATCAAACCAGAAAGCAAGAATGTGGTATCTTACAAATGGATTTGCAAGATAAAATATGTCGCTGATAGAAGTAAGGAAAGACTTGTGGCTAGAGGTTTCTGTAAGAAAGAGGGAATTAATTCTGAAGAGACACTTAATCCAGGAAGCAAGGTACACTTCCTTCAGAACTATGATGGTAGTTGCTTCCATGATGAAGTAAAGACAATCCTTCCTTAATGGTATGATTGGGGAAGAGTTTTACATCGAAAGGATTTGAAGTTGAAGATAGATGGAATCATATATGTAAGTTGAAGAAGGCCCTCTATGGCATGAAGCAAGCTCCCAGAGCTTGGTATGGAAGGATAAACAATTTCCTGTCAATTATGGGCTTTACCAAGAGTAAAGTTGATCCTAACCTTTATCTCAAGGTTGTAGAAGATGAACCTGTCATCCTGTTATTATATGTGGATGACTTATTCTTGACAGGGAAGGAGAAACAGATCATGGAAAGCAAGAAGAAACTAGTAGAATAGTTTGAGATGAAAGACCTTGGGTTAATGTACTATTTCCTAGGTCTGGAAATATGACAAAGTTCAGAAGAAATATTTCTCAACCAAGGAAAGTATGCGATAGAGATATTGAAGAGATTCAATATGTTGGAATGCAAATCCATGGACACACCCATGGAATCCAACCTGAAGCTGTTAGCTGATGACTCATTAGAGTTAGTGGATGTGACTCATTACAGACAGATCATTGGGTCATTAATGTACTGAACAAATTCCAGACCAGACATTTGTTTTGCTGTGAACACCTTAAGTCAATATCTTGTTCAACCAAGACAGGTTCACCTAGCAACCGCAAAACATGTGATGAGATATCTGAAAGGGACTATAGACTTTGATCTATACTATGATGGTAGCCATAGGTATAGATTGTATGGATACATAGATGCAGATTGGGCTGGAAGTATCTCAGACAGGAAAAGAACATTAGGAAGATGCTTTTGTTTAGGGTATGCTATGAGTTCATGGTATAGCAGGAAACAGTCCAGTGTTTCTCGTAGCACGGCTGAAGCAAAATACATAGTAGATTGCTCTGCTAAGTTGTGAAGTCATATGGCTTCGAAAGCTGATCTCAAGTCTCTTTGACCTGAAGATGGATACTACAATGATTCTATGTGATAGCCATATTTGTGATGACAAACAACCCTATGTTCCGATTATAACACATAAAAATTAGGTATTTCTACATACGAGATAAGATGTAGATGATTATGTTTAATCTATAACAATGATGGGATTAGGGAGACACAAATAGATAACAGATATAACAATGATGGGATCAGGCTATAAAACAGACATTTGGGAAGAGTCCTTGAACAGTGAGCACACCACAGAGATGACCCAAGGCAGTGTATAACTTATAGGTAGAGTAACTAGACTTATCTGTCATGTACGAGACATGATCAGATTCCCCAGGTATAATGGACAAGAGGAGGAGTAAGAAACTCAAAATGATAGCTGAACACAAGTGAACACTGAAACATGGATATCTGAAAACAAAGAGTGCTATGTTCAAGGATGACATACTGACATTACTGAAAACAAGAGAAAACTTCTTCCTTACCTTCCCTATTAAATTTTAACGAGTCCAGGAAAGTAAACTCGGGACCATCTTCATTTTTGGCAAGATCGAAGAAAAGAAAGAAGAATACTTGATAAAGCACTAATTCGTGGATTTTACGAGCCCAAACTAGTACATGCTCGACGGTGTTTTCATAGTTTAGAGAGTCTGAAAACTCCAAAGAAGACTCCAGGGGGGTCCTTTTTCGTACAATTTAGTCTCCTGAGGCCGAAAAAGTATAAAACAAACCAAAGAAGAACTCTCTTAACTTCCGAAGAAGAAAAGGTGCACCTTTTTCGTACTTAGTCAGGAAGGTCTGAAAAAGGTTAAATTACCACCTACCCAACGCTCCTTCAAAAGCAGCATATAGCCTGAGTTTTACGAGTGTGAAGGAAGGAAAGATCACTCGGAAAGATCCATTTGATTACGAGAAATGGGGCTTACAACAATAAACTCGATGCTTTTTTCTTTAAGGTTTAACGAGCATGACAAAGACATAAAGTACACTCGGAATATTTTTCATGTTTTGGTCCAGAGCACGAAAAAGAGAAAACTAAGCTCATACCTGGGGTTCCTTTTTCGTAAATCTAGTCCCTCAGGTCCGGAAAAGCGATAAACCTATGCCTGAGAATACTCTTCTCAATTCAAAAGAAAAGAGAGTGATCCTTTCTCATATTATTCCACATGGTCCGAGAAAGAGATAACCTACCACCAATGTGGATGCCCATTCACATATTCTTAACGAGCTTGAATGGACAAGTTTACTTGGCAGTCAAGTCTATTTTGAGGAGTCAGACTTGGGCCTAAAGAAACTCAAAATCTTTCCCGTGAAGTTTTAATGAGTCAGAAAAAGTCAACTTGCGGCCTCCTTACTATTTTTAACGAGCTCAAAGGAGAGAAAAAAGAATGCTCTAATGTCGGTTCAGTTAGACTTAGTCACAAATGAACCGACATCCAAAAGAAGGTCAGACTGTATCAAAGACTCTAGGAAGACTTCATCCGAAGGAAGGAGATCATTCGAGATAGGACACATGTCTAAACTTTCAAATGGATCGACAGAGTGAAGAAAAGGCTCTACAGTCTGTATAGAATGACTCATCTAGTCAACTGCTGGGATCAAGTCCCAAGAAGGTAAGCATGAAAACAGAGGCTGCTTCTCAGTAGCAATTGAACATAAAGGACATGAGGCCACATAGCTCACCTGTGGTAGGGGAGTGTCTATAGAAACAATGGGAACCAACAAAGGAAATACCTGGTCTCCAGTTGGGTCAGGAGATGGATCAAGAAAATCCAACTGATCGATAGTGACAATTTATTCACCATGATTAAAGTACATCATATGAAAAATGGTTGACACCACAGCTTGCATGGCATAGACATAATGACGTCCAAGGAGCATATTGAATTCCAAGGGGTCTTCTATCACCATGAAGTCAACTAAGACAGTCTTCCCACCCAAAGTAACAGGTGTTTGAGCAATAATTCCCAAGTCTATACAAGTTCTTCTATCAAACGCCAGTAACTGACTAGCAGTCGACACAAGGCTAGGAGATCCCATGCCTCGCCAAGCACGAGCAGATAAAATACTAACTGAGGCTCCTTCATCAACAATACAATGAGTAATTGTATATGGTTCAACTTTGACCTTTATCTAGAAAGGTGCATTAGAAGGAAGGCGTGGCTCAACTAGGCTATCCCAATCAAAGGAAGCAATCCGAGAGCTTGGTGGGGGTTGATCCGAAACAAGTTCAGTGCCCCCTTGTTCAGTAAGTTCTGAACTGGCAGTGAAGAAAATGTGACTAGAAGACATTGCACTCTTCAAAGGAAGAGTGGGATTTATTGACAATGGAATCGATTCAACCGCTTCATGAAAGTCACTCTCCGAAGGGAGAGTAGGATTGACCAAAGATGACATTGGTTCAATCACATCAGGATCACTCTTCAAAAGAAGAGTGGGATCAACCAAATCTGAGATTGGTTCGACCACTTGATCAACCAAAGGCTGAGTAGGTTGTTGAGAAACTATAGGTTGTTCAATAGAAGGAAAATATTGATTCTTGGACCACACTCTTCACACCTTTGCGATAGCAGGGCATAGGTGAGTAAGATGATCTCCCTCGCATAACATACAAGGGAACTTAAGTTTGCACTTCGAACGACTAGTTTTCTCAACGGTGTCAACATGACTAGCAGTGGCTGACTGTTTGCTCTCAGCATGACCTACAGAGGCTAAGAGTTTTCCCCCAGCATGAAATACATAGGCTGGGTGACTGGGTCCAACCTGACTAAGAGAGGCTGGTTGTTGAAAAGCTTCAGAATGTTCAAAAACGGGATGACCATGAGACCAAACTCTTTGCACCTCCGTAATAGAAGGGATTTTATAAGTAAGGTGGTCTCCCTCACAAAGCTTACAAGGAAAATTGTGCTTGTGTTTTGAACGGGTAGTCTTTTCAACAGTGTCAACATGACTCGCAGTGGCTGACGGATTGTCTTCAGCATGAACCACAGAGGCTGAGAAACTGCCCCCAGCATGACTTGCAGAGGCTGAGAGACTAGGTCCAACATGACTTACAGAGGTTGGATGGGCACCACCAACATGAACAATAGAGGTTGAATGGTTAGGATCAATCTTCTTTGCAGCAGTTGAGTGTGTGCCCCTAGCATGAACAACAGAGGCTGGGTGGATGGATCCAACATGAACAACAGAGGTTGGATGAGGAGGTTCAACTTAAACAACATAGGTTGAACGGGTGTCCTCAGCATGCACTGCAGAGGCTGAGTGACTGGACCCGACATGACCTGGAAAGGTTGGAAGGATCCCACCAGCATGAACACCAGAGGCTGGATGGTGAAGATCAACTTGACTTGCAGAGGTTGAGTGCTTAGATCCAACATGACCTGTAGAGGTTGGATGGGTGCCCCCAACATGAACCACAGAGGCTGGGTGGCGAGGTTCAACTTGACTTGTAGAGGTTGAACAGGTGCCCCCTTGATTATGTTCCTTCTTCCTATTCCTCCTTCTTTTACTCCTTTTAGACTGCCGGTTACTAGTATCAGTACTTTCACCGCATGAGGTAGAAGGAGGAGGAGAATC